>CM069448.1:33101599-33701599 GCA_035610835.1 Ophiura sarsii
CCTGACGTACCGACATCCAATAAACTCCAAACGTTCTTATGTCCCTCGCATGCCTCCGCTCGCCTCTCTTTCTTTTTTTCCTTATCTTTTTTCTTCTTCCTTTTTCCCCTTTTTTCTTTCTTTCTTTTCCTTTTTTCCCCCTTTTTCCTTTTTTTTTGGTGGATGTGAAAATCAGAGGGGGAAGATTACATTGACCATCCACCCCAGGTCAACCCCCCCCCCCCATCCCCCAGGATTTCCGTCCTTGGTTATACAGGGTGTAACATAAGAAAAAAACACTTTTGTACTAGATTTGATATACCCAGGTTTTTTGTTGTTGCTAAAGTATTACATTAAAAACAAGTATAGTAGTAAGAAGGCAGGCCTCAGGATAAAGGGCCTTCAGTAAAGAAAAAGTAAATCGTTCAATCGTCCTCCGTTAAAATATACAGGGTGGCCAAAATCAGGTATATAAAATAATGGAAAACAATGCTTTATAGACACAAAAATAAATTCTATTTTGAGTATTGCGCTATAGTTATTATGTTTTGAACCATTGGGTTAGATACCTAGATCAAGAAAGACAATTATAGCAGAATTTATTTGCCAAAAAAGTGAAAACAATTGGAAAAAAAAATCACTTTTTTGGCACTTTGGGGTCAAAATTTCAAATAATAAGATTAGTTTAAAAAAAAAATCAAAAATCGTCCCTTAGTTAGTGTCTTTACATCATAATCTAGCGATCGATTCGGGCATTTTTTACTTAAATTTGTTTTTGTTAGCTTTATTGAAACATTTTGGGTCAAAAACTGATTTTAAAGAAAATTTGGGAGGGGGGTCTTAGGTTAGTAGTTTACCCCCCTCTCAACTACTAACCTAAGACCCTTGGATTTTTGGCGCCAAAATGGATTCAAATGATCTCTCATCCTCTCTAAACAACTTATCAACTATCCTCGTGTATCTAAAACTGATTTTTAGGACATTTGAGAGGGGGTCTTAGTTTTTGGGTGTTAGTTTTTGGGTGTTAGTTTTTGGGTGTTAGTTTTTGGGTGTTAGTTTTTGGGTGTTAGTTTTTGGGTGTTAGTTTTTGGGTGTTAGTTTTTGGGTGTTAGTTTTTGGGTGTTAGTTTTGGGTGTTAGTTTTTGGGTCTTAGTTTTTGGGTGTTAGTTTTTGGGTGTTAGTTTTTGGGTGTTAGTTTTTGGGTGTTAGTTTTTGGGTGTTAGTTTTTGGGTGTTAGTTTTTGGGTGTTAGTTTTTGGGTGTTAGTTTTTGGGTGTTAGTTTTTGGGTGTTAGTTTTTGGGTCTTAGTTTTTTGGGTCTTAGTTTTTGGGTCTTAGTTTTTGGGTCTTAGTTTTTGGGTCTTAGGTCTTAGGTCTTAGTTTAGTAGACACCCGTTAAAAATGTTTTCTAAAATGTTTTCCCGACCAAATCCTAACCATACATTTTAACGTCATATAAATATTTTCAAATAACCTTCTCATGATGTATTGGCCAATGTTTAAACAACATTTATAACACTTTTTGTGTTTGCTTGGAAGAGCCTTAACAAGACTTTAGTTTCACCAAAAATGGTGCCCGTTCGGCCTCCGGCTTCATTATTTTATCAAGGTGTCCCAGGCGATAAAATGTTTCTTAATTTTTTGTCCCATCTTCCCATGCAGGGGCAAGATGGACGCCATTGATTTATGTGCTGACAGTGCTGGGGCAAGATGGGACGCGGGGAAGATGGGACACAGAAAGACTTTTAACATGAATGTCACCTTCCCATCTTACCCCAAGGCCCAATGAGGCACATTTCTGAAAAAACCACTTTTTAATAATCTTGGAAGGAAACAGTATAGCCATTTTTGACTTATTTGATAGAAAGTTGTTTAGAAGTTATTTTCCACTTTGAGACTAACGGCTTACGACCCTCTGAAGTGTCCCGTTTCATGAAGGATGATAATTAAAATTGGTTGCAAATATAAATAGACATTAAATCAAAGCTTTTTTGTTACAAAAATGGGCAAATTTTGACTATTTTAAGGTAAAAGTATTTCCGTAAATCACTGTCCCATCTTCCCCCGCGTCCCATCTTCCCCCAGTGTACCCTATTGATATATAGGTATTCAACTATCAGTCTCAAACAAAGCTATGGAAATAATTCTAGATTGAGCATTAACATAAAATTAAACGCATTTGTATTAATAATGTTACCAAAAACGCCAAAATTTCACGAAATGTATACCCAAATTAAAAATTCGCATTCACAGAGCAACTTTGAAGTCAATCGAAGGTGCGGAAAGGTGAGAACATTTCGTAAAGAATTGGCGATTCCGTATTAGGCCAAAAAAAATAAATTGTTTGGTTGCCCTTTCCCGACCGACCGTAAATATTGCAAAATCTCAGTCGCGTTTTTTTTTTTTTTTTTTTTTTTTCAAAAAAAAAAAAAAAAAATCAATTAAAAAAAAAAAATCAATCAATTTCATGAATATAAATGCTTACGAGATGGTGAATCAAGGTTGCTGTTCATTTAAAATGTATTGCAGACACATATTCTTAGGCCATACATATTTTATTCCTCTCTAGGAGCTTCTAGGCTGATGCTAAAAGAGCAGGTACACGACAATCGTAAACATAACACCTCACCTCACATGTTTCGCTCAATCACCTTGGTGTGTTTCTATTCTATTGTGCTTGAACGTTTCCAAGAAAATATTGAATAAAATATTAACATTGAAACTTATACTTTTGTTTTATTGCGTCATAGAAATATCAATATATTTATTTAAATGGAATGCGAACATAGAAAGTGCAATTGATTCCCCTATTTGGTTCAACATTTTGACGAAGCAGATATTTTTCAAATTAAATATTGCTTTGTCTAAGTGTGAATTGTTTGTGTAAGAAAAGATTGGTAATGTATGCAAAAATCCAGTAAAATCCCTTTCATCTTCCATTTTACATTTGTAAAAACACTTATATTTCGAAATAAAAACATATCTAATTCACTTGAAAGTGTATTTTTGGCATTCTTTGACATCTAAAAAAAAAATTAAAAAAAAAAAAAATCGACCTACCGACCCCAAAAAAATTGAGGTGAAAGGGCAACCAAACAATTTTTTTTTTTTTGGCCTTATTATATAGAAGTATTTTGAAAGAGGTATTTTCGGGACATTTTGAGCGACTTCGTCTCTGGCAACCCCATAAGTAATTTCGCAAACGCAAATGAAAACATGTTGACGGGAAAACCACATCAACGTCATGAACGTTGGCTAATTTACCGGATAAACTGAGATTTCTGGTCATGGAAACTGACAGATCATTCCCCCGACGGATATAAAACTGAATCAGAATAATTTACGACATCAGTATTTATTATTATGTCTTCAAGTACTGCGCAAGGGATGGCGGAACAACTTCTTTTGACGCTACTGGGGTTCTCGTTGACCCCATTTCTTTTGCTTATCGCTCTTATTGTTGTACCCGGGCATTTTGGAATATCTTTTGGGATTCGCAAGTGCTACATAGATCTACTGTTGAAATTATTCAAGGTATTTGCTTGAAAAGATGATGCAATAATTGTACGGATGCGGTTTAGGTGTGACCTGTAAAATATTTGTTGTAACAATTTTTGAAATCATTTAGATTATTACTTTTGCTACACAACTTTATTATCACCCTAATAAAATAGAAACGCGTAGCGTGCCATGATAGCGCAAATTGAGTGTTGCGTGACCCGTCAATGACGGCGAGATCACAGCGGGAATCCATGCATGTTCGTTGCGAATGACGGATGGCTCATCGCCATCCGTGATCACGGTTTGATCACGTATCGAACATCCACTCCAGTCGGGTGTAAAGTCAGTCTACCCACATGCTCATCTATTCCACTGCGTGTTCATGCATTTAGTGAGTGATTTAATTTAAATAATAAAAACATGAACACAATAAAATATTGATCAATTCAATGATTGACATCTATAAATGACATTGACAATTAATGTGATGTCAAATGATGTTAAAATCATTAACAAAAATTCTAATAATAATATAAATAGCTAGGCCTATAGTATTTAGGCTGGCCCTAGGCCTATTATATAATTTTGTTAATCCTGAGACTCAGGTCTCAGGTTAATCTTACAATGTTACAATTTATTACAATATAGGCCTATAGTTATAGCATGGACTTATTCTAATTCTAATAAGTCCATGGTTATAGTATAGGCCTAGGTCGATTAATTATCACAAACATGACAAACATGCCAGTTTGTCTCCAACATGTCCAAAAAGGAAAATTTTAATTCCATGTTACTGTTACTGTTAGGCTAGTATAATGTAACTTCCAGTTTCCCGTTTCCCTACCGACCCAACTTTTCAGTTTTACCAAAACTTTCATTATTTTGTGCAAAATTACATTTTCTGACAAACTTGAATAAAAATCAAAACTTTTAGTGGCTCAAAATACCAGGCATATCTTCCTGTTGATTTTAAGGGATTTTTATGGCAGTGGTGGACTGGTGTCATGGTACATGTATATGGTTGATAATGAAATTGTTTGCATTACCTACTCAGATTTCAGATGTAATTGACGTTACAATATTTCAGACAGATTTGTTGACATTTTCAATAACACATCTACAAAATGCTTCCTTAATTGTTTTTCAAAGTGTTAAAGTGTTAATTAAGGTGTAATATATACAAATCAATAGGTAGTTATTAGTTAACACCCCTTTCAGATGCAATAATGAAATTGAGTGAAATAATGAATAATGAATAATGAAATAGACACCTACCCACTCTTTTAAAAATATGAAACGGGAAACTGGGAATCATATTTCATTAGCCTTACATTACAAAGCTAAATTTGAGCTTTAACAGGACACCTAACTTGATAAATATTTGAACATAAAACACAGATTTTAATTTTTATGCATCTTGAGAGGTCATATTATTTATAGAGGTCATGAATTTCCTTTTATTTTCTTTATTTTTTCTTATCTTAAAATTCTTTAAGCTGCAAATACGGTTTTTAAAGTGCTCAGCATACTCCACTACGTTCGAACTCTTTGCACTCTCACACACGTACTTGTAATGCATAGTACTGTACTACATGTATAGCCTATATAATCAAGTTTTGCTGTGTTTTTGTTAGTAGAAACAACAATAATGGCAATTTTTAATGTTCATCTTGAATTCTGAAGTAAATTTTTAAACATTTAAAATTTTCAACACCACTTAATGTCCCTTTAATTCAGCAAGATCTTCCCCGCGACTTTCCGCTCATTTTGTGGTGCCAGGTCACATATTTAAAATAGTTTAAAAATGAAGAAAAAAACTTATACTAGATTTTCAGTTTTTAGGGGCAGTTCGCAAAGGGCATGTCAAGTTCTTTTTTTGTTGGCCTTATCTTCCGGATATTTTGAAAAACGGGTAGGAGGAGGCACTAGATTAGGAGACCCTTTTTCCATTGCATGGCATGATCAATCACCATTTTATTAGGCCAAATAATAAAGTTAACATGTTTAGTGTCCCTGCCCACTTCCTTATTTTGGTCCTCTTCAATTTTGTTTTCTTGGGTAAGCTTTAGAATACCCTACCATTTGTAATCCTCACTGTGTAAGTGTATGGGTCGTTCTTTAAAAGCCCCCATTGAAGACATGCAGTGGTAGGGTATACTAAAGGAACTCCGTTTTCTTTTTACTTTATTTCAGTCAATAAATTACTTTTTGTTCAGGTGTTTCAGAGTTCAGCTCAATGAGGAGGGCTATCAGCCTAGCTACCATTAACTCTGACAAATTTAACACTTGTATTTCTTTTCTATATTTCATATAAAATGTGCGAATAGTTCTGTAAACAAAATATACAAGGCGCCACTTCTGGCAACAGTAAGGTGACAACGCCGACTGTCGATGAAGACGAAACCGAGGAAGAGGAATCAGAGGAAGAGGAGGAGACCTTTATAAGGGAGGATACATTTCAAACACTTAGTGATGAAGATAGGACGAAAACTGGGATAGAGGGGATTCAGGAGAGTGGGGTACTGTATCAGCAGCCTAATGGAAAACCAGTTCGTAAAAGGACAAGAAAAGAAAGTGTCAGTAAGTTGAATTGTAGCTTCATTTATTTGTTATGTACACAGGGTGTGCCAGTGCCAATAATTTAAGTGAGTTACATACTGCAAATTACTAAGGAATGGAAACAGTGACTATGGGCAGTTTGAAGTGTTACGTAACAATCACAAACCATTTTTCATGTTTATGTTTTAAATTAGGAATATCTTGGAAAGTTTAATCCTTTCTAGACAAATGATAGATTCTAATATTTCATAGTGGAATCCTTTCTAGACAAATGATAGATTCTAATATTTCATAGTGGAATACCATACAGTAGGCCTACTAATAAACCCTTTAAAACCCTAACCAGTAAAGCTAGTTTTTTGTGCGTATCGGGGGGAGGGGGGAAAAAGTGTTATTTTTTTGACCCGAAAAATCACCCAGCACCCCCGGGATTCGATCGCCGGACCATCCGCACCAAAGTCTGTCCCTCTACCAACTGAGCTAACTCCCTAGGTCATATGCGGCCACAAACTCCGTGGCCACATATGCCTGCGGTAGGTGACGTCATCGCGGCAATGCAGCAGCACGTGCCTGGAGATAGTTTCTGGCAGTGAGATTTAGTGAGATTCAGTGCGGTTAGGGTTATTGCACATCAAAAATTGACATTTATTAACCCTAACCAGTAAAGCTAGTTTTTTGTGCGTATCGGGGGGAGGGGGGAAAAAGTGCTATTTTTTTGACCCGAAAAATCACCCAGCACCCCCCGGGATTCGATCGCCGGACCATCCGCACCAAAGTCTGTCCCTCTACCAACTGAGCTAACTCCCTAGGTCATATGCGGCCACAAACTCAGTGGCCACATATGCCTGCGGTAGGTGACGTCATCGCGGCAATGCAGCAGCACGTGCCTGGAGATAGTTTCTGGCAGTGAGATTTAGTGAGATTCAGTGCGGTTAGGGTTATGTAATGGTACACATTTTGTTCATCAGATTATTAATATAACCCTAACCTTAGGAGTATTACAGTGGGGATGGACTGAAGAACAGGGGGAGGTTTATTGTCACAAACAAGGCTAACATACAATGTAGTGCTGATACAAAATGCTTTAATTCATATGTCACCAGAGATAATCAAGAAAGACTCTCCCAGTCACCTAGCAGATGGCATACGAGCCATAGACGAGTCAATAGAATCACTGAAATATACCGGCAGCAGCAGTACGACAATGTCAGAGACCCGTAAGCCACACGGACACGAATTTCAGCTGTCGGATGCGTTTTATTTTTGCAAAAAAGGTGTTGAGGTATGTACATGTTTTTCAACTTCAAGGTGCTGATACCGCTTACATTTTATATGATTTGATTTGTAAGATAAGGCCACAAAAAGGTGTTTTTTTGGAAAATTTCGAAAATTGCTGCAAATTCACCAAAAATGGCCGAAGTCTTTGGAGGACCCCCACCCAACAACAAAAAACAATGCCCCACTGACCGACCATACCTGATGAGAGATCTGTTTGCCTGTATAACAGGGTGTTTTTTGTATGTGGCCTAAAGAAGAATATATAGTTTATATACATTTTATGTGACCCAATCAAGCGGAATGAGCCAGATGTCAGGAATATTGATTTTGAGTTATATAATAAAAAGAAATTACAAAATCCTAATTCTTTGTCTTCTCACTTGGTAAATTGTTTGTAACTTAATAAAACTAGAAGTTCAATTTTAGTGGGGTTTTGATCATACTTGTAGCATTTTCCTCCTACTTTTACATGTAGATGACGTACAAATGATATACTGCCGAAGTGCCGACATGGGACTCATTTTGCTTGATCACATCACATACATGTATGGGTCATGGTATAAAATTAGGTGCCCTGTGATGCCTATGTTGGGGGTCAGGGGTACTCTAGTGCAGAGGTTTAGGCAGAATATCAGCATTTGGGTGTCTATAAAATCAGACAGTTGGGTGTGTGAATTTAAGGAACAGTTGGGTGTGTAAATTTAAGGAAACATGTAAAATTGTCGTCTAACAGACCGTTTCTCTATGTAGTTATGTTGAGTGGCCCATCATAAAACTTATTTTAGTTGAAGTAAAAAATTGTCTGAGATCTCTCCTAACCCTACCCCATGTGATGTACCCATAGCAGCCTAAGTGTTTTTCCCATACTGCAAAATATACATGTATATTAGAGGTAAACTATGAACGCTGCAGGAACGTGTACATGTATGTTACAAAAATCAGCCATAATGTACAACCCTGTACGGTGCAAAATCTAATTGTGGAGCCACTGGCTCCTAAGTTTAAAAAAATAGGAGCCAAAATTTAGCTCCCAAGTAAAAAAGATTTGGCGCCAGCATTTCCTGTTTTTTCTGTCCGACAAATTGTACCTGGGATGCGATGCGTGCGTCTGGTTGAAAGATCAACAATTCAAAATCAAAAATGGATTCATACATAAAAAGATCGCCATCAAAATTTATCATTTGAATCGCAAATCTTATTTTATTCTGCAATCGTTTCATATCTGTATACCTTTCACATCGCGATCGCACGTGACATCTCTCACAGAACCATTTTTCGGCAGCCCAGGGAGTTACGCAATGGCAATGCGCCTTTGGGATATAAATTTGTATAATACATAACCGCGTGTTACGGCATGGTTCACAGGTCATCGCCTCCATGTATTATAGTATGCGTAGTATTAAGTTGACCTTTTGAACTCTAATTACGAGCTTCATTTATTAAATGCCAGTGTGGGAATGAGTGGGAATTTGCGCCAATTTCTAGGTTCATTTAATAGCCTCGTGTGAGAACTTTGCTTGCTAGTTACAAATACGTATTTGGAACTGTGTTTTTTGAAACGGATACTGATTTATCGCAGATTACTTTCGTTGCTTTCGTTGCTTTATTGTAACTTGGCGACTGAAAGCTTAAATATTTTATCGCCACTCGCGCTTAGGTTTGAAAAAGTGGTCGCATCAGAAAAAAAATGCTCGCAAATGCGAGTGAATTAGTCGCACCGTACAGCGTTGATAATGTATGTATAATGATAGGTTGGTTGAGGAATTGAACTCGGAATTCCTGTGTGGGAGTCCTAGAGTGTGGCCACTAAGCTGCACTAGATTAACTGTTTTGGCAAAGTCGTTGATAAAGATAGTACATGTATGGAGTTACTCAAGCATCACATTTCTTAGCGTTGCTGATCCCCATACTTCTTTCAAAATTAAAACAATGTAAGAAAAGTGGGTCAAAGTATCGCAAATTTATGGTACCCATGTGTCACAGAAAATAATTAAAATTAGAATGAAAAAGTTATAATTAGAAATAGAATGACAAATGACTAAATCATGAATAAAAATGCATTTACTGTACATTATGATGATAGATCCGTTATGACTCAGTCAGTGCAATTTATTAAACACAAGCATGTGCTGTAATGTCCCTTATTACTAGAAAAATGCTCTTGATATTGTAATCGGAGCTTTCCTAGTAAATTGATATAAAACTGTTGAAAACCAAAAACATAACACAAATTACTGCTAGTGTTTGATGCTAGGCTTTTTCTACAAAATACTTGTAATTTTAAGGGGTGGGAGCTAGTCCCGAGAAATAAAGTCCCACCCAAAACCTCTGAGTCCCGGGAACAAAAAATCACCTTCCCTATTCCTAAATAAGCTTAGTGAAATGACTTGTCCCCTAAATCACTCTTACATGTACATATGTACATTCATGTATGTGAATTTAAAGTGGAGATTCACCTGAAATGGGTTTATTTTGTCAAATCTGTGCATTTTTATAGATATACTTTTTATATGCTCCCTAAAATGTGATTTTCTTCTCAGATTTTCACTTCTGTGTTTACCATGTCACCATTATGAAACAAGCATGACTCAATTTTGACAAAAGATGGTCTAACCACCAATCCAGAAAATTGGAGAAAGTCAACATCTTGGATCCACCTGAAAAATAATTTGGGATCCTGGGAGAATAACTAATTTCCCGAAAATATCACCCGTAGTATTTTCCATTCAAAAGTATGTGATCACTTTGATGGCCCTTTCAAATTGCCCAAATTTGCAGTGCCCTCATTTCTTAATTTTAGGCCTGACCTTAATATATTCCATGTTATAACTCAAGTTTGTGGGTTGATTTGAAGACATTTGCTGTAATCGCATCATACTTTCACCATATGGGGAGGGTCAGGGATAGTTAAATTAAAATGACATGTGTGTGACGAGTCCCATCAAAAGGGGCCTTTCGTTGTTCAAAATGAAAACTTTATTTTCATGCAAAAGTGTATTTCGTAAGCTTTAAATGATACTCTGTCTTGAATGATACATTTTGGTCAATGCACTCAGATTTTAGGTGAAATATACCTTTGTATTTCTTCTGTTTTTCCTGCATCAATTCCGTTATATCTTGAAATACATACTGCTGACAAAATCCCGCCCCCTCCTTTTGATGTGCCTTGGTGGCGTAATGAGGGCAAGGTGGGTGACTTAACCACCTTCCGAAAAATTTGGGGGAGATTTTGGCAAGACAATCAAATTTGCACAGTAAAAAAATATGTCATCCATGGTGCGAAAAGGCTATGTAGACCTATATATGATGAATGGATGGATGGAATGGGCTGGCGTCACCATCAACTTGAGATGACACAGATTATAGGCATTTGTTGTCAGTTTGGTTTTCTAGAAAACCACAGAGTGCTACATTGTTTTGTTGCTGTTGTTTGATTGTTTTTTATTATTGTCTAATCATAAACTGATGTTTATTTGTTGTTTACAGGCCATTGTGGATGATGATGTCACCAAGAGATTTTCAGCAGAAGGTGGGTGGATTTATTGTGGTATAATTTAGTTGCCATTTTCTAAATAAAACATTGTATCAAATCTATAAGTCCCTTGCCTGATAGGTATACCATCATAACATGTTTTCAATGGGGTCATTTAAACCCTAAACCCACAAGGTGTGTTTTGGGGAATGAAACAATCAGGGTAGAAAAACGGGTCAAATGTAGGGGCTGTGTCAGTGCCGGGATTCAAACTTGGGTCGCCTGTGTGAAAGTCCCACCCCTACCTTATCGCGTCATGGAGTGAGCTTTGAAAATATTAAGATATTCATCAGCATTATTAGCAGGCTGAATGGAATGGACTCAGAAATATTAGCCTTTAAAATAGAATGACCTACATGTATAGTAGACTTGAACATTGAATTTGATCAAAATGTTGGGAGTATTTTTGAATTTGTAACCTAAACTGGATAAGAATAAAACAGTAGCACATTGGACTACATGTACTACTGACACATGTACAATTATTTAAAAAATAAAAGGATGCATCAATATACTGTAAAAGTGGTAATTTTCGCGCGATTACATTTTTCGCGCTTTGCCCATTTTCAGCCAATTCGCTTGTTTTTAAATTCTCGATTTTAAAGTTTATTACATACACTTGTACATAAAATAAATGTGTTTGCGTGTTTTTATTTTCGCGGTAGCTGCTTGGAGCGTGCAAAGCGTGAAATTTAATGTAGCGCAAAAAATTCCACGTTTACAGTAAACAAACTCTTGTGTCAACTACATGTAGTTCAGTTGCTCACCTGATTTGAACCTGGTTAATCATTAATCCAGGTTTACCTGGGGAAGGCCTTGTTTTTGTTGACAATGAAAACATTGCGGTGTAGTGATATAGGCCGACTGTACAGATTTTTTTGTGGCAAAAATAAGTCTGCAAATGATTTTACTGTTTGCAAATAAACATAAATTGCAGGGTTTTCCCTTTGGTGACAGAAAACCCCCACCCTATTCTACAAGCAAATGGACCTCTCAGGTAGGGTTGGTCGGTCTGGTAGTTTTTGTTTTTTGTTGTTGTTTTTTCCCCCAAAATGTTTGTGAACATTTTGGTGAATTTCAACAATTATTTTAATTAAAAAAATAAATAAAATAATACAAAACGATTTTGTAAAAAAAAAAAAACCTTTTCAAAAAATGTGGACGGGCCCTTAGAACAGGTTTTTCTTCCTTGTTTCTTTTCATGTAGGATACCAAATCACCATATTTTTTCTTGAAGAGAACAACACACATACAGAGAACCAAAATGGTAGGGTAGCAACATTGTACCTGAGATATAGCCAAATCATAAATCTATGAATCTGACAATGCAAAGTTATTCAAATACGCCTATAAAATTGTGTGTTTTATTAAAATTTCATGGACACAAATAATACCCACTTTTACCTACTGTACTACATTTTATGCACTTATCATTTACATGTAGTTACATAATGATGTGTAATTGCAGTTTTCTATTGTGCACCAACTGTCAAAATTCAAACTGGCAATTGAGTTTATTGTCATAAGGTTTTTTATAAGGGCACATTTCTTGGCAAGTAGCGACAATTCACCTTTTAAAAAGAGAGAATTTTCCCAATTTGGATAGATAATGTAAGCTCACAAATTTTCTGCTTTGTAACTGTCGAATTCCGTGTTTTTCCGCTTTGTAAATTTTGCATTTTTCTATGATGTAATTTTCCCCAAGAAAGCTTAAAATTTACGATCTATAAAACCAAAATAAACACACTTTACAGAAAAACATATAATTTTTAGGCCTCCCTTATTATTACTGTAGTGGAGTTTTATATTTTATTATTGTTTGTTTTGTTTTATTACGTATCGTTTTTTGATATTTATATTGTTTTATTCAAGACTATTTATACATTTTGTGTTTTGGACGTTTCTTTTGCATTTTTTTTCTTCTTTTCATCCAAATGTCGTTTTCCGCGTTTAACCTCAATTCCGCGATCGGGACCGTAAGATAATGTTCATGCATGTCCTTTCAATTGCCGTATTTTATACAAAACCCTTCCAGAATTGCCAACCCTTTTTAAGACCTGTTTGTCATTCTGAAGTTTATTTTTTGTTATAACGGATTATATCCCCAAATACTTTATTTGTTTTTGAGAATATTTGAAATCAACAATTTTGTACTAAAATATTCTTGATTTAATATAAATCGCAAAATAGTTTTTAAATAAAAAGTAACAATCATATGCAATTTACTAAAGAATTGTGGTTCACATTGATGCTGTAATCTTTTGCAGTATAAACATGTCTCACCCCTAGGCCTTAAATGATTTTTTAAAATTGTTTTTCATATCAAGGTTGTTTTTCTTGTTTTAAATAGTGTAAATCTCTGATGTAAATTTGCCACATGTTGTGACTGTGAGGTGAATTTAATTGGCAAAAATTAATTGGAACATGATTATAAGAAATTGGATCTTTCAGATCATCACGCAGAATGCTTTAAAGGCATATGGCTCATTCCATGAAGTTGGGGCATTTGTTAAAATAGCAGAATTTGGTACTTTAGGCAGCTTATAAACTGTTTTACTCTATGTGTATATCAAAAAATGTTAGTGTCCAAAAACAGTACTAGGTTATAGTATTGAGCCATGAAAAAAAAAAAAAAAATCGACCCTTCCTTGAAGAAAAAATAAATAAAAAATGAGGTGGTGTCCAAGACCATTTTTGCTAAAAAACGTGACATGGAAAACACAACAATTAATATGAGTTTTATGTAAGCAAAACTATCATAGAATTGCTTGGAAATCGATTTGATTAATAAAAGATACATGTATTCATAGTTTACTGACCAAAACACCTCGTCACGCTGGACTGATTTTTCACCCAAGCAACATGAAAATTGCCTTTCCGATGCTACGCACGGTGTCCACAAAATACATGTGTAGCATCGGGAGTTTTCATTGCTGAATTGGGGTAGTTCTCTATCATACATTTTTTAATTATTTTCCAAAATTAAGAGCATTTATCAATTGAAAACTATTGCAAATGAGAATAAATTTCATGAAGACCATTCCATATATTCATGAAAAAGTATACCGTGCCGTGTGCATGGTGTCCTAACCATAAAATGTAGCATCGTGATAAACATCCTATGCAATTTGTGGGAATCCCCCCTGGAGATAAATAAAACATTTCATATTTCTTTTTGTAAGGATTGAGGTCAATAGCTATCAGGTTTGTTTGGAATTTGCCACATGTGGGCTAGTTTTATCAAGGTTTCAGTCGCTGATGTCCCGTTGTAGCATCGGGACTTTTATGTAGCATCAAAATGTAAACATTGGATAGTTTTGTGAATGGTAAGTGCGATTGTAATTATTTCTTAATGTTGCTTGTATGTCTGTATTTATTAATGCATTTTTATTGAAAGGGAAACACTGAATCAGAATTTCTTTTCATGTTATGATATTAATTTTGAGTCACGAACGCCATAATAATTTGGCGTCCATGTAGCATCGGGCATAGCATGGGCAATATTTTGCATTGGGTATCGTTATAGTTCGTTGAAATTGTAATTTTTTTGTAGAATCACATCATTAATAAACTTTGAAGTTAATAATGAATTAGTTTTTGCTCTTTTAATGCTAATAATATAGCTTACCAATACGATGCTACATGGACACCATGTCCATGTAGCATTTCATAAAATTTGCCTAATTAGACTAAAACAATTACCCCATTCGAAATTGTCCATCACCCAAAACATTCAAAACATTGCCTACATTTTACTACACTTTACAGAAAAAAAGGCATATTATGAGAGATGTATATCTAATGAAATAATGAAATAATATACACAATGCTACATGGACACCATTTCCATTAGCATTTCACTGAATTCACAATAAACATTCCCTTATTTTAGTTTTATTTACTATAAATAAAACAAATAATTGTAAATCATTTAAGTTCTCTATCCTTTGCTATTCTTTTTCATGTTAAATGAATAATAAATAAAATACTCCAGCATGATTTTAATATAAATATTTTCCTGCAACACAAAAAGTGCAACATGAATAAATAATCTACTCCAATATCAATACACAATGTTCCATGAAGATACTAAGCCATAGGGTTTATTTTGTTTTGCTTTGCAGGTTCTTGACATTAATTCAGAAGACAGTTCTATCGTCCTGGAATTTATGGAGATGAAGACAAGGAACCCATCATTTTCAAAAACTAGTACCTTTTCCAAAGAAATCCATCATGGCAATTAAATTATTTTTTTGCAAACTGACTTTTTAAGTGATCAAACTTTTCAATCATCTTTATCAATAATAGAGGATGATTCAATCAGAAACGAGCAAAGAGACTAAGATCACAAAGGGTACTTTAAGAACAACACTGCATGAAGTTTGTTTCAGTGGACATCTTAAGTTTCTTTGATCAATGGTGTATTTTATTGTGTAATTGTAAGAAATGGTGTATGTGTATCATAGGTAATTATGTTTTATGCTTCATGGCAGGTTATCTTTTTGTGTAATTTGTAGTTTTACAATTCATGTTATTAATTTTATCGTGTGCTTATAACATAAAAAGTTAACATCATAGTACATCCTCTCTATTGATCTGAAAAAGATGCACCTGTTCAAGCTGTTCCAAATATTTTAGGGCACGGTGTCCATGTAGCATCGTAATACTTAAGTACACAGAAAAGGTAAATTTTACATGAACAGTGTTTAGATAAATTTCAAGCAATTCACTCTGTGTATCTACTTGATATGATGAACAAGTAGACAAACCATTCACACTCAAATAATTGTAACAGTATGAATAGTCTTATTATTAGCAATGTTACAAGACGCGGTGTCCATGTAGCATCGGTAGTGCATTTTATAACATTATACAGGTAAATAATACTTCATATACTTACTTTATGACTATAATGTAATCAATGTGCATGGTTTATAGAGTACTTTACATCAAACAAATATTGATATGTACTTTATTTAAATTCATTATACAAATTGCAAAATAAAGAGTCACTTTTCAATGAGTTTTTACATAAAACAGTTAATCTACGATGTCTTGTTCGTTAAGTTATGTTCAACCTAGACAAATCTGGTTTCTTTTCATGTATTTGTGGTTCCAAGTAGTTAATTGAGGTATATAAACTTGGCCCACACCTTAAAGGTAGATGACCCGATCACATTCCGATTTTCAACTTGAAGTTTTCTATTCTACATGAAAGGTCATCCTTAAAAAAGTCGTGTTCCAAAGTTTGAGTTGCATAGCTCTAATGGTTCTTATTTTAGACGCACAAGATGCTGTGAACTGTACCCATTGAGTAGTACACAAACTATATCGGTGGTATACCACCATTCGCGGTAATTCGACGTTATTTCATCGATTTCTCCGTAATTATACCGATTTAGGCCGTCAAATTTCAGTATGATGATGAGAAAAATACGAGCTTTCATATGATATGAAAATCTCCGTATGTTTGAAATAATTCTGTGTTATGAAAATGTGATCGGGTCATCTACCTTTAAGCTAATTTATTAGAAAATGATATGGAAATGGGAAATGGTGTCCATGTAGCATCAGGATTTTAGGAAATGTCATCCAACTGTTGAACATGTGCGGTTATTTTACACCAAATGTTACATTAAAAAAAAAAGGTTCTACATTGGACTTTGGTAAATGTAGAACCTAAAAAAGAAGAAAGAGTTGGAAAATATCCATTTTGAAAATTTCACTTGGATGTCACATAATATGCCCCAACTTCATGGAATGAGCCATATATTATGTGATTTTTCCACGGGGCGCCCTCTAGTCATGATTTTTTTAGGAAGTATCTTTTCTTGAAGATTTTCATTTCTGATCATAAATCATAAATATATTCTGAGTTACAGAGCGATACGATTCCTAATTACTTCAAAATCATGGTTTTAGAGTAAATTTAGAGTGAAAAATGAGTTGTCGCGCAAAACTGACAGTTTATTTTCACTTATTATCCCCTACTCTTTACGAAAGAGTCTGTAACCTTTAACGTGCTCGGGTATTGCTCTTCCAAAGCACGGGACCACCATTTCTGCGTGACTTCCGAAACCACCAAATTATAGATGTTTTGTCCAATTATGGACACTTCTAGTTAACAGTATAATGAGTTTAGATTACATTTGTTAAAAATACATAGTCATGCACATGATGAGCAAAAATAACATTGTATTACAGTTGCTATGCAACAATTCTAGGAAAATGCCATTTGCGTACCACACTGTACAGACTACCCTTTGAATTAAAATTGCAGGTATTGCTTGCATGTATAGAAAATTATTAGATTAATAAAAAATACAACAGGGTCTATCTTTAGTAGAGTAGATTTTGTAAATGTTTATTTTGATTTTACTTCAACAGAGCTTGTATCATGGAATCTACTGACAAGAACTAGTATGAGATATCAATACCTTGGGTGAGTAGTAGACGTTTTGCTTCCCTCATCATTTGTGTGTTTATGTAAATATTATCTTAACATCAACTCCACTGGGATGGTTTTTGTTGTTGATCAAACGAGGGTGTGTAAATGGGTCATATTAGGGGGGTTTATCAGAAGGAGCAATTCATTCATTTGTGTGCTATAAGCAGGTGAAAGGGGAGGGGAGGGGGTGTGTAACTTAAGGTATGGAATTCTAAATCTTAAAAAAAATGGGGCTTCGGATCTGATTTTGGCGAGATTTGGATTTTTAACCTTTTGTGCTGTGAAAATGTATACTTGCTTTTGAATATTGGGTTTCAATTTCTGAATTGTGAAGTCCAAGTGAGCAAAAGGAAGGGACCTGTGAGACCCAGCGGAGGGTGAGAGGGAGAAGAGGGTTTTTAGAAAGCTTTTACAAGATAGAAGCCCCACTTTATGGCACAGGAGCATTTTGTATCATTATCTGTCTCATATGGCAGAAGCCATACATGTACATGTACCAGCACCTCTCTGTCAATGTACAATATATTTTTCTTCATTTTGGTTGAAATTCCAATCTTTTCTGTTATTTTTGTATGTTGTATGTTACAATTTTGTGATATTTGTATTATTTTATTATTTTATTTCATTGTATCTTCCTCATATTTCTGTGTGTTCCTTGCAGGATAAGGTTAACATTAATTTGGGGAGCTGCATTTTTGTTCCGATATTTCTTCCTTCTTCCATTAAGGTAAAATATTGTTTTGGTTTGTATTTTCAGTGTCATTTACTGGATCCTCTATCTTTCCATGGTCTGCATGTGTGTGCAGTAATATACAACATAAATAATTGAGGTTGTCAGTGTATAATGTATTGATTTTAAAATGATAGATTGATTTTTTGTACATTCATTATAATTGAGTACTTGTTTCTCACTCATCATTATGTAGGAAACATTTAATTTGATCTAATATAAATTAATAAGATATTATTACACTTGGTATTTTTCTTAAATGTATCGTTAAAAAATAATTGTTGTCGCTACTTTTTAATAATGCTGTAAAAATAAGGTGTTTTTTTGGCAAACATTAGAACAATAAACATTGCTCTTTTTAATTTTTTGCTCATTCGTCATGGTGCACAAAACAATTGGAAAAATAATGCAAAAAAACTGTTACCTTTACAGTGAAAAATAGTTACATTAGGCTATATTAAAAAAAATCTTTTGTCTCAAAGCTCTTCAGTTTTTCAAAACCTAATGTGAAATGCGATTTCTTTAAGGTTTTGTATTTATTTTTATAAATATAAAATATTGAAATCCTTGTAAAAGTGATATGATAAATTATGAAGAAGAAAAAAAAAGAAAACAATTGTTTTTGAAAAAATAAAATAAAATAAAAATTATATATTTTTTTTCATTATTTTTTTCTTCTAACGCGCACCAAGTAACTAACGCGCACAGGAGCTTTGAGACAAATGATTTTTCTAATATAGCCTTAGCTAATGAACAGATGAACATAATTTTTTCCGATACAAATTCATCTCTAATTTGATCAAAAACAGGTGTAACTTAGCATGCACCAAACCACAAGGTTGTACATGCATTGATCTAGGGTTTCGAGCCATAAGGCTCTATCTACAATGGCTGCGACATGTTACATTTTTGATTTTGAATGGTATGCTATCATTGAGCACCAGTGGTTTATAACGCATGGCAGCTATTGTAGATATGGCTTTTTTAAAGTACAAAAGTTGCCTCTTGTAACTTTTTGTTTTAAGTAGTTTAACACTTTGCATGCGGCAGACGACAGTTCCAAAAGTTCACAAAATGTTTTAAAAATATCAAAATTGTTGAATTTCATCACCATTTCAGAATCACCATGAGAAATGCATTAAACTAAGTACAACAATGCCTAGTATTGAGTCAGTAATTCTTGAGATAGACAAAATCTGTTTTGTATATAATGGTAAAAACTAATAGCCATGTGAAAAGTGTTAACATTATATAGAACTACATGAATCTACAGTCATCAAAAAAAGTAACTATACAGGTAATAAATGTACTTTTAACTCTAAAAATATATATCCTACCTAGAAATATTAAATCGTAAAGTTGTTGAGAAATTTATCTTCTTTAATATGAGATATTGCACGCTAGGATCGGTTGAATATTGAAGAAGTGACAATCCAAAATGTAAGGTAAAGTCACAATTTCAAATTCACATTTTACATTTCAACACGGGGGAGAGAATGACAGGTAGCGTGTGTGTGGCGTATTGATCCATCGGAACAATACGGCCGACTGTCCAACCTGCGCATGCATCCCCCAATTGCACTACCGGTAATCGATGAGGTACCCGTAGATTGGCCCGCGTGTAGAAAATAAAAATGTGAAAATGAAAATCGGACTTCTCCTTACATTTTTGAGTGCCACTTCCTCAATAATCACCCGATCCTAGCGTGCAATATTTCGTATTAAAGAAGACAAATTTCTCAACAACTTTATAATTTAATATTTTTAGGTAGAATATATATTTTAAGAGTTAGAAGCCCATTTACTACCTGTATAGTTACTTTTTTTGATGACTGTATACCAACACATGGCAGCGATTGCATATGGAACATCTGTCACTAAACCCTCATAATAGATCCATTACTTTAGCATGAGAGATTGCTACTGTTATTGTTGTGAACTGCTGATTTGTTCATTACATTACCAAGAGGGGCAGGTCAATAAAGTGAACTGAAGCGTTAAAATATCCTAATAATAGTGGGAAACACAAATGGGGATGTACTTAATTGGGTTGCCAATGGACACATATGTGACCCAACACGAATAAATGAGGCACAATGAGGTAAATATGAATATTGAGTTATTTATATCATGATATTATGTATAAGTTAAGGGACATTTTGGTACCATGTCAATGTTACATTATATCACATTCCAAACCAAAGTCACAGATGATTGAAATTACTTTGTCTCAAAGCATGAAATATAAATTGTCAAATTACATGTATGGATATTTACAGTTTTGGATTTGTTAACGAATCAATGGAGCAAATGAAAATTAAACACCTGAATATTTAGTTAAACTCTTTATTTTCATGAATTCGAGTCTTTGGTTAGATAGAAGATGTATCAAAGATCAGAATTTAAGACTTTTTGTGAATTTGACATATTTTGACCTTGTCCCACATTTGTGCTCTTAAATTCATATTAGCTACTGTTGCATTGTGTCTAATTTACTCATATTGGGTCACATATTATTAACTCATTTTCCGATTTGATCTTTTGACATAATAATATTAAAGTTGTTATCCTTATTGGATATTTGGCTTGTCTCGCAGTAAATCCTGATCCTATATCTTGACTAAATGAGAAAAAACTTGGCATATGCTACAGACAACAAACCTCTGTTAATTTTTACATTTGTTCAGCCGTAGGGGCAATTAAAGTACTTTTGTTAAACTGCCATGGAGTTTATTCTTTTCTTGTTTGTGTTTTTGTTT
Source organism: Ophiura sarsii (assembly GCA_035610835.1). Classification (NCBI taxonomy): domain Eukaryota; kingdom Metazoa; phylum Echinodermata; class Ophiuroidea; order Amphilepidida; family Ophiuridae; genus Ophiura; species Ophiura sarsii. The sequence continues at coordinate 33,122,384 of CM069448.1, forward strand.
TTCAGAGTTGTTGCATTAGTTTTAGGCTTATTATATCTTATATTTGTGTCTGCATTCTTGGGCTACCTACCAGATTCTAGGTGAGTTTACCTGTGTATTTAGTGGTGTAACTCTCTTTAATTTGGTGGGCAAGAGGGGGATAGGCTTGTGCTCAGGGGGGAGGGGGGGGAGGGGGGGGGGGTGAGCACAGACATATGATCAGTGGGGTGGGGGGGGGGGGGTACATAACCTACTAATTTGGTTTAATATTACATGATTTGCCATTTCATTCTCTGTTTACGCCTCCTATGTGAGATGCCAAAAGGAAACAAGTCTTATAGTTATGTATTCATACATCAAAGAAGCGATCAATTATTCTATATAAGTTTTACCTGTTTTTGAATTTGCTGTATTGTAACATGATATTCAGAAATCCAGTTTCAATGGGATTTGGAACACTGCTACTTTTACTACAGCAATTTTCTAAATGCATTTGATTCATTACCCTTGCCAATATCACATATTTGTATGCACATTTTGAATACGTTTATCTTGGGATGCTCTACTCCATTTCAGCTACAATGAGACCATTGGAAGGGGCCATAAGCAGTTGGCAGAGTATACTGAGATTCAGTATACTTTGTAGTATAAATATACAGAACATCTCAATAAACGAATAAAGGGATTTTCAATGGATTTATTGATTTCCTACTACTTATTGCAAACATTTTCCAAACATTTTCCCCCAAAAAGGAGACTTCTTTGTGGAAAAAAAGAGTTAGTCAGAGCACAGTGTGATTTTATGTCATTGCAGATTATTTGTCTAGCTTATTGTCATTTAACTTGACATAAGCTATAGTTCAATCAGTTCCAAATTTGTGAGAAATATGTGGTTTTTATCTCTCCGAGCGCAAAAGTAATCCAAGCGTATGTGCGCTAATTTGTCATACGCAAGCATCACATATGCAATTTGCAATGTGCCAGTTGCGCCATGCGAGCATTTTTGCAAGCCCACGCTCTTCTGAATTCATTCGCTGCCGTAAAGCAGGTTTGCCAATTTGAAACTTATTGAACTACATTATACTAGTATATCAAACTAAAACATGATTTTTTGCACTTGCGCTTCTTATCTCTGATTATCTCTTCCTCCCGACATTCAGTTGTCATGTTTGTCTCTTTATAATATTTTGTTACTGATTGTTTAATTTCAGGTTGAAAAAGTGGCTAAACCAATACATGTGTTTGAGTATATATAAAATGCTGTGTCGAGCTGTCACATGCCTCGTAACATTCCATAATAAGTAAGTATGATATATTGAAGTGGGGGTGGGGGGTGGAAGGGAGAAGAAAAGTAGATAACCAATACGTGCACGTTTGAGTGTTCGTTTGTTGAAAAGGAGTGTGCCGGTGGAGGTTTGAAATCCTCACCCACTGTTAGAATTGTTTTTACCGAAAAAGATCTGATCTGTTAAAATAGCACCCTGGACATGGGGACCGTTCAAAATGGCACTCATTACCATATGATATCAAATCAACATAAACACTGTATGTAGCCAAGAATGCTTAGAAATTAAATTAGTTTAAGGTTGGTGTCAACCCTGTTTGGCGCCAAATTTATCAAGCACTGTAACTTTTAAATTATAAATGTGATGTACATAAAAGTATACATTTTTTGTAATGAAATGAGTCAGAGAATCCATTTTTGGTATCAAATTTTACTAAAATTAGTGATTTTTACATTTTTGCCCAAAAATCACCTTTTTTTCTCAAAAATCTCATTTTTGGCACTTTTTGGTCAATATTTTCAAAACAAACAAATTTTAAGCCAAAAAAAATAATTCGCTCCTAGATAATTGACTTTAGATGATTTTGGTGAAATTTTGGAATTTTTAATCAAAAACTGATATTGTTAGGTTGTCTGAAAATTTTTGGTACAAAAAGGTGATTTTTGGGCAAAAATGTAAAAATCACTAATTTTAGTAAAATTTGATACCAAAAATGGATTATCTGACTCATTTCATTACAAAAAATGTATACTTTTATGTACATCACATTTATAATTTAAAAGTTACAGTGCTTGATAAATTTGGCCCAAACAGGGTTGACACCAGCCTTAAGGGTACTAAGTTTGGCAATGAATAAAAGGCAATATCATGTTCTCTGCCCCGTAGCAGATACACACATACATACATGTAGTAAGCTGTGAGATATCTGGTTTATTTCATCAATTTAGGGCAGCAGACATGATATTGTTGAATCAAATGCCATGAAAAAACATGTTTGATATTTCTTGTGATGAAACACTATGATGAATCACCCACCAAGCTGGTGATTTTGACCTTGGACTTCTTGATCCTGTATTTTGACAGTTGAAAATAAGTAGCACATATCATGCTTGTAATGTGTGCATATGTTACAATTCAAGGGTACACCACGTAGCATGTGTACTTAGCTAAAATTGCTTTGTAATGATTAGCCTCTATTTGTTTCTCTCATTGTATTTGCACTTTGATTACATTTAAATGCAACAAGTAATATGAAACCTTTAATTAAAATTGTCATTTAAAGGTAGATGACCCGATTTTCAACTTGATGTTTTCTATTTTACATGAAAGGTCATCCTTAAAATTGTTGCATTCCAAGTTTGAGTTGCATAACTTCAATAATTGTATTTTTAGAAGCGCACGGTCAAAAGACATGTGCCAATTGAGTAGTACACAGACTGGCTGGTGGTTAACCACCTTTAGCAGTAATTCACCACATTTTAGCCTATAATTTCCAAATGAAACATTTCTGGCCCCTAAGATTTTACAGACACAATGAGAAAAATATGGGGATTCTTCTGATACCAAAATATCTTGATGTGAAAAAAAAAAATCACAGCCCCAAAAAAGTGATCGGGTCATATACCTTTAACTAAGTTTTCAACTTTGTTTTATTTTAGTTTGTGATCATACTGACTTCGTTAATATCTTTAAATTACAAATAAACAAAAAAATGGGAAGGGTTGGAGTCTTTTACCTTTTTAGTCATCCTGGTTCTTAACAAAGAAAAGTATTCCTTGAAGGCAAAGATTTAGAATACCCTACCATTCTTATTCCTCGCTGTATAAGTTTATGGGTCGATCTTTATTAAGGTTCCCATTGAAGACGAGCAGTGGTAGGGTATACTAAAGTAAAATTTGCCGCCTTTGCCGGCCCAAAAAAAAATCCTCCCTTACAACGGCCAAAAAAAAAATCCCTCCCGAACCCAACTTCCTACCGCCCCTGAAAATCTAATGGTGCGTCCCTAAGTATATTTAGAAATAAAATGTAGAAGACAAATCAACTAGATTTCTTCATTTCAATGTTTACATTTCCACCCGATTAGCTTTGACTGTTGATTTAATTTAAACTAGACCTTTTTGATATCTACGTTTGTATGCTATGTACAATGTAGGACACTGTTCAATATCAATCTGATTATTAGATATTGGTATTTGGAATGCCAATCATGATTGAATTTCAATAGTTGATTCGATGTTTCTGGTTGCGTAAGCAAATTTATATTTTTTCAAGTATGTTTTCAGTATGCTTTAAAGCATTTTATCACAATTTTTAAGAATGTAATGAATGACCTTCATGTACACTGAAATTAAAGAGGACGGAAGTGTCCTCTTTTTATTTTTTCCTTCTTTTGGCAAAATAACAAAAAAACAAAAAAAATATGTATGTGTAGTGTAGTAAAATAATTTATTAGAATGGCTCTTAATTTTTGATAAAGAACTAAAACATCCACTTTCAAAGGAAACGCAGAGTCTTAAAGGTGTATGTTCCGATCACTTACGATTTTGTTTCTCACATCAACACATTTTGATATTAAAAGAAAACCCATATTTTTCTCATTATTTCTGTAAAATCTTAGGCGCAATATATGTTCCATTTAGACGTTTTACGTCAAAATGCAGTGAATTACCGCAAACTTTGGAATATGCCTATTTTAAGAATGACCCTTCATGTAGAATTGAAAACATCAAGTTAAAAATCAGGCCAGAAATCGGAACACCTACCTTAAATTATTTCATGAGTCAAATACCACTGGAAAAATTACATAACAATCCATGTAGTTGCCCCAAAAGGCAAAACTGTGGTTGAAAACCATAACCCAGTCACCCAAAGATTTGAAAGTATTGATCAAATTTGTGTAAAATCAACAGTTAATTGACAGCAAAATAAATCACCAATGGAATATGCAAACTGATAATTTGAATAAGTTTACAATTACCTGGTGGTTTCCATGAAATTAGTGCTCTTATGGCCTTGTATCTCTATAATATAATCACTCTGCCATAATTCTACATCCTCTTAATAAGCACAATTGATTATCCGTCTCTTTTATCCTATTACAATTATGTAATGTAACTATTGTCATATGTGTGGTGGCATGGGAAAACCCTTCACATGGTCATTTTCTAACAACTTGGTTTTTTTATTTGGCAGAGAGCTTCATACTCTACTGAGTATAGGACTGTTTAAATGTTTCAGAAATTCCATCTAGAACTACAGTTATAGCATTTTAAAGTTGGCAAGTTTAAACGCAATACTAAAAATTGAAACTGGCAATTCAAAGGTGTACACATAATCTTTTAAATGCTCTAATAATAATAAAACTACATTGTTATATCACACAGAATAGCTTGTCATATGAAAAGGACTTTTTATATGAACCTAGTTTTCTGCGATATTATCAACAATTGTAAGTTCTTCACTTTCAAAATCTTTACAATGCATTGTCGGAATTCACAAGTGGTTACCATGGTAACAATGTCATTTTACGTAAACATAGCATTTTACACATAAAATTTGATAAACAAGGTTCAGAAAAGTACTAAAATAAACTTAACATCTGGAATTTTGCATAAAAAACTCCTGGAGACTAAAGTTCAAGGTATAATCTCTATCTTGGGACCAAAGTTGGAAAATTGACGGTGGAACTCTTTTGTTAGGAATATTTTAGTATGACCCAGATATCTCAATATTAACACTAGCGACTTCCGACGGGTTTTCCCATACCACCACACATATTGTAATGGTTTTTTGGCACTATTGAAAGCTTAAAATGTGCTAGGCCTCCAAGTCCATTTTGATGTGACAAGTCAAAAATAGTGAATACCAGCCTTTCAGACTGATCACATCACCCTAAAGAGCTGTAATAAATGTTACAATTACACCAAGCTCTTGAGTTGCTGCGTGTTAAATATTACATACCTAAGTATCCAGGTTTGTGCAATATTAAACCACAGATGGTAGAACCATCTGTGATTAAACAATGGGCAGATGATATGCACATGTGTGTATTGTTCATGTGTTTAATACACACACTGAGTTAGGTCAGTTTGGTCAAAAGTATTTTCCCCAAAGGCAGTCTGTTTGAATGGATGGATGTTTAATAAAAGAAATAATGATACAAATAAATGGTATTGGAATTATCATTTTCCCTTGAGATGCAAGAATAAATTGCTTTAAAGGTATATTATGTGATCTTTTCCAGGGGACGCCCTCAATACTCGAAGAAAAAAATTGGAAGCAGATTTTATTGCAGATTTACATTTCTGATCATAAATCATGAATATATTTCAAGTTACAAAGCGATACGATTCGTAATTACCTCAGAATCATGGTTTTAGAGTGAATTTAGAGTAAAAATAAGTCGTCGGCGCAGACTCTGACAGTTGATTTTCACTCTAAACCATGATTTTGAAGTAATTAAGAATCGTATCGCCCTGTAACTTGGAATGTATGTACGATTTATGATCAGAAATGTAGATCTGCCAAAAAATCTGCGTTCCTGATTTTATTCGAGGATTGAGGACGTTCCCTGGAAAAGATCACATAATATACCTTTAAAGTCGGCCTACCACTTTGGCAGTTCACCACTGAAGAACTGGTCATACAGCTGGTGACAGACAGCACAGAGTTAACATGAAGAAATTGTAACCGTGTCAAATCCCCAAGAGATCTGTATGTGGCTAGAAACACAGAGTGGTAGTTTGCCTTTAAGTACAAAATATATTCTTGTATCATTATAACCAAACTAGCAGTTGTATCCTATTAATAATTTCATAGACTTTGTATAACAATCTTGTGTAAACATGTCCTGATGCAATAGTTCCAAGGGGACAAGGTCATTAGAATTATAATAATGCATAATTGATTTAGGCAAATGTTCAGCATGTCTGTAAGACAAAGTGAAATAAATAACATGTTGATCGTCCCGCCCTCACAGATTTTTGGAGATTTTGAAATATTTTTGTAATTATTCTTCTTTGCTCTATAACTTTAATTCATATAATGTTGTTATGAAAAGGGATGCATACAAGTCTTTCAGTATTATTTACAAACACATTGCACACTATGTTTTCAACCCAGGGGAAGAGAACTGAGGAAATAACAAACAATTATGAAGGCCTCTTTGTTCTTTACAATATGTGATGCGATCTGTGAAAACCCGCCACATGGTGGCATGTTTCATATTTGAGATATTTATATCATAAGAAAGCTAAAACTGCGCTGATTACAGAACTGTTTCGATCATTTTTCTATGATCACTACAAAAAAGGTTATGAGTGAATGATGATTGTGATGTCAGAAAAAGCTACAAAACAAGAAATCATGAAAACAGGCCAAAAAAGATACATAATTCAATAGAATAACATTATAAGGTTAATAATAAAAGTGACTTGAGTAAGTTTTTGAAGTTGAAATGTCATGAAAGATGATGACACAAAGTATTGGAATTTAATTTTCTTTCAAACAAATCTATAAAAAAAAGAAGATTTAAAAAATAAATAAATAAGTTGGATGATCAACATGTTATTTATTTTACTTGGCCTAATACAAGGCCAATAAACCTTTTTTTGCCTGAACATTTCTGAACCTATTCAGAATCGAAGATGATAGTGTATTCTCTGCTAATTGATGTGTGTGTCTGTATGGTTCGGGGTTGTGGGAGTTTCAAAAACATTTGGTGCTAAAGGTAGCCTGAAATTTGATTATTTGATGATTATAAAATATATTAATTACTCAATTTATGTTTGGGTGTTCAAGGACATTCATAAATCATGTGTTTAATTAACTTAATATCATCGAAGGTCACAGCAAGTGTCCAAGGTACGGAGGTATAATAATCTCATTATAGGAATCAAATAATGTGTGTAATAATGAATGGTTGATTCTGTCTGATGTTTTCGGGGATTTGTGACAATCCATGTTTATCCAGCTTGAAAATACAATTACTTATTTTTATCCTCTGGTTTGTAAAACCAGAAGGGGATTTTGTCATCATGTAATGTGTGTCTGTGCGGGGGGTGTGTGTAGGGGTGTGCCTTTTGGTTAGCCTTTTTTCTGAATGCTGTATCTTTTGAACGGATGGACGGATTGACTTCAAACCTTCAGCGATAGGTAGGCCATGGTCAAAAGATGTGGCTGCTTGTTTTGGGGTCTAATTTGCATAGGTCATCTGAGGTCAAAGGTCATCTAGAGGTCAAATTGTAAAAGTTGCCTGATTGACGTCAAACTTAGAGAAAAGAAATATGAACGCCGGGTGATTATTTTTTGGGTCTAATTTGCATAGGTCATCTGAGGTCAAAGGTCATCCAGGGGTCAAATTGTAAAAGTTGCACGATTGACTTCAAACTTGGAGAAAAGAAACATGAACACCGGGTGAACATGTCTAAAATAAATTAGAGGTCATCCAAGGTCATCTGAGGTCAAAGGTCATCCAGAGGTCAAATCGTAAAAGTTGCCTGATTGACGTCAAACTTGGAGACAAGAAACATGAACACCGAGTGAACATGTCTAAAATCAATTAGAGGTCATCTGAGGTCAAAGGTCATCCAGAGGTCAAATCGTAAAAGTTGCCCGATTTACGTCAAACTTGGAGACAAGAAACATGAACACTGGGGGAACATGTCTAAAATAAATTAGAGGTCATCCGAGGTCAACGGTCATTAGAGGTCAACCAAGGTCAACGGTCAATAAGGGGTTAAATTGTGCAATAAACACCGTGGGAACATGTAAAAAATTATTAGAGGTCATCTGAGGTCAAAGGTCATCCAGAGGTCAAATCGTTAAAGTTGCCCGATTGACCTCAAACTTGGAGAAAAGAAGAAAAAAACCACCGGGGAACATGACCCATATATGACCTTTGACCTCATTTAGTTGATCTCCCAGCCAGGGGGATTCGCAAGTCGTGACTTGCAGTATTTTTTTCACTGTTATAGAGATTTGGGGGGTGATTCAAAATCCAGGTTTTGCTAAAACTTTTTCCTGATTGATTCTTGTGCAAAACAAAAATGTGACCCACTACCGGGGCTAGTTGATTTCCTGATGGGAATGAATGAAATGAGATTTCCCACAAACCCTTATATATTTCTTAATTTGAAATAACAAAAGTTTCCTACCAAATATCAATATTTCTCAGGAAGGAGCCTCTCAAATCACAACATTAAAATTTCCTTTTTTTGTTGTTGTGTGAAATAGTTGAGGAATTAATAAAGCTGCAGAAATGTAATGGGGTTATTTAAAGCCCAATGAAAAATCATTTTTTGGTTAAAATATACATACATATATTTGTCTTTTTTTTCTTTCCAGAGAAAACCAAGCCAGAGGCGGTGGTATATGTGTGGCTAACCACACGTCGCCTATAGATGTCATCCTTTTATCTAGTGACAATTGCTATGCATTTGTAAGTATAGTCCAGGGGGCAGGCAAAGATCATGCTGTAAGCATGCATGGCCAGAGCTTTTATGTGTATTTCCTCTGAAGCCAAATTTTACCATAAAATGAGGATTTTACTTTTTTTCCTCTCCCAATTTTGACCCCTTAGACGCGTAATATATCTACATAATTCCCCCCCCCCCCAAATACCCTTTTTCTTGAAAATTGTTGATTTTAGATTGTTAAGACATGCAGGCTTGACGCATTACACGAGTAACTACAGTCTCTGTCATAATGCTATGGACATAATTCAAGCTATTTCACGCAAGCCTATTTTGTTGTTTTTCGCAGAGCCGGGTCCTCATACATGAAGTGCGCAAACAACTATGCATGCATGCGCGTAACGATTTTGCGATTGACCAATCAGGACGTGCGGTCATTTTTGAAAGCACCCCATTACGCACTTCCGGGTTTACGCATGTACGCACGTGGGAACATACGCACGCATTGTTGAATTATGTCCATAGTGTTATGACGCTGACTATAATGCACTCGATCTCAAAACACACTCACCCCTACACATTTTTGGTCATGCATGCTTACAGTGTAATATTTTCGACTGCTCCCAGGAGTATAATACATGTGCTCTAGTTCTATGTGCTAAATACAATCCTATAAGATATAGGATTGGTTTAAAAAAAACCACTGACTGACTGTGACACAGTTCTGTGCATTGTGGTCAATAGACATCCACAGAATTATGGTAATTTTCCTCTAGGTGGCGTCCTGTTGATGAGGAAACTCCTCATCCTTCAGGAAGCACAAAACCATCAAGGTCACTCAGTGGGTTTTTGATTTTGTTTTGGGAAGAATCCTTTCTAACATGCATATAGTACACTCATGACCAATAAGGGAAACACACCTGCAATTATAGACTTGCACAAAAATAAAAACATAATATTGATATATGTTGTCCTGTTAGCATGTTTCTGGCAGAGCCTTTCGTAAGCGAATCTAAATTAATACACATGAGATGAAAACTCAAAATATACAAGCCGAGTAAGTATGATTGAAAGAAAATATAATTACTGGTACCGTGAGAGGAATCACAAAGGCCACAAAAATACGTATTATGAAGGCACTTATCTTTCCGGTCGCAACATATGGAGCTGAAACATGGTCAGTCGGAATTGCAGATTCAAAGAAAATATCAGCTTTTGAAATGTGGTGTTGGTGCAAGATGCTAGGAATATCATGGAAAGAGCATAAGACAATGAATTTGTCAGAAGCCAGATTGGGAACCAAACTTCTCTGTATACAAAGATCATGCGCAACAAGCTACAATACTTTGGACATATTGCTAGACGAGAGGGTGACAATCTAGAGAAGGTGATAATACAAGGAGCTATCGAAGGAAGACGTAAACGTGGCAGATCAAAGCTTCGTTGGACTGATGGCATTAAAGAAGCAACTGGTCTATCTCTTATCTTGCACATCGCATGTCACAAAATAGACAACGGTGGCGCTCCATCATCAATAGGGTCACAAAGAATCAGCCATGATCCATAGAACGACGACGACGACGACGGTATAACCTGGTTAGAATTAAATGATCAAAGACCTAAAGATGATCTCGAACCTGATCCCTCCCTCCGAGTATCGTGCCTGAATAAAACTCGCCAGACCACAGAGTCTGTGTTTTCGTGGGCGCGTCTGTAATACAAGTGTTCATATACTGAAAGTCAACTATAATAGTCAAACCATTGTGGGAATATAAGAATGTCAAGACTTTTTGGCTAATTTGAGTTATTCGTTATTTATGAAAATATACACATTTTAAGCCATTTTACCTGTCTTGAAATTGGAATTAATTATTTTTAATCAAATGATTTAGCTTGTTAAAACAATAATTAAGTTAACAAATGCTTTCCCTGCCAAATGATCAAAATGTCATTTACAATGTTCTTGCATTCCAACGCCAAACGTCCAGCTAGATGATACGTACTAATCCAATGTCTATCTATTTTATATGTATATTATATTGGCTGTTTGAGACTCTCAACAAAGACTTTGTTATGAAATTGTGTAAGAAGATTGTCTTTGAACCTTTTAATGACAGGAAAAAAAATCAAGTCATTTTTGCTTTTCTGATTATCTTACTTTTTCAGATTGGTCAAAAGCACACAGGTTTTTTAGGAGTGATCCAAAGAGCCATGAGTAGATCGGGAACCGATCACATATGGTTTGACAGGTTTGAGATGAGAGACAGAAAGAAGGTATCACAAAGGTAAGTCAAGTCATAGAATATCAAGACAGGGATGGACAAGTCATAGAGTATCAAGACAGGGATGGACAAGTCATAGAGTATCAAGACAGGGATGGACAAGTCATAGAGTATCAAGACAGGGATGGACAAGTCATAGAGTATCAAGACAGGGATGGACAAGTCATAGAGTATCAAGACAGGGATGGACAAGTCATAGAGTATCAAGACAGGGATGGACAAGTCATAGAGTATCAAGACAGGGATGGACAAGTCATAGAGTATCAAGACAGGGATGGACAAGTCATAGAGTATCAAGACAGGGATGGACAAGTCATAGAGTATCAAGACAGGGATGGACAAGTCATAGAGTATCAAGACAGGGATGGACAAGTCATAGAGTATCAAGACAGGGATGGACAAGTCATAGAGTATCAAGACAGGGAAGGACAAGTCATAAAGTATCAAGACAGGGATGGACAAGTCATAGAGTATCAAGACAGGGATGGACAAGTCATAGAGTATCAAGACAGGGGTGGACAAGTCATAGAGTATCAAGACTGGGATGGACAAGTCATAGAGTATCAAGACAGGGATGAACAAGTCATAGAGTATCAAGACAGGGATGGACAAGTCATAGAGTATCAAGACAGGGATGGACAAGTCATAGAGTATCAAGACAGGGATGGACAAGTCATAGAGTATCAAGACAGGGATGGACAAGTCATAGAGTATCAAGACAGGGATGGACAAATCATAGAGTATCAAGACAGGGATGGACAAATCATAGAGTATCAAGACAGGGATGGACAAGTCATAGAGTATCAAGACAGGGATGGACAAGTCATAGAGTATCAAGACAGGGATGGACAAGTCATAGAGTATCAAGACAGGGATGGACAAATCATAGAGTATCAAGACAGGGATGGACAAATCATAGAGTATCAAGACAGGGATGGACAAATCATAGAGTATCAAGACAGGGATGGACAATTGGCAATTTATTTTGACGCTATGTGTGTTTCGGATCAATATCTCTCAACACAAAAAGAATGTAGTCTTTCGCACTGTCATGAAATGAAATGACTTCTCAAAATGCCTAAATATGTATCTCAGATTTTTGGTATCCATAATTTTGAATTAGCTATAGTTTGTTCAGCTGCAAATTGGCGAAGCCTACTTACAGCAGCGAATGAATATAGAAGGACGCGGGCGCGTGTGAAGGCAGCAAACGAACTGTGCATCATATGCGTGTCGCGTGCGTCCTAAATCATGTGCGTGTGACCATAATCGTGTGTGTACGCTTGGATTACTTTGCGCGCGGAGCGATAAACTGAATATATCTCGCCAATTTGTAATTGATTAAGGGGTCGTCCAAAATTATCGCCATTTTTACATACGTACAGAGCGTACGTAACATTTTACCCCCCTCCCCCACCTCGAGTTACATACACAATAAATGGCGAAAATGGCATTGCTCGATAAAAATGCCTGCCTCTCAAGATCGCCATTTAAGTTATGTACGCTTAGGGTATATTTTTACCCCTCCCCCTGTTACGTACGCTTTGTACGTATCTGTAAATGGCGAAAATGATAGACGACCCCTAAATTATAACATAAAAGCACCTGGGCAGGAACTTTCTGTGGTAGGTGTATTTATTTCATATAGTGTGCAAATAATGATGTCACATACCCAAGTTAGCTATGTATGGCACATATGTGGTATACCAAGATCATAAGTCAAAATATTTTCACCACAGATACCCTGTTGTATACACTGTATAAGGCGACAGGGAAATAACCCTGTTCTACAGTCGAATGGACCTCTCAGGTAGTCAGTCGGTCATCCTGTCTTGTTTTTTCCCCAAACATTTTGGTGAATCTTCAACAATTTTTGAAATTTCAAAAGAAAATTTAAATTAAAAAAGTTGTTATCGGATGGGCCTGTAGACCAGGTTAGTTTTTCTTCTGTCATGTAATGTACAAATAATTCATTAAATGAAAATAATCCACTTTGAAATGTTTCATACCACAGATTAAAAGAACATGTGGAAGATCCAGACAAATTGCCAATGTTAATTTTCCCAGAAGGTAAGTAACAGTTATGAAAACATGTAATATGTGAAAATATTGAAATTGTTTGAAAATAATAATTATATGTCAACATGTGTATATGTGACGCCATCAAGCGGAATTAGTTGGATGACGGGAATATTTATTTTATAGTTATAGGTAAAAAGTGACAAATTCTTTTTACTTTGTGATCTCAGTTGGTAAATTATTTGTAACTTAAAAATTGGAAGTGCAATTTTAGTAGGGTTTGGACCATACTGTAGCATTTTCCACCCGCTTTTAAATGATGGACAAATATCAAAATTGGAAACTGCCGACATGTGACTTATTTCGGTTGATCACGTCACATGAGCATTAAAAATACTTACTGTAAAACAACTTAATTTCTCTAGCAATTCAATTTTGCTAGGAGGTCCCAAATGCAGCCACAATATCTTGTCATCTGACATTTGCGAAAGCATGAAATTCGACTTCAATTCCAGATGGTCTATTACTTTGAATTTTTATATGTTTTTTATATATCTAGGAAGATGATACTTATTTGTGAAATTTAATTGCCACAAAAATTTAACTAAATTCTAATTTTCTAAATTAAGTTGTTGTGAAATTAAACTGTTTTACAGTATAATATGTCAGTATATATTAATGACCCGAGTGATATAGGATTATAACATTTCCACCCATTTTAATTAATAACCCTCTCGCTTCCACGGATCAATAGAAAAATCATACAACTATTATCTCGACGTCACCTTACAGGTACATGTATCAACAATACGTCCGTGATGATGTTTAAGAAAGGAAGTTTTGAAATTGGCGGTGTCATTTACCCAGCAGCAATCAAGGTATGTTATGCTCACAGAGAAGTAAATTGTTAAGTGTTGGAATTGGATCTGTTTCAGGCAGAGTTGTTCCATATGTATGCCTCCCCTCAACCAAGTGTGGGATGTATTGAGTTTGCGATTTTGGGATTGGATAAGACGGATATACTCCTGCTATAGATTGGCTGTCATCAACAATTGCGGCTGCTTTTAGAGGTAATTCAAGGTCACATCCCAGATCAAAGGTCAACTCAAGGTCAAATCTGAACAGTGAGGAACAGATATTTGAAAACTGGGGGAACGTGTGAAAAATTTAAAAGCATTGCATTCTTGTTCATGACCTTGATTAGAGGTCCTCCAAAGTGGAACATCTTGGTCGATGCATTTCAGCAAAAACTTGATACGTAAGCCGAGAATGGCAAAACGGCATTATTTTGTTTCGAAAATGCATTTCTTTTGTAATACTTGATAAATTACTTGAACATGCTAATTACACCAATTAAGCATCAATCTAAATGCCGCTCGACCTTAATATGACATTTGATATACAATTCAGTTGTTCTAAGGTGACCCTGTTGGATGTAGAACATGTTATGAAAGTCATTGCTGTTCCTAATATATTTTCACATTTTTACAGAATTGGTTGTTGAAATTTAACTCGCTAAAATTGCACAAATGCTACGGTTTCAATCATATATTTGTTTTCCGTTTATTTATTTCAGTATGATGCCAGATTTGGGGATCCCTTCTGGAATAGCAGCAGGTTTTCCATGGTGCGTTACATTGTGATGATGCTGACTAGCTGGGCTATTGTGTGCGATGTCTGGTACCTTCCACCAATGATGAGAGAGGTAGGGAGAGAGATTGGTATTTGTGAATGGGATATGATGGTGATGGAAGAGGGGTAGAGGGAGGGGGAAGGAGGAAGGGGAGATAAAAAACCCCAGCTAAATGTAAAGGAAAGACATAAATTAACCATCCAAAGTACAACAAATAAAACTATATTGGAATTATACATATGTTTTATGCCTGAGGCATTCTGGCCTAGTTTTATGTCATTGCAGAATAGCTGAAAAGGTTTTAACTTCAAATAATTGGTCAAGGTTCTACTGGTAAATTTTTGTTATTTTAACATTGATCATCAAACCCTCTACTACCAAATATCAAAAATTGTATTTGAGAAATTCCTTTAATCGAAGCATATATTTTACTAAAAAATGTGAAAAAAGAGTGCACATTTTTGTTCCACAATACCACACACACTGAGCTGTGTCCGACTACGCCATCAGTCTCGTGGTTCAAAATGTACTTTTATGCCGCCAAATGTCTTGCGCGTAGTAATTTACACAGTCAAATATGCACGGCGCACTCGCTGAAACTTGAGTTTGCTGCATTGGTTTTTATCGGATTTTCTTTACAAAATGTTAGTTTTGCGGCCAGTATCTAGGCTGCTGAGACAACCCATTGTGGTGTAGTCTTCTGATAGATGTAGTTCACTTGTTATTGATTCTTTTTACAGGAAGGTGAGGATGCTGTAGATTTTGCTAACAGAGTGAAAGCTGAGATAGCAAGGCAAGGTGGACTCGTGGATCTAGATTGGTAAGTCAAAGCCATAGTGTGACGTAAAAAATCCCTATTCTATCGACCCGTCCCATTATATGTCGCATTTATTTTAACGTCATGTGTTGTTCAGACGAATGCAATTAAGAAAGCGGCGACTGCACATAATTTGCCAAAAATCGGGACAGAGCGCTAGGCCCAAATTGCTTCAGTCAAACAAACGATTTGTGATTCATAGTCCATAATCGAGCGACTCCTAATCGCCACAAACCTGCGACTGGCCAGTATGTAGACAGCATTAGTGCCACATCTGGGTCATTCGGTTAATTTTCATTTATTTAAACAAATTATTTTTCGAAAAACAAACAGATACTACACAAGAACACAGATTTTAAAGAATGCTGAACATGCATCTTTCTTCTTTCCTCTTAACTCTTAACTTTTTATATTACCATATAAGTGAGTAATTGAAGATTGCATGTGTTTATGTTGCAGTTAAAGATAAACAGAACACATTTTTATTATCCCCCTGGTTTGTAAAACCAGAAGGGGATTTTGTCATCATGTAATGTGTGGGGGCGCGTATGTAGGGTGTGTAGGGGTGTGCCTTTTGGTTAGCCTTTTTTCTGAATGCTGTATCTTTTGAACGGATGGACGGATTGACTTCAAACCTTCAGCAATAGGTAGGCCATGGTCAAAAAATGTGGCTGCTTGTTTTGGGGTCTAATTTGCATAGGTCATCTGAGGTCAAAGGTCATCTAGAGGTCAAATCGTAAAAGTTGCCCTGATTGACGTCAAACTTAGAGAAATGAAACATGAACGCCGGGTGATTATTTTTTTGGGTCTAATTTGCATAGGTCATCTGAGGTCAAAGGTCATCCAGCGGTCAAATCGTAAAAGTTGCACGATTGACTTCAAACTTGGAGAAAAGAAACATGAACACCGGGTGAACATGTCTAAAATAAATTAGAGGTCATCCAAGGTCATCTGAGGTCAAAGGTCATCCAGAGGTCAAATCGTAAAAGTTGCCCGATTGACTTCAAACTTGGAAAAAAGAAACATGAACACCGGGTGAACATGTCTAAAATAAATTACAGGTCATCCAAGGTCATCTGAGGTCAAAGGTCATCCAGAGGTCAAATCGTAAAAGTTGCCCGATTGACGTCAAACTTGGAGACAAGAAACATGAACACCGGGTGAACATGTCTAAAATCAATTAGAGGTCATCTGAGGTCAAAGGTCATCCAGAGGTTAAATCGTTAAAGTTGCCCGATTTACGTCAAACTTGGAGACAAGAAACATGAACACTGGGGGAACATTTCTAAAATAAATTAGAGGTCATCCGAGGTCAACGGTCATTAGAGGTCAACCAAGGTCAAAGGTCAACAAGGGGTTAAATTGTGCAATGAACACCGTGGGAACATGTAAACAAACAATTAGAGGTCATCTGAGGTCAAAGGTCATCCAGAGGTCAAATCGTTAAAGTTGCCCGATTGACCTCAAACTTGGAGAAAAGAAACATGAACACCGGGGGAACATGACCCATATACGACCTTTGACCTCATTTAGTTGATCTCCCAGCCAGGGGGATTCGCAAGTCGTGACTTGCAGTATTTTTTAAATTATAGTCAGCATCATATGCTATGGACACAATTCCACCAATGCGTGTGTATGTGCATGAACAACAAATCATGCTCACATAAAATAGCTTGAATTTCTGCCATAGCAGTATGACAGTGACTATAATTAACCAAAATGTGATATACTGTAAAAGCACTTATTTGCGAGTGATGTAATTTTGCAAATCCACATCCCGATTAAATACTCACAAAACTGACAATTTTGCATTGAAAGTAACAGTAACATTTCCAGATTTGCAAAATTATATTCCCGCAGTAATTTGAAATTCGCGAAATAAAGTATCCGCGAAATTATTGTGTTTTACTGTATACAAAAAACCCCTTACCCTATAGTTTCAGATTTTTGGGTCGGTCGCAAAGGGCAAGTCAACTCTTTTTTTAGCTTTTTAAGATTTCCTCTATGGTGAAATGTACTCTAAAAGTACATTTCACCATAGAGGAAATATTTGAGTTTCAGGAATGTGTCGTGCACCTTTGGAATATTACTGTTTAGATACAGTACTCGTAAATGATGGTCAAATGGATGAATTCTTTTTTCTATATGTCCTAAAACCCCTAGCTAGTTTACGAGCCTTTGTGATTTCCCTATTATTGGCGAATTATGACATTTTTGTATTTCCCCCTAAATTGTTGACAATGAACAGTAATAGAATAGAATATTTCCATGGTCTCTCATCACAGCCACAATGCCTATTGTCTGTACATTATTTAGTATAAAACTAATTACTTATATGTGTTCTCATCATTACAGGGATGGTCAGCTAAAGAGGATGAAAGTGAAGAGCAATCTAAGAGAGAAGGAACAAGAAGAATACAGTAAACTTATCACATCAGATTGAACAGCACAACATAATAGTCTAACAGTTAAGCTTAAATAGCTTTCCTGTCTCGTCCAAGTTGACTTGTTGTATGAAAATAAGCCTTTCCAAAGAATAGGTATAGAATATCAAACGTTAGGTATATAATGGGCGAGGGCATACTTCTATGTTTGGTATAACCTGAGAAATACAGAGGACATGCAATAAGTAAGGTGTGCAGAGTTCCCATTACCTGTATTTGAAAGACTTATTCTATTTGTTACATGGTGTATTCATCTGTCACTAGAAAGGTCTATATTTGAAGAGCTTTGTTGCAAAAGGGCCACCAGACTTGGATTAGTGCATTCATGCACGCCAATTGAGGCACCAACAAAACAAGCCACATTCCACATAATGAATAGCCATCCATTCAATAATGCAAAATGAGTAACCCGTAGAAGTGGATGTAGACCGTTTTGCAACACAGCTCTTCATTTGTTGACATAGTGCACATTAGTAACTCATGGTTACTGGTTCAAGCCTGGGTCCCTACCTCTGTTCCGAATTATGATACTGCCATTAGGCTTTGTGTTGTGATCAGTGGTTTGTAACAAAGTTAGTGGGAGCCAGTTGACCTGTCAACAGTTATATTTTAACGTTCACTACACCAGCGAATTGGTGAGCCAGTTGACCCAACATGTTGGTATCAATGGTCTATATATCTAAATCTATACCATTAGAGGACTGCTTGAATCTGGGTTTGTTAAAAGTTGCATTGTACGGCGACAACAAAAACCCTGTTCTACAGGCAAACAGACCTCAGTTGTTGTTTTTTTGGTGATAGTTTTTTAAAGTTATTTAAAAAATAAATTAAATAAAAAAATATTTTTTGACAATTCAATTTTTGGTGTAGGTTTGGCCCGTAGAACAGGGTTTCCCCCGTTGCCTAAGGCCAAACAAAAAAGAAGGTCTGTCTCACATACATTTGGGAAAATAGCTATGCGTTTTGTATGCTGGTTCCCTGCACCTGGATCCCCGCGCGCCAACTTATCCATAGGTGCAGGTACGGGCAAATCAATTGCCGTCCGAAACCGTAAGTTCAACACATTGCATTGTCGCTCTGTCATGGCATAAGGTAAATAACGATCACCACACTGTAGCTGAGATACCGCATCGAACGCTGAATGCATTGCCGCGCTGCCATAGCTACGGCGCGATGGGGAACACGCTATGACATGCGTGCATGTGAGTGTGAAGTCCGGCGCTGTGGTTAGCGCAGATACACGTGTAGTTTGTGCCAATCAGCAAATTTGTTACCATTCTAAGCGTGACGCTGGCTTGATCGAATTTATTTGTGGATTTATTTTTTGTCAATCATGAATATGCATGACTTTTATGCCAGCAAATCAGCTTTGAGTGGAAATCGGCGCGTACCTGCATCTATGGATAAGTTGTGTGGAGCCCATTGATGCAGGGAACCAGCAAATGCATTTTGTTGTTGTTTTTAAGAAGAAAAAACAGCTAAAAATACTTCATGCAAAAATTTGTTTTTTATTGTATTTATCCTCCCTTTCAGAGCCAAATTTGTTTTCCTTTATTTTGAACAATTAAAAAAATAATTAAAAAAAGCCAAACATTGGGTTGTAGGGTTATGAGGCAAAAGTGATTCCACATACTTCAGCGTGCTGGGTATGCGAGATAGATCTTTGGCCTAAGGGAAAAACAAGACTTGCATTGCACAATATGTATGGTATGAGAGTATATCTAAAAAGAGCAAAAAAATACAAAAAGATGTGCAGATTTTCTCCTTGTTTTGTTTCAGGAAATCTGCCTGGAGTATTGAATTGCAAAGGTGTACAATATTTTAAGATAACAATATTTGTGTATATTTCAGTTACTGAACCTATCCTTCAATATCCAAATAACACATCCAATTAATGTGAATTTTATATTTCATTATTGTACGTAGGCAAGATAAAAGATCGAAGCTAACAGGGCTTGAAAAAAGGAATTAAGAACCAGTTACACAAATTTGCCCCTCATTCACAGATTTCCCTTCAAGACCAGGGGTAATTTGTCACACACCAGGGGCTATTAAAGGGTAAAACCGCAGTTAAATATGTCATCCAATACAGGGGCAATTTTCAATGGAAACGTTTTCTGCCGTGACACAATTTATGATGAATCAGGGGCATTTTGAGTTTAGCAGGCTAAATTTTCTCCTTCTTACTTATTTCAAGCCCTGGAAGCTAATTTAACCTTATGTAAAGCTGTCATTGAACTGTTGAACAGGCCTTTCGGGTAGGGTCAGTGGGTGAAGAGATTTTTTATGAATGTATTTTCTTGAGAATATTTGAAAATATTCAAGCATTTTCAAACATTGTCAACAATTTAAAATGGTTTCAAAATCCCAACAAATTTCAAATTATCACCCCAACTCAAATACCCAATTAAGTGGATCAGTATCGCGCTTGTAAGTCTTGTTTTAGGTTTTTTTAATACAATTTCTTTTTGTTATGATGAAGTGTCTTTTTGAAATGAAATATTGTGCTGTTTGTATCTTTTCATCTGTCCCTTTTAAGTTAAAGGTAATGATGATGCTCGATGCTAAGAAAAAGGCAATTATAGAAGGTTAATTAACAAATTGTGTATCGATATCCATTTGGATGAGAGTACCATTTTTTTTGCAACACAAACTATGTACATCATGTTGATCTTCTATTTTGCACCATTTTATAAAATAGTCTTAGAAACATCGACAAATTCATTATTCAATTTACAGGGGACTTCATGGATTGCCTTATACACAACACAAATATAATCATTTATATTTTCCTACTTAAATGTTACAGTATCTCATATATATATATATATCTTTGATTTTAGCAAAGAATTGTTTGAACTTCATACATCAGAGGTTGGTGTTTGTATAAATTGTATTCTATACTGAGGACTTACAGGATCGGATGAATAGGTACAAATGAAATTCCATTATTTATAACTACCACAAACTTTTGATTGAAATGTTTTTGAAATTTCAAAACAAAATCTGGTAGATCAGGAACTTTCATGCTTTTAAATGTCAGTCTAATTTGAATATTTAGAATTCCAAATATTCAAATTAGACTCCTGTATACGCTACTTGCACGGTACAGATGGAACCACATTGAAAGCGAGGCTCTCCCCTCACGCACTATCACGCCACACGGCGTCAGTGGTTGCACGCAGGTTTGTGCATCGCGTGACGCGGTTGGGCGCGCTGATAAGAGGGGAGAGCCTCGCTTTCATTTCAAAATGGGGATTGCGTGCAAGTAGCGTATATTCAAATTAGACTCCTGTCTAGTTCTGTCTCATTTTAAAAGAGGATGTCATATTTTATTTGTGTTAAACAAAAAAGAGTGTGTGAGAAAACTGATGTTGGAGTAAACAAATGGTCTTGCCTTCAAACAACTAACTGACCAAAAATAAAACAAGCCATACAAAAAGATTGAAAATCAATCCTTATATTTAGGATTAAGATATTTTTTTATATTCAATCGATCTATTTAGTGAAAACTTAGTTACTGCTTTTATAAAAGCCATGTCATGTCAGAAGTATGTTGAGGGGTCATTACTGTGATGCAATGGTATAAATAATAATGATAATATTGAATGGCTTATTTTTGTGTGATACTGTAAAACCAGAAATGTTCGCGAGTTTAAAATTTCATGAATCAGCAATATAGTGGCCTAATTCATGGGATGAACATTTCACAATGTAAACTTCGAAGTTGCATAGTGTGAATTTGCAATGCACCGTTACATAAGGTAGATTGGAAATATTTGCGGCATGACATTTTCGCGAGTAAGTGCTCCTCGTGAAAAATAAATGCACACCAACATTTGTGGTTTTACAGTATAAGAATATTTTGCACTTGGTATGAAAATATTGCACTCGTTTTCAACTTGTGCAAGATTTTTCTCTCATGCAATATATTCTTATATTAAACTCAAAGGCATTCAATATTATATAATCATATAAGTTAAATGTAACTGCCCAGCTGTAATAATTCAAAGCTGATACTAAATTTGATTATAGGTGGACTGTGCAGTCATCATTTGTCATACGATATGATGCTCAGTAGTCAATATGTTATGTTTATTATTGTAAAAGTGGAAGGTTTTTTTGCCTGCTTGATATTGCACGCTATGCCAATTTTGTTCGGCATGTTTTTAATTGAGTATTCCTCCTATAGTAATAACAACCAGTCAAGATCCGTGTGCCCCCTACTTGCCCCAAGTCAGCTGAAGCCCCACCACCCTCCCCAAACAATCAAAAATTGGTCTGAAATGTCTAGTTTGATATTAAAAGTTAAAAGGCAAAATGTATGCAAGCTTCATGTGCATCTTGTTCCCATAATTATTTTTCTTTCCCCTATCCACCCCAAAGTTATGATGGCGCCCCCACTGTACCTGCGACAAATATTCCTGAAATGCAAAAATGAATGTTGCACAAAGTAAAACCCTGTTTGCAGTGCATTCATTGTATTTCATCAACACGTTTGATGTTTCCTTTGAAATAAACTTGACCCCACACCATATGTTGAGTAGCATAATTGAGTGTCACAATGATACTTGGTCACATTAAGACACTTACAATGAACAGCAATGGTTTTTTTATAATCTTGTTTATATTTGAGATTTAAAGGGGCATTGAGAGATACGTATGGGAGTGCGCCCTCAATTATCCTGAAAATCATTTTTTTTTGCATCAAAGTAATTCTGAGGCATACACTAACTACCATCTGAAACAGTTTTACCAACATTCGCCGTTTATCATATAAAATTTCATGATTTTCTTAGTTTCGATATGATCATATTGAAACTAAGGTGCTGAATTTCGAAGTTATGCTAAGTTTTACTCAAGGACTTTCGCGGCAAATCTCAACCCGGAAGTGCCGTTATTTGCTAAGTTTGGCATGAAGGCGATGTCGGAATTGTATGATATTTTGGATTTGGGCTATGTTGATGATTATCTTTACGTTATTTGCTCATTTAGTATATCGATACATCTCTCAATGCCCCTTTAAGACAATGAGGTGAATCCTCATTTGTCTTGTGATCAAGCAAAATCTGCTTAAAGTCGAAAATATCACATTTTTAATTCTCTTCTTGATCGAATTGGCCATTTGCATTGCAACATTTTCCAGGAAATTCCATTAAGAATGGACAATTAATTCAAAAAATATGAGCAATTGATGGGATTTCAAAACAGTAGATAACAAAAGAAATTCTATCCTTTGTTGGGCTATATCTCAAAATTAATATTTACGAGTTCCGACTCAGTTTGCTTAATCACATCACATTTGTCGAATTCAATTATTGCGATATATGAAGATTTCAGATGCATAATGAGATAATAAAGCTATAGTCAGATTAATAATTGAAAGAACACACTGAAGCAGGGTTTTGCGCACATTGCCTGTAGTGCGCACAACCATGAGCGTGAACATTTCGGGAGTGATCATCTTTGTGCTGCGTGCGTGGTGTTCGTTCAATTTTGAATCATACTATAGTGGCTACCTTTTATAGTTTTATATTCATATTGTAATTTTATCTGTTTATATCTTTTGTGAAACTAATAATTAGGGAAGTAATATAAAGTTAATATGTTAAAGTGTGCATCCATTGAGGAAATAATATATGGAAAATAAAAATGGCATCAATAATGACGGGATTTAGCATTGGTCATATCTGATTTTGCATCTGAACTCTTTCTATGCTATTCAAGGGGCCATTGCATACAATAATTACATTTGGGTCCAAAAATATGCGTATAAATTCAAGTGTTATATTATTGTAATCAATTTTACTTGTCGATGTTTTTAAAGACAACTCATCGTGTTAATGGGTAGTTGTACAGCCATGTAGTGGTAAAACAGATCTTTGGGAAAAATCTTTATTGATAAGTTTGTAATATCAACTGTCCAGGGGTAGCTATCGCTGAGCTGCAATTAGGGGTCCCTGACTCGCCAACATTTTAGACACCCTATTGTTTAATATTCTGCAAGTTCAGGGGGTCCCTGCAGACAACCCAGTTATTCAATCTATCACTACTGCAGACTTGTAATTGTATGGGCAGGTTTATTGAATAATTTTGTTTGGGATCGCCCCTTTTTTGCATTTTCAGCAAGCTTTGGGTTCCTGGGGACCCTTTTGATCTAGCGCTATACCCCGAAACTGTCGAGCAAATGAAACATCAAATTTTCTAGAGATGCTGAGGGAACCACAGCTATCGGTGCTACCATTGAGGGATTTTCGCTAGAGCACGCCTTGTGATGTTTATGGATTGATATGTGATGGGGGAGGATTACTGGAGGGTACCAAATATTTTCAATTTTGTCACAAGTAATTTCAGTAACCCATTCCTAAAGTTTGATCAGTTTCTTTTGTTGGACGGTTTAGTATGAATGGCTGAATTCCACATATTGTATATATAGTGTGCTATTATGTCATTGGATTATGAATTTACACCATGGATATATTGCCAGTTATTTGACTTTAACAAACGTTTGAATACAGTTGAACCTTGATAATAATTAATTTTCCCCTCGTGGTGGCCGAGAAATGAAAAATTCATTTCCTGAACTGTGATTTGAACATGGGACCTTTTGGACTCCAGACGGAGGCTCTACCAACTGAGCTTTATGGTATCAAAGCGAAATGCATCTAAAGGTTTAAAGTTCAAATCCCATATTTCTCTCGCTTCTCTAGAAACAAGCTTGATATAATAATTCTATTGAAACATGAAATCAATGTTGAATCTTGTTTACAGGTTATGATGTGAAGTATACCTTAGGACTTAAAAAACCTTTTTGTGTTATCGTGAATTTTGTGTTAACAGAGTTTGTGCGTACAAGACTTTACTGTATTTTTGTACTGATGTACGAGGGTCATTCAATCAATTCTACCGCCTTCCCTCATAACTTTGTTAATATATTAATTTAGCAAGTCTCATGACAATTATTAGAAATTTGGTTTCTTCATGTTGACAAATCCAAGTTGGTTGATGTATAATAATAAATAACATTATTATACTCACTTGTTTATTATTATTATACATCAACCAACTTGGATTTGTCAACATGAACAAACACAATTTTCCAATTATTATTGAACAATCATGATGAACCTACACGGAGTTAAGTCTCATGACGCTTTCCACACTGAATCCAAGCTACTAAAATTGGTGTGAGTACTGGAGATGCAGTGAAAACTGAATGTCCTTAGGTGCTGATAATTTTGGTTAATTCTAAAGAGCTAAACATCTATCGGTCAAGTGCAACGGTTTATAATAAAATGACTATAAGTTCACAATGTAACGTATGAGGATCTAATTGTGGCACATTGTAGCCTTGTAACAAAGTTGACTGATTCCATAGCAGTTTACCATTATGCTTAAGGCATAGCAATTCATCAGAGTTAATATTATCCTATTTGAAAGGCTACAAAATACTGCTTGAAATCTTATTCAAACATAATACCATATCATATTTAGATATAACCTATTGTTTTCCATTTCAAGTATTAAATTGTGCTTTTATATCTAATTTAATCTTACAAAACAGAAAAAAAATCCCAGACACATTTAAGTAAGAGTATTTTTGTCTGTTTCCGTCATACAAATTCTCTCCTGCTTTGATCGAACCAGAACAAATCTTTAAATAGATATCAATCATCATTCACTATAAATATGCCACAAAGGTTCAGAGCTCGTGACAATATACAATCATTGCAAATTTTATGGGACTGACATTTATATTAGCAAAGTTATGAGAGAGGAGGTAGAAATTATTGAATGACCATCATATTAAGACAAAGGCATCAGTGATAACTGAAGAGTACAGCTCACATAAATGTGTATGTAAAAAGGCCACATCTTGATACATGTGCAGAACTAAATGCTAAATAATTGATATCTGTGACTATGAAGGCCCGCTCATTACTCCTGTGGTTGCGCATTGGCTGACCTCTATGGATAGAAATTGACTTTGCTTCAACTCGTGCGCGGATATCGTTCGACGTCAGACGATTTGCAAACAAGGTAGTATGAATGGATCTCTTCCGGATTAAGTATTGAAATATAAGAAGATATAATACTATTATTGAAAAAAGGAAACTTAACCTCATTATGTTAGAATATGATTATGTTTTACAACACCGCCAAGTCTATTGTTTTCAGCCGTGTCACAATATCATTGGTTTGTATGATGTTCTTGATACACTTTTCAACAACAGTATATACATTGTAATGTAATCATTTCATTTTCATACAACCAAAGAGCCCAGCATTGGTTGTACATTATTTTATTGTACTTCCACTAACACATGATTGATTTATATTTGTAATGTTACCTCTTTAGATGAAAGATGGAATGCTTTCAATTTGTGCAATTGGTAATGAAATAAACCTGAGATTTGATTGTTCATGATATCTGAAATTGTTTTGTGTGTTTTTTTAGTTGAGTAAATGGCTCGTTTTAAATTTGATCTTATCAGTTTTGAGGCACTTGTATATTACATATGCACACAATATCCCATATCACTCTTACACAAATTCAATTACTGTAATGGTCCTTAAGTTAAGTCCTACCATTTTTGGCTTGTAAAATTTACAAATCAGATTTTTAATTTTTTAAATCACAGAATCACATTTGTTCCCAGTATGTTGCAGATTTTTGTATTTTTAACATGTTCTGATAGCAAACTGAGACCAAACCAATGTGGCTTTAGAGAAAACAGATCCACAGTGAGCCAGATTCTTGCACTCCGCAGAATAATTGAAGGGATACATGACAAAAACCTCCCAGCAATAATGACATTCATAGACTTTAAAAAAGCATTCGATACGATCCATAGAGGCAAGATGATCAACATTTTGAAAGCATATGGAATCCCAAACATCATAGTCAATGCTATTGAGGATACTTACCACAACACAAAGGCCAAAGTAACAACTCCTGATGGGGACACTGATGAATTTGATATATTGGCAGGCGTTCTCCAAGGTGATACTCTTGCTCCGTATCTTTTCATAGTAGTGCTGGATTACTGCATGCGAACTGCCATAGAAGGCAGAGAGGAAGTCCTAGGTTTTACAGTCAACTCCAGGCGCAGCCGCAGAGTTGGACCACTGATGGTAAGAGATTTGGATTTCGCTGATGACATAGCACTAGTGTCGGACACTGCTGGCCAAGCGCAAAAACTCCTGGAAAGAGTAGAAATGGCAGCTCTAAGTGTTGGCCTCCACATGAACGCCAAGAAAACAAAATGCATGGTATTTAACCAACAGGATCAGGTGACCATTAAAACTACCGATGGAATCAGTCTGGAATTAGTCAAAGACTTTAAATATCTGGGATCATGGACATCGAGCAGCATGTAAGATATCAAAACAAGGAAGGCACTAGCATGGAAGGCGTGTAATAAGCTCAACAAGATATGGAGATCCAACCTACCAAGATCAACAAAAATTAAGCTATTCCAAGCGACAGTAGAAAGCATTCTTCTCTATGGCTCAGAAACATGGACAGTAACAACTAAAGTTCGAAAGCTATTGGATGGATGTTACACCAGGCTTCTTAGATCAGCCCTTGATATTAGTTGGAGGTTACACATCACCAACAAAGAACTCTATGGTGATCTTCCTAGAGTAAGTGAACGAATCAAGAAGAGGCGACTACAGTTTGCTGGACACTGTGTCAGACGTTCTGGGGATGTGATATCAGACCTAGTTCTTTGGAAACCAGTTCATGGTAAAAGAATTGCTGGACGACCGATGTTAAGCTATGTGGATATTCTATGTCAAGACACTGGACAAACACCTGCTGAGATAAAGACCTGCATGGAAGATAGGCGTGTCTGGAGAGCCATTGTTAATGCCCGACAGAAGTCGACAGAGTGAGTGAGTGAGTGAACATGTTCTATTCATGTTGAAATGTGTTTAATTAAGTTTTGAGAAAGAAAAGTTAAATACTTGCTGGAAAAGTCATGCTTTATCATTTTAGGCGCTAAATTCTGAAATCATATGCCAAAAATTCAGTATGAGATTGCAATAGGATATTTCTTGAATTTTGAAACTTTGTGACAATTAGGGTTTGGGACTGTACTTGCGTATCGGACTATTTAGGTCGGCCTGGAATGACGTCACATGCCGCTGACAACAATCGAGATGGAGTCAGCAAATGTCAGATTGCACCATCACCAAAACAGCCAAAATACAGCCCTTTTTACCTCCTTGATATGTTACCATTGAACAGAATATTTTCCCATGGGATTCCTCTGCATCATATACAGGGTGTATCAAAAAATCCTTATTAAAATCTCTCAACCATGACCAATTTGATTTCTTTGAAAAGTACAACTAACAAAGATAGAATCCTGAAAAGGTGATAGAATTCCATTATCAAGTAAGGAAGGTGTGACCATTTTATAGGTAAGTCAACCCATTTTGTAGTATGTACAATGGTATTTCACACAGTAAACATGCAAGATTGCGGTACATTATTACTTTAAAGGCATATTATGTGATCTTTTCCAGAGAGCGCCCTCTATTCATGATTTTTTTTAGAAAGTAGATTTTCTTGCAGATTTACATTTCCGATCATAAATCATACCTACATTCCAAGTTACAGAGCGATACGATTCCTAATTACCTCAAATTCATGGTTTTAGAGTGAATTTAGAGTGAAAAATATAAACTGTCGGGATTCCGACAGTTTATTTTCACTCTAAAACAATGATTTTGAAGTAATTAAGAATCGTATCGCCCTGTAACTTGGAATGTATGCATGATTTATGATCAGAAATGTAAATCTGCAAGAAAATCTGCTTTCTATTTTTTTTTTGATGTTGAGGGGGCGTTCCCTGGAAAGATCACATAATATACCTTTAATAGGCTAAAACTGACATTCTTCTTATCATATGTTTTTGGCAGAAATTGATTTGACTTACAAATCCAATTTCACCTGTCTATAAATGGGTTCAAATGCTATTCTCTGTTAATATGATTGGTATAAACACAATATTGATATGATTTGTGCTCTCCTACACCACAACTTTCCTACGTGTCTTCCTACTGAGACTTTCTCATGCAAACATTGAGAAACATTGCTATTCATGCAACAAATGTGTGGATTACGTAGCTATTATTGAGATGTGCCAGGATTAAAAGGGATACCAAACTAATCTATGCTATTGTTATTGATAAATTATTTATAATGTTTATGACCATGCAACGTATTTAAACGCAAACCATGTCATTTTCTGATTTGTATGTGTAAATCCCATTGTACAGACTAGCAAATGTGTTAGTTTACGCAAATTATGCTAGCGGTCTTATTTTTCGTTTGGATTAATCTCTGATTTTCAGAATATTATCATTATTAATTGAGCCTTGCATTGAAAATGAATTGGTCATGGTCCAGTGGTTATGACAAGTATAAAAAACCATCATGAAACAGTCCTATTTTTTTGATACACCCTGTTTACATACAATGCAAGTTTTCACAGTTACAAGTCAGAAAATCGGGCGAAACATTTGGTGAATTTTGGACATTTTGCTTATGTAAACAACAGTCGCTTACACGGCCTCACACGATCACTAGGAACGATCTTGTGTGTGGTTCAGTAGAACGTTCAAACTGATGTTTTAAAACATTTTGCTTTGTTGTCAACAGCAAATGACTGGGGCGACCTATACTCGGACCATTACGGTATTTGGTTAGTTTAATACCATTTGTCAGTTTACTATCAACCCCTTTGTGTGATAGTTTTACCCTCACTGTCACCTATCATAATTCTTTGATTTAATCAAATCAAACAAAACATTGGGAAATTTGACTCATTACAAAACCATATGCACATAGTCATCATCAATAAGTCTTTTTCAAGTAGGGCGGACACAAAGGGGAGGTGTGCGTTCTCTTTGGTAAACTTTTGTCCCAAATGGAAACATACCCTCTCATTTTGTACTCGCCATATTTCAAAAAGGCTTATTGTTTTTGTGGTGAAGAAGGTAGAACAATGTTTGGCCATGTGACATGCTTTCGACCAATCACTTAACTGGAATATGTTGATGGACATATAATAGAGTGCAGATACTTTATGGCAATTATTGTAGACCAGCAAAGTCGTTTTCTCACTTCAACAGTCATTTAAAGGAGTGGTGGTTACATAAGGCTAAAAAAAATCTGGTCGACTTGCCCTGCCAACATATATGGGTCGGTTGGTTGATTTTATTTAGGTAAACAAACAGAAACTATGCAAGAACACATTTAGGACCTTGTGGCTCTAAACCCTTGATTTAGGTTAAAGTTGCACAATCACCTTTTACTTCAAGTCAAAAGTCAAAACTTGTTACACTTCTGCACAGCAAGTTTAACGAACGCAAACAGAATGAATAATAATAACAAATGTAGTCAAGATCTTTTTTAAATATATTTATTATTATTAAAATACATTTTGAAATGTTACATGATTTTGCATATTCACATTCTTCGTACATCCTTGAGAATCGATATAGAAATACTTATACAGATACAGTCATTCTAATCATGACCTACATACAAAATTATCACCAATTTGGGTTCTACTTATACGAATAACAAGATATTCATGAAATTACCGATATTAAACCTTTTGTAAAGCTAACCCATTCAATAGGTGCTATAATCAGTTAAATGGTGGATGATGAGCTTTAATCTGTTCATGAATATCTTACTCATAACACCCACATTCTACAGGGCAAGTCAAATTATAAAGGACCAACTTATAAAGTCCATCAGCTTTTCCAAGGGTAACCAGAATGGTGTTTGCTAACAAAATTCGTACCCACACACTCCATTTTACTTGCAAGTTATGCATGACCCCATAACATTCTTGGTCATTGACTGTTTGCTAGCTATGGATATACACAATGTGGTACTTGTTTCGGAATTCTTGTTATAAAAATCTGAAACCGAATAATCTATAGTGCCCATAAGTGTAACTTAATACTAACAGCTTGTATTTAGTTAATTTACCTTATCACTTTGAAAGCATAACTCAATTGGATAGCATACAAGAAAGGTGAACTAATTTTACTTTATTTTAACCATCAGTGACATCCAAACATATTCCAGTGATTATACCTTTATTATTGCATTTGTGAGCTGTTCTTTGTATCCACTCTGACAAAGCCAAATCCAACCACTTGCATGAAAATGAAACATTTATCGCTGTAATTTAAACAACATACAAAGACGAATGTTAACATAGTATCAGCTATAGATTTTCCACATGAATTACGAATGTACCGTCAGTCAGGGGCATTGCGGCAAGATGTGAACCTCTAGCTTAAGGAATAAACATCATTGATTGACTAATTATAGGTCAATAAATGTGTACGTAATGTTGATGTGTGAATAATGGCACAACCCCGCAGGGTGGTGCACGAACCATAAGGCACGTACACGGAGTGCAATTAATTAGACACTTTCAATGCACTCCACATATTCAAGTTTCCTGCTTTCTGATTGGTTTGATACTAAGAGTGTATGAATTTATTAGAATAAACTCTTTGTGAAAACCTCTGCAAATACTGTTACGGGTAGGCAACATGACACAGTTCATGACTCGGACTCTTTATAATATTGCAGATCTAGTGAAGGAAGGATCGGATATCTGGAGTAGGTAAAGAACATCTATTGTCTTCAAGATATTTCAAGAATTGAAATCAAATTACACAGGAGCTGCCGCCCTGATGTATTTATGTGAACAATGTCAAGGCTAGAAAAGGACAATACCAAAAAACGTGCTGAGATGCAGTGGTGTTGTTTCTCTTCAGAGGATTGCAGTTTGAAGTCCTTGGTTATGGTATGGTATAAAACAATTAAACATTTCATGCAATTGCCATCTTTTACTTTTATGATCTAAGGAAGAATGTATACATGCACTCGCTGATCTAATTGGTTTGTCCAATTATAAATCTTATTACAAGTAAAATTCAGCACTGCAAGCAAACCATTCTCATTGTTAAAAAAGGGAACATTTTCAAGAGTGAAATAATACAATTTTGTTACATATGTAATCCATTCCATCTCTACTTATGTAGGTTATTTTGTATGCACTTTTGGATTTAATTGTTTCAATGTTTTTTTCTTCTTTATATTTGAAAGCTACAAGAGCTCCTTCATGGATGGATAGTGTGCTTTATAAGCTGTTATTACGTTTAACCCTTTGAACCCTGAATTATTTGTAGGGGTCGGTACCCCCATCCTGAGTTATTTACCATAACCTTAATTTGATGCATCCCTGTGTGCCTGAGAAATATCTGCGCAAGATATTGTCTTATATTCATTCATCCTATTTCTTGCCATTTTTGACAGTTTTCTTCCGCAAACTGTCATCAACACACAGCGCAAAGAAGGTCTTTCACATGGGGTGAACATGTGACTTGAAAGAAGTCATATGACCACTTGAAGTCATATGATCAATGTATCACATGTTCATAGGCCGGTTAACCGGTTTTTCGAGTTATTAAATTTTCTATATGGGCCGGAACAACGGCCTTTCGGGTTCAAAGGGTTTACACATCTTTATGTCAGAAAGGTAACATTATTATAATATAAAATGTCTATGCATCTATAGTTTCATAAACGTTATTTGTCTTCAACATTCAGTTCTTTCAATCCATCCGATACACCTGCTACTGTTGAGTCCTCTGCTGGCTTCGTTTCTGATGCATTTGATGAAACTACTGGTTGGTTCACTGATGGCTGGGAGGGCTCTTTGTTAGGATAGGATCTCGCTCCAAATATCGTGCTGCCGACTCGTATATTTGTACTGCCCACTGTGACCTATGTGACAGAATAAAATAAGATAGAGATGTACGGTGAGTACACAGAGATGTTAAATTAATAAGTTGCCATATAATAAGATAAGATTTTTTTGTCACATGCTGTGCTTATTTAAGTATAAGAATGCCCGCTACTATATGGTATGGATCATTCACATTCAGGACAGCAGTAAAATCTCTGTGATGGAATGGAAATGTCATTTGCATCAACCATCAGGATTATGAACGTTTCAACTAAACAGTAGATGCATACCTTGGTAACTGATGAGGGGGTAATCTATGCTTTCATAACATAAATTTAGTTTAACAAGGCAGGGATTATATTTGTCAGTTTGACAATCAAAATAATAAATAGAAGCTATTAAGTCATAAAATAGCTACTCCGTCCAAATGTGATATTATAAAGTTCCTAGAAATTACATGTCACATTGATTGTACAGATTCCTGATGAGCACTCCCAAGACAGGGATTAATACAAATTTAGTTAAAAAACCCAGGAACTTATGAAAAAGGAATAACATGGATGAGTCAAAAACACAAAATTTGACAAAAATTAATTATGAATGTCAAAATGTTGTTGGAAAATGAAATAATTCTGGTTTATAAAGGACACATGTTCATGCCCGCAAATGTTTATGTGTACTTACTGCATGTTCAAAGTCCCCAGACATACCCAAGTTCTATGGACTCTTTGGATGTGTACTTACTGCTTGTTCAAAGTCCCCTGACATACCCATACTAAGTTCTATGGACTCTTTGGATGTGTACTTACTGCATGTTCAAAGTCCCCAGACATGCCCATACTAAGTTCTATGGACTCTTTGGATGTGCATTTACTGCATGTTCAAAGTCCCCAGACATGCCCATACTAAGTTCTATGGACTCTTTGGATGTGCATTTACTGCATGTTCAAAGTCCCCAGACATGCCCATACTAAGTTCTATGGACTCTTTGGATGTGTACTTACTGCATTACTGCATGTTCAAAGTCCCTAGACATACCCATACTAAGTTCTATGGACTCTTTGGATGTGTACTTACTGCATGTTCAAAGTCCCCAGACATACCCATACTAAGTTCTATGGACTCTTTGGATGTGTACTTACTGCATGTTCAAAGTCCCTAGACATACCCGTACTAAGTTCTATGGACTCTTTGGATGTGTACTTACTGCATGTTCAAAGTCCCCAGACATACCCATACTAAGGTCTATGGACTCTTTGGATGTGTCCTTACTGCATTACTGCATGTTCAAAGTCCCTAGACATACCCATACTAAGTTCTATGGACTCTTTGGATGTGTACTTACTGCATGTTCAAAATCCCCAGACATACCCATACTAAGTTCTATGGACTCTTTGGATGTGTACTTACTGCATGTTCAAAGTCCCCAGACATACCCATACTACATTCTATAGACTCTTTGGATGTGTACTTACTGCATGTTCAAAGTCCCCAGACATACCCATACTAAGTTCTATGGACTCTTTGGATGTGTACTTACTGCATGTTCAAAGTCCCCAGACATACCCATACTAAGTTCTATGGACTCTTTGGATGTGTACTTACTGCATGTTCAAAGTCCCCAGACATACCCATACTAAGTTCTATGGACTTTTTGGATGTGTACTTACTGCATGTTCAAAGTCCCCAGACATACCCATACTAAGTTCTATGGACTCTTTAGATGTGTACTTACTGCATGTTCACAGTCCCCAGACATACCCGTACTAAGTTCTATGGACTCTTTGGATGTGTACTTACTGCATGTTCAAAGTCCCCAGACATACCCATACTAAGTTCTATGGACTCTTTGGATGTGCACTTACTGCATGTTCAAAGTCCCCAGACATACCCATACTAAGTTCTATGGACTCTTTGGATGTGTACTTACTGCATGTTCAAAGTCCCCAGACATACCCATACTAAGTTCTATGGACTCTTTGGATGTGTACTTACTGCATGTTCAAAGTCCCCAGACATACCCATACTAAGTTCTATGGACTCTTTGGATGTGTACTTACTGCATGTTCAAAGTCCCCAGACA
Organism: Ophiura sarsii; assembly: GCA_035610835.1. Classification (NCBI taxonomy): domain Eukaryota; kingdom Metazoa; phylum Echinodermata; class Ophiuroidea; order Amphilepidida; family Ophiuridae; genus Ophiura; species Ophiura sarsii. The sequence goes on from CM069448.1 coordinate 33,157,134, forward strand.
TACCCATACTAAGTTCTATGGACTCTTTGGATGTGTACTTACTGCATGTTCAAAGTCCCCAGACATACCCATACTAAGTTCTATGGACTCTTTGGATGTGTACTTACTGCATGTTCAAAGTCCCCAGACATACCCATACTAAGTTCTATGGACTCTTTGGATGTGTACTTACTGCATGTTCAAAGTCCCCAGACATACCCATACTAAGTTCTATGGACTCTTTGGATGTGTACTTACTGCATGTTCAAAGTCCCCAGACATACCCATACTAAGTTCTATGGACTCTTTGGATGTGTACTTACTGCATGTTCAAAGTCCCCAGACATACCCATACTAAGTTCTATGGACTCTTTGGATGTGTACTTACTGCATGTTCAAAGTCCCCAGACATACCCATACTAAGTTCTATGGACTCTTTGGATGTGTACTTACTGCATGTTCAAAGTCCCCAGACATACCCATACTAAGTTCTATGGACTCTTTGGATGTGTACTTACTGCATGTTCAAAGTCCCCAGACATACCCATACTAAGTTCTATGGACTCTTTGGAAAGGCTGCATTTCTCTGATACATCGTCTCTACATCCGATAAGAGTCTGTAACAATAAAAAGTAAGTAAACAAGTGAGATGATGGAAATATCCGTATAATAACAGCAGCCTATTTAGTAAAATATCAAGGTTGTTTAGAGCTTGAGCTGTTGATGTTAAGTCATAAAATAACTACTCTGCCCAAATGTGATATTACAAGTTCAACAACTCCCCGATACCTTAAGTACAGTAGCAAAGTCAATTTGAGTTAAACACAGCTGCTATGGGCAACCAGCAGATAGTGTGTTTACGCGCTACGCGATGGCGCAGCGTGTGTGTTGTTTTTGGAATGGTCGTGCCAACTTTTTATATTGACTTTTGAAACTTAAAGGAACATGACTATTATTTTAATTTGGTCATTTCAGTTTTATGGTGTTTTTTAAATTGAATGAAATTGTTAATAATGAAGTACAATTAAACTATGTTATTATTTGCATTGTCTATTTAAGCACATACAGTATGTACGCTGAAACATGACTTAATCCCTAAATCATTACCAAAGTCGAACAAGCTTTTGAATATGTTTTTGATACAGATCCTGCTAGCATTGAAAGCTGAGGCAAAAACTATAGTAAGATTTTTGATACAATAAAAAACATATACAGGGTAGGCTTGCACGACAAGAGGTCGACCAGTCGCCACCAAATGGATGCAACTAGTCGCCGTCCAACGACCATTGGAGATTAAATTCTGATGAAATTTATGCTCAGTTAGTCTTGAAAATGTAAAAATAAAGGAAGTATGACACAAACTAAAGAACAGATAACTTGCACAAGGCATTTCAATAACGTCTTTGCTTGGATTCATTAGTAATAATTACTTGTGAGCAGATTTTTTTCTCTCATTCAGTGTGCATGTTTAGGACTTCCAAAAGTACACTTTACTAGTCGACTGTTGCGAGATACATAGTCGCAGTCGCGACTAGTGCCAATGGTCGCAACCCCGACTAATGGCGACCAGGTCGTGCAAGCCTAATACAGGGTGTGTCAATAAAAATTACAATGTGACTTTGGGTGATTATAACTTCCTAAATAAATGTCAGAGTGGAACATTTCAAATGAATATTTACAAAATAAAGTCAAACTTGTTGGCTGTAACTTAAAGAAAACTGTATTTGATTTGGTTCAGTAATTCCATCAAAGTTTGTATATTTTCCAGATTTTCACTTGCATATAGGTGTTCACTTACTCATTCACTTTTCAATAAACCAGTACTGTTTAATAATATGATAAAAGCATTTTCTCATGTTATAAGAGTACTGAGTAATTGATCATAACATTCACTAACAAACAGAAACAAAAACAATACAACCCGTTATAAGGGAAGAGATTACCATTACTCTAATCAAAATTGAATTATTTTTTGTTTTCAATTGCGATAATTGCGATAATTTGACCTTATTGTGCAAAATCTTGATAATTTGTATGAGCAACATTGCTTTTTGCTCAGGTTTCGTATCAATAATATTATCATGGAATGTTTCATGGCTGATATTCATATCACAAGATTTGGGAAGGTGTATAAAAGTATTGAGATGACCATCATAGATTTATTCAATTGGTAACTTTCAGCAGGCTAATAAGGAGGATAAATGTTGCTCTGGGCAGTCAACGCTTCATGTGGAGGGGCATAAATGCATGCAGAGAATTTGAAGAGTGAGAATTTCGACCTAGAACGCAATTCAACTTGCCTGAAAATCTGGATTTGGTCCTTTGGATAGGTCGTGATCAAAAGCACCAATTGTCATAATACCAACTACCTCTAATCTAGGGCACTCGTTTCTCACATAGTCTACTGCTGATGCACACTCTGAAGGAACTATTCCACCTTTATCTGTAAGACAGGAATAAGAAAATGTCACTCAGGGTATGTTGGTTAAAAGATTCACTAGTTTTGCAATACATGATTTCATTTTATTAGGGAGCGTTCATAAATACTCTGGTAGGTGGGCTGGAAAATCATAGGGGTGGGTCAAAAAAGTTTTGAAGCTCCAAAAAAAAAAGGGGGGGGGGTCAAAAAAGTTTTGAAAACCCTTAAAGAGGGGGGTCAAAAAAGTGTGAACACTCGTTAATGTCCAAAATGATCTGGGGGCTTTGCCTCCAGACCCCTCCTTACCTATGCACAGTGTTTGTTCCTTGTTTTCAAATTCAAACAATGTTGTGCCGGCTTACAAAAATAGAGACGGATCCCCATCTGTACAGGTGGGTGACGGGGCAGGTGCGGCAGCCAGCAGCCATACCTGTCCACAGTGAGGGCGAGTCTGAACTAACGGACACATGGTGTGCAGGGATTCTCTTTTGTTAATTTAAGTCCATCTCCAACTCCAAGTGCAGGCCTACAAGGGCCAAGTCCAAGTCCAAGTCTATCGGGCTGATGGACTCATGAGTCAACAATTCCAAGTTCAGATAAAAAGCAGTAGCGCTATGGATTGTCCAAAGGATGAAGGGTGGGTAGGGGAACCTTTGACTAATTCAGGGGGAATTACACCGATTCAGAGAATTTTAAATATTTTACTAACATCCAATTTCAAAATGTCAGTCAGTCGGAATTGAAACCAATATAGTATAAAAAAGCATTTATTTTGCGCGCTATGCGCGCATAATGTCAAGGAATATAATTTGAAGCACATTTTGAACACAGAAAAGGGCCAGTTTCATGTAAATAGCCTAAAACAGAAAAGATTTTGTGCTACATGCGCGTGTCTTTCAAGAAATACTTGTGCAAAAGTTGCGTGAAGTCATTCGGGGGGAATGGAGACCACAGCCCTGACCACATGCCACTGGTAAAAAGATGTGCAAGTCCTGACTCGCTCCAGATTCTTCATTGTCTGCCCTCCAAGCTGTGCTCATGTGCAAAATAGAATATTATGTACCGGTAGTGCCTAGCCTATATATTTCTGATAAAATTGAGAAAATGCTAACTACGTTAACTACGTTAACTACGTTAACTATGATTCTTGACCTTGACTTAACAGGTCAGAGAAATGTTCAGCTAAAGCAGGGGAGGTCAAAAAAGTGTTTGGTCCAGTTATCAAGAAAAGGGGGTGGGGGTGTCAAACAAAATTAGGGGTAGCGTTGATGTACCAAAAATAACAATTTCCAGCCCCCCCCCCCCCACCACCAAAATATTTATGAACGCTCTCTAAGCTGGTGATGTGCATAACAAATAAACTCAAACATCAGCAAAAAGAAAATTGACCATAAAACCTATGAGATTTTGAAGAAAAATGGACCAATATGTATACCTGACAGCTGTAACATTTGACTAAATCTTGACAAATGTTACCAAAATTGTGGAAAAATTGCAACATTCTGAAGAAATAAAACCATTGATTTATACCCAGAAAAAATAATATTGAAAATGGGTTTATTTTCTACAGTTAAATTCAGAATCTCTTAGACCAAAGCACCATGAATGTGATGCGCACAAATTCAGTGCCAGTTGCATCGCTGTGCTTTATATTTTGGTTGGAATGCATGTGTGCATTCTAAAACAGTCGAAGGCATTGTGATTCAAACTATACAGGGTGAATCAAAATATTCAGGTCCTGATTTCACTGATTTTTTAAACCAGTTAATATGCAAAAATTAATTATTTTATTGCTATGCACAGTAAGAACGCTTTGTTAGCTATGACATACATTTTATTTCATTCAAATTGGTTATTCCAGACGGGAGATATGTACATTTTCCAAAATTCTGTGAAATTTAATCTGTTCCAACTTCCAAGGTACCTCTATGAATGTTAAAGTTTAACGCACGCATTTTGAATGTCGTGTTGGTATTCACAATGCCTATACAATGGAAAATGGGGGTATATTTCGAACACTTTGGATTTCGTGCTTTTTCGTTAATTTGTTGTAATTATGGCCTTGATAAGGTATCGTCTTGGAAATGTCACCAAGTATGAAGAAGTATTCATACTCCTATAAACAATGAAGAAATTGGCAAATTTTTAACAAGAAGTATTTTTCCTGATTTTCTAAACACAGGACCTAAATATTCTGACTCACCCTGTAGTATTATTATTTAATCTTTCTTTATTGAGGGTAAACAATAAAGTGTGCCAGATATAGACAAAAAAAGGTGTACCAATTTTCCGACAAATCCCCAAAATATCAAATCCTCTGTGTACACCCCTTACCCCTGGTTAGGTTTGAACTTACTCTCCTCCGCACTGGTATTGATTTGGATCATGACCTTTAACCTCTGTTCCTTGCCCATTTTCTCCCAATGCTTGTTGACTTCTTTGGCTAATTTCTTGGAGTCAATGGTTTCAACCATGTACAGATTATTTATACCTAAAAATGTAATTATCAAAGAAATATAATAATCCATGTGTGAGAGAACAGACGGTTGAATGACTGAACAATACATTAATACATCAAATATAATGAGTCCATTATATTCATGAACGAAGATGTGTGAGCTATGATCCCAAGTTCTAGGCCAACTTTCTCCATTAAAATTAGGATTTTGTTATTAGAAGAAGGCCCATGAGATATTGTCTGATTATGCCTGCAAATATTAGCACTAAAAGAGATGTTTGTTTCAGATTTTCCCCCCCAGAATTTTGATTTCCGAAAATACTCAAATATTTTTTTTAAAAAAGGGTTTCTTTTACTCTTCTAAACTGTTTTAAAACATGAATGAAGTGATTCAATAGTAACATATTCCCACTCACATCTTATCTAGCAACTATTATACATCTTTTGAATGTGATTGATGAAAAAAACCCAAAACAAATTCCTACCGACCCTACCTTTGGAGGGGATCTATATTGAAGAGTTTGTTTATATGGACAAACAAACAATTTTGGGTGGGCCTAGCGTGTAGTGACAATATTAGTGTGCTCAGATAGAGCAATCTTCTAGAATTATTTTGATACAAAACTTAACCCCTCAGCCTTTTATTACCAAACTTTATAAATGTTGCTGCAAAACCCCGAAAAGCATACTTGGTGATTTTCAATGGACCTACGGCACATAATCTCCTGGCCACAGTTCGACATACGTGGGCGCACTTCGATCAGTCTGCGCACGCATGCTTGAACTCACAAAATACTGCCAACCAACAACACCAAAGCACCCGATTGGTCAAATTTAAACTGAAGCCTTTTTAACGATCGTCACGCTGCGCCGTATCTACCAACGCAGTGCTCCCGCTGCGCCATAACCACCGACGCAGTGGGGCGTGATGGTGCGTGGAAAAGCTCATGAGTTTTTCAGTTCTCACGTTTGAGCACCAACCAATCAGAGCCTTGAGGTCGAGATGACGTAGTGCGCACAACAGAGAACCCAGGTACCGTTTTTGGGTGAGGTTGAGCAGGCGTACTTTACGCGAGCTCAACCTCATGTGACATGGGTCCATACTGATTTTGTTTCCGTGTAGACCCAAACTATTTGAATCTGTTGATTTGTAGTGAAGTTTATAGTTTATTTTCTCAAACAAATATGACAGTGACAATTATAAGAGATGCAAATTAAGAATGTTAAGTGCATGTGTGTGTCCAGCTTAAAATGCATAGCACAAGTTCTATTGTTTATTAGCACACCTTGTACGCTGCATTGTATTGAAAGAACCCATGTATTCTTCTAATGCGATGTGTGTTTTGTAAGCTTGGGTAAATAGACTAATTAGTCGTCATCGATGGGTCAAATTTGATATTTTTAAAATTCTACAAGATCACGCTACCTAATAAATATGCTAATAACTTTATCGCCATGCAATTACATAATTAGATATACAAGCATTTAAAGTGGCGCTACTTTCGGGACATCCTATACATCCCACCTACCTACTACTTTCTTGACTTTATTTGTTTGAAGACGTCCTATGAAATGCCACCTGATGTCAGTGCAGGATGAGAGTAGCTCTGCATCTTGAGATTTATCCACCAATTCTTGTACCTGATATTAAGAGAGGGAATCATAATTCAGTTGAATAAATAATAAACTCCTCAAAAAAAGTTCAGATTTTTTTTTAACCACCATTTTTCTAAATTGTTGTGATAATACTCATATTATTTTACGTATCAATGTTGTAGCAATGTTTTAGTAATCAGCCACTTCCTTGATAATGTGGGGAGGTCTCAATCAAAATGTGCCAAATACATCACCTTTTTGCACTAAGTAATATTTTACAACATATTGTTATAAACATTCATTTAATGAGGTGGGGGGGGGGGGGGGGACGGTCATTCTAACTCTTGACACTACACTATACTTTACAAAAATGGAGTGACTAGGAGAACCTGTCAGTGTGTACAGACCACTTCAATTGGCGTCCGTGACAACCCTATACTGTGACCCGTCACATAAAAATGGTTATGTTGGAGGCCCGAGTCAAATCTGAGATGACTTGAGAGAGCACATTTTAACCTTTGAAATGACACCATGTTGAAAAGTTATTGGACTTTGTAATCACAAGATATGATTTGAATCACATTTTTTTTCTATTATTTTCTTTATATTTCACCAAATATATTGGCCTCTATCTCAAAACTGTGTTTGCCGACAACATGTCCTTTTTGATGCGACTGGTCACAAACATGTATATATACACTGAGCCAAAAAAGAAACTTATAACATTTTAATAGATCACCATAGGGTCAGTGCGCATTTCTCTTGTGTCATTGAAGCAAACAATTGGTTATTGACTGCCATTTGAAGCAATACATTGCAGTAATATTGTATCCAAATTTGGTACATTTTCATGCACAGAATTTTATTTGGTGATCTTTTAAAAAAAATTATAAGTTTCTTTTTTTATAAGTTTCTTTTTTGGCTCAGTGTACATGGAGGGGAACTAAATTACAGTGTAGATTAGTCAGCCGAATTCTTGTGGCTGACTGGCACACTGCCTTACCGGCAATGTCTTGCTAGACGTCCCATACTCTGATGTGCGCATGCTCATAAAAATTAAAATGTGTTATGTATGTAGTACATGGTTTATTCAATACGGGTCATCTAGCAAGATATAATATAGCCACCTATCTTCGCATCATGTGGGGGTCTGACTTTGATTCTGATCCTGGGGGTGGAGGGCCAAGGTCCCCAGCTATGTCCCCCTCCCTCTTCATCCAGTTGTGGCCCTAGCATAAAAAGGGGAGGCAAACAGGGGGAAAGACAAAATATGGGGGAGGGGTGTATATGATAATGCAAAGCTTGCAAAGATGTTGGCTTTTAATGTTAAAATTGTGTAACATTTTAATTTGGTCTGAAATTACATTGGGAAGACTAGAATGGGGCTTGACCTATGACCCGGGGGGGGGGGGGGGGGGTTAAGGATTATGACCGGCAGCCCAAAACATCCCCTGCCCCACCCAACACTTTAAAGGAAGGGTCCCGCAAGCACAACATTGAGCATTATTTGTTTGAAAAATAATTATCGAGCCGAAGTTACGAAATTATATAGAACAAAACACCATACTAGTCACAAAAATGAATAAAAACTGTCATCACTCAACATGCACTATTTAAAATTCGCGGCGATCGAAAGTCCCGGTGTCGATGACGTCATGGGTATCGGTGCTCAAATGTGCGTATGTGCATTGTATAACTATGACATCATCGACACTGGGACTTTCGATCGCCGCGAAATTTAAAAAGTGCATGTTGAGAGATTGCGGTTTTTATTTGTTTTTGTCATAAGTGTGGTGTTTTGTTCTATATAATTACAAAAGTTGGGCTCGATAGTTATATTTCTAACATATAATGCACACTTTTATGCTTGCGGAACACCTCCTTTAACAGACGAGTTAAATCAGGGAGAATCGAACAATAAAGACACAACAAATTATCACATCACATTTTACTAATAATCAATAAATTTGATAACAAACTTACATAATTCTCCCCAAAGTGCCTCTGTCCACAGCAGTATGCTTCCTGCACCATGGAGGCTGGTTTGGTCTTGCTCACTGCCACCAGACGTGGGTCGACCTGTGGCAAGTCCTGATTGAGAAACAAAGACATGATGAGTATTCGATATAAAAAAAATGAATTAATAATATAATTTTCTTTAATTATTTCATTTACTTGGCAGACCAATTCTTGATTGGTATCATGACAAGATGATGTAGATGATGATAAGTGGGCTGTGACCTTTAAACATGCTCATAAGTTTGATTAAGGTCAAACTTATTGCTATGGACATAATGGTAAAAAACTACAAATGGTTGATAAATGGTCAGGTTTTTTAAGTTGGGACCCAATTGGTGCACATTTAGCAATTTGGTGAAAATCACCTCTCTTGGCACCTTTTTAACTGTATCACAAGCATAGTTCATCTAAAGTATGTATATATAACCATACATTTTTGGAAAGCTGATATACTAAGGATTTTAATGGCACTAATTTTAATCAGATATTCAGGGTGGCCAAAAAATCATATAGGGTGTAACAAAAGAAATATACATGAAATACTTAACTTTTTAAAAGGACTCACATTTTTTCCCAGTACGTATAAATTAAAATCTAACTTATTGATGAGAAAGCATATGATTTTCCCTTTCCAAAAATATATTTTGTGGGGGTTTCTTAGTTACAGTAATACTATATAAGGTGTGCAAAAAGTAAAAATTATTACGCTCCTTAATTATAAAAAAATAGCTCACTATATTTAATATTCAAAGTAGCTCAAAATACATCAAAACATATCAATAACTTGTCAGAATCTGAAATTTGATGAAGGATGGTTATTTGGGCAATTCCAAGCAAATGTCAACCAAATAGCCAAAATTTCAAATGTGCATCCAAAGTTTAATTCTATGCCTATAATGTAGGCAAGAGTCCAAAGTTCAGGAATTTTTAGTTTGTTTAGCGATACTATGTTTTTTGATGTATAAACTAGCTAATTAGCATAAATTTGCATATTTGCAGCTTACAAAATCAGTGAAAAGGCTTGTTTTTATTTATTCCATATCTTTTAGACACATAGGTATGTTTAAATAAATGTCAGGCACAATAGTAGTACTGATGGGAAAAGTTTTGATATAAATTTAATTTTGATCAACGGCCAATTAGCCTCGTTAATCCAGGTAATTAGTATGCATTGCATAATCTCATGTCATTCCGCAACGCAAAAGTACAATTTTTTAGGATAGCAAGAAAAAAAATGTACCCTATTTTCATTTAACTATTTTTTCTCTGCACACAATTGACATGCTTCACAATGACAAAAAGAAAATTGGAAAATTCTGTTAATTAATAGCCCTAACGAGCGTTGCGGAATGACGTGTTGCGGAATGACGGTGCGGAATGACAAAGGTATTAATCCCTATATTTAGGCAATTTATTGAGCAAATTGTGATATTTTTGTGTACTTGGTATAAGATCATCCTTATTTATGATAATTCATTCAAATATGGACTCTAAACTTCTAAAAAAGTTTCAAAATTGATGAAAACTCATAATTTGCTGAATTAGGCAACTTTGATGTGCAAGCTGTTGAATTCGACAACTAAATTACAAAATCATGGCTACTTTACCTGTAAATGATGATTTCAATGTGAAAATAGTTAGGTTACTTGTATTCACAAATTTGTAACATATGAAATGCCACTGATTACTCTTTCTTTTATTTTTTATGCATATTAAAGCATAAAAACATGTTTTTTCTTTTCTCTATGGAGTTTTGCACACAAATTCACACTGTCATTCCGCAACGTCATTCCGCAACACCTACTTTTATTTTTTGATGACCTACTAGAAATCCTAGCTGATGATTAAGTTTTATAAAAATGCTTTTGTCAGTTAGCTAACACTTCAAACCTTCTAAAAAGTAACTTCAATAATGATACACTCTAAAAAGTTCACAGAGTTTTCACTTTGTGTAAACATGTAAAAAAAACACCAATCGTCTGCGTCATTCCGCAACGCAAATTTGCATATGCAAATTAGGATACTTGGAAGCGCAGTCTAATTTTGTCCCTAGGTTTATTATTTGAGTATCAATCGCTATTATCAAATAAAGTTGTAAAATGGGGAGTAACTACAAATCTCTGGGTTTTACACCCAAAAGAAAGTGGATTTTTGTGTGTAAATGTCATTCCGCAACGCGTGGAATTGCCCATTTCCTACTTGAAAAAATATACCCCATCAAAATTAGGAGTTATTTTTTAAAGATTATATATACAGGGTGTTTCAAAATTTAAAATAAGTCACTGTGACACTGTCAATGTGTTATTAACTTGGTTGGTTAGACTGTATACAGAATGAAAATACTATAGAAGTAGGCCGGTGTTTCAAGCATACCTTTATTCCAGGGAATAAAAGGCTAAATAATATTTAGTTTGAACTGTTACACAGCAGGCTAGTCTAATACAGGTTGGTAAAAAATGTAATCTTCGTAGGTTTAAAATGCATTGATTCATTTCATTGTAACATTATATTAGATTGATTGATTGTACAGTGTAATGGACAATTTAACTGAGGTTGAAGATGACAATCCTGATCAACTTCATGAAATTCATAAATCATACATTTTGAAATGCAAAACCCTATAGGTCAATGTGCCTATCCATGATTATCCTAATCACATCCATTTATCCATGATTATCCTAATCACATCCATTTATAAGATTTAATTGATTTTTAATTAATTAGTGTTTATTTCATTAAAAAGTGTCTTTTTACACTAAATACAGACATGATAGTGACTGTAAACTTCAACATCATGACTATTTTTACAGAAAATGTGGGTTCTCTATGCAATTTCTACTAAAAGCTCATTTGAATATCATTTGCAACCTTATTATCCCCACCTCCACCATGCCGGCTAATTATGTTTAACGAGTTACATAAATTGATTAAGCTTCATTTAAATGTTTTACCTAATTTGTATGATTAGAGCATTAAATTCTCTGTAAAATAAGACCAAACTTGCAATTCCATGTTGTACTAAACCAGAGATACAAGCATTTGAATCTTTTAGAATCGTTTACAAATGCTATCTCCATTGGAAATACACACACCGCAACCTCCTCCCCCGCAACCTCTTCCCCTTCCACCCATGACTTGTTATGTTTAATTAGCTGTAGTAATTACTTGGTATGCATATTTAATATTATTTTTCTTGATGCTAATAGAGGGATAATTGGGCTTTCATATAAGCCCAAATTTGTATATATCTGCTATGCTTATAACAGCACTTTAATTAGAAAACCAATAACAAATGTTACCGAAAATGTGCATATTCCACCTTTTTTGGGTGCCCAACTTAAAAAATGCGACCAAATATGAAGAAAAAAAACAGATTTGCAATTTATAATTGCTTTATCTTTTTCTCCATCTCCATTGGGTTTAGTTGGAAAAGCAGCTGTTGCTACATCACTCCAACTGGCTTGAGAAATTTACTAAACAGTGTGTGAGGGTGGCAGAAATTGACTATTTCTATACTATATTTGTAACTGAAGTGGTTGGCAACATTTCCTTTGAACAGTTTTAAAGCGCAACTTTCAGCGCAGGATGCTGGTAATTTGTTCCAGTCTTTCACAGTACTTGGAAAAATGTGTACAATAGAACTCCTTTTTATGTGTAATTTGGTTGTATTTCTGGTTGTGACCTCTTGTCTTTCTGGTTGACTTGGTGAGAAAATTGTCAGCTGGGATGGCGACGAGGCCGTTGATTATCTTGTAGAACAGCGTGGCGTGAGATTTTGCATCTGGTTTCTAGGGGGAGCCACTCAAGATCTTGGCACAGTATTTTGGTCATTGCTTCTTCTCTGCGAAGTAGTCTTTTTATAGAAGCGGGCAGCCTGTATTTGGACACGGTTGAGAGTATTGATGTTGGTTTTAGTGAAAGGATCCCAAGCAATTGATGCATATTCTAATAAGATGGGACGTACAAGGGCCTTGTAAGCTGTAGTCTTGACTTCTTCGTTGCAACACCAAAGGTTACGCCTGATGACCCCAAGAGTCTGCCGGGCCTTCTTAGCAGCAGCTTGTGATTGGTTGTTCCACAAAAACTTGTTTGAGAATTTGATGCCTAAGTAGGGGCTGGAGTCGACGGAATCAAGGTCTTAGGAGTAGATAGGATTTGATTTTGAGATTTTTGAGATTTGAGATTTTGAGATTTTTGAGATTTTTTGAAATGTGAGATTTTATGATTTTTGAGATTTTGCGTTTTTTTGAAATTTTGAGATTTGTAAAAAAATTTAAGATTTTTGAAATTTTGAGATTTTTGAGATTTTTGAAAACTTTTTGAAATTTTGAGATTTTTGAGATTTTTTTATTTTTTTATTTTTTGAATTTTGAGATTTTTTGAAATTTGAGATTTTGAGATTTTTCAGATTTTGAGATTTTTGAGATTTTGAGATTTTTAAATTTTTTGAGATTTTGAGAATATTTGAAATGTTGAGATTTAATTTTTTTTGAGATTTTGAAGAAATGTCCTGGAACGTACAAATCCTATCTACTGATGGACATGGTAACGTACTTTGAACTTCATTAAGCCATTTGTCTTGCCAATCTTCCAGGCTCTAGGTCAGCTTGAAGGTCTTTTGATTTCTATTTGTTCTGAACAGGTGAGTTAAGTGTCATTTCGTATTTTCCAGGAATTTAACTTTTCTTCATTTTTCAAAACTTCAGAGTGTTATCTATCAGTACATGCAAAGAAATTTTCAATTTTGATATTCCAAAAGCCTATTTAGAAGGATTTAAATCCCTTATTGTGATCATTGACAAAGTAGAATGGAAAAGTCTGCCCGCATGGGATCAGCGAAACTCCCATGCGCCGCGTATCCCGTGTTTTGTTTTTCACGCAAATTAGCACGCGCCAGTTCGCTTAAAATACGCGACGCTGTTGTTTCGAAAGCCGTCAGTGCGTGCTGCGTTACCCGCTATGTTTTTGCCGCGTTTGAGGGCTTGTTCATACGCATTGTTTACGCATCGGAGGCCCGACTAATCAAACCGTCATTTTTGCCGGGGTGTGGCTGAGCCTGAAGCAAGTAGGCCTATTACTATTAGTAAAACAAGGCTTTAGCACAAGCGTTAGTGTCAAGGAGTTTGGAAAGAGAGAAGGAAAAAAGATAAAAAATAAAGGACAGAGAAAGATTTTGAATCCATGATCGGAGTGAAACATTGTAAGGAGTATCAAAAAGACTTACACCGGGTTTTATCCGAAGACGTTAATGTTTTGTTTTTGTTTGGCCTTTCGATGTTGTACAAGTCCGTTCCACCCGCCCCGTCCATCCAATAGGCCTACCTGTTTATCTATTTATTGTCATTACTGAATATGGTAGGCCTATTACTTCGTATCGTTGTTAAGTTAGCTAGTTCTCAATTAGTTCAACTCAGTGTACTAATTTGTCATTCAGTTATATCAAACATAATAAGTTATAAGTGCCATTTTACCTAGGCCTACATGGGCATGATCGGAGAAGCATCCTCGGGCCGATGAGCCGATGCTATCAAATGGTTCACATGGTTATCTCATAGTTATATATAGTCTTAACTTTGTATAGTTATGTGCACACGCGGCAATCAAAAACACGACATGTGGATTTGGGGGGGGGGGGGGGGGGGCCAGCCTCTCCTGGCATGTATTTTAATATAATATCCATTATAAGCTCATTTATTTCAGTTGCGTTCGGGTCTAAGGCCCCGCTGTTAGGCCTACGGTTTGGTGACATGCCATAATATGAGACAAAATAAGTTCCAAGATAACCAGAAGTAGGCCTGTACGGCCAAACAAGTCATGTTTCTAAAAAATCCTCCTAAAATGTCATAGTTAAATTGAATAATATAAAATTCTGGAACATTCCAAATGAAATTCGGACTGAACAAAGAACAGAGATCTTCCCATTTCGATCGCTAAATGGCCCATCATTCATATTTTTGAATCAATGAAACGTCCGAATGTTCTAGACTGAAAGCAAAGGTGAAAGGGATGGGATTATGGTGGGAGAGGATGCTCTATATTTCTACCCCTCGGACCCACCCCAACAAAAAATAGGGTAACATCGGTTTGGTTTATCACGAAGTTATGAGATGCAAACAATAGGCCTGATTAATTAAATGGTTGCACCTTTGATATCCTTGTACTTTTGTGTCCTCTCAATGAAAAAAGTTTCAATCTAGGTATAGGTGACAAGGCAATTCATAGGGATAGCCAATAAATAATAAAACCATGCATATGCAGTAATGGAAATACCCACATGACTGTATATAGGCCTACTACTAGAGCTAATGTTAATACTGACCGTGTTTTCACCGTTATATCATTGTTATCTTCAGTAGATAGCAAACTACTTTTATAAGAGATCCAACCGAAATGCTTAATAGAGCTATTGTTATAACACTGAACAATCACTATTTAATAATTATCTTTGGTAGATAGCAAACCAATTTTAAAAGGATCCAAGTCCATTCTAATGGAAAATACTCATCATTTAACTACATGTACCTGTAGTGAAATGTGCTCCATTACCCGCCAGTGGCGTATCTGATGAGATCGCTTGTCAGAGGGGGAAATGGTATCTTCCCGGTAGGCTTTAACTTTACAGGCTGAGGATTGCCGCCGCTGAGTCCGACATTTGAAAACGGAGAGGGTGGGGGTGTTCTCAAAATCCACCCCATTCGACTCAAATTGGGGCCCTTGCTCCCCAACCCACTGTATTTACAGAAAATAAAACCTTTTAGCCCGGTAGTTTGAGCTGTTCTACCCGGTCAAATCCGTCGAGGGAGGGGGACACTCTGCTGATACGCTACTGTTACTCGTTCGCTTGACAGTTTACCCATAGACAATTCCTATAGTCATTTTACAAACCGTTAATTTTATTTTCCTGCTTCATTAAACATTAGATCTATCGGACATATATTTCAGTTTCTTTTTCAGTGGCGCTGGCATAACGAGGATCAAGTTCAGGTGGCATGTTGTGGCCTTTTACTATCGATGAAATTACAATTCGTGACGTGACTCATATTAATCATGTTAATCAGAAGCTTACCCGATTCCGTCTCTTTTAATATCTGAAGTAGAAGAAGAGAAAACATGTAGGCCTATAATGATAAACTCTGATGATTAGCCGCAGAGTGTTGCGCACAGAAATTAATACACGAGCGTCTAATATTTGTCAACCGGTTCAACGCGCACGCGTCACCATTTATTTTGCCAACTCAAAACATTCCACGCGCGTCTGCGCTCATTGTCGATTAACGCACGCGCTTTCATGCGTTACGCTTCCCGGAAATTGTGAACGCACTTCGAATGCGCATGAAATGGTATGGCTTCTTTTTCACACTCGACATCATGAAAAAGGTGTTTTTTAACACACATTTGAGGTTATTTTGATACCAAGAAAAGAACGGTTTGTAATAAAACTTTGCACGAAGTTGGGGATTTATATGCTTCCCACAATATCTAAAGAACAGGATTTGAAATACGTGTATCTCCCAGTAAACCATGATCAAACGGCGGTATTGTCACTTTTCACATTCATCGGTTGATTTCTTTATGTTCATTTTTGAGTAAAAATACGATTTACAGACACGATAACTCAATACAAACTGCATCTGATGGACAGCAAGTAAGTTTAACGCAATAACCATGATCTTCGCCAGGTTCCATTTTTTTTGTTTTTTGTTTTAGGCCTATTTTCCGATTTTTCGGATCATTTTGTGGAAATTCACGTTTGTTGTATTTAAAAATCCCATTTTGTTGCCTTATTTGGTAAATAAATAAAAAAATATCTCAGATATCAAAAAACAAAAAAAATGGAACCCGGGTAATTTTCTTAAGATTACAAAAATCGTAAAAGGACAGATTTTTAGAAAATATTTTTTTGGTTACCTTGTCCGAATTGAAGACTGGTCAAAATTCTCGTTTTTTATGATTTTCTCCAAAATGGTTCTTTTTGGAGCAATTTCATGTTCATGGTTAGATTTATTGAACCCTTTCCTTCCAAAAAATGTATACTTGTATATGGAATATATGAATAATGACGTAGTTACGGCAGTTTTACGGAAGCTATTTCTGACACTTGACAGCCCCCTTAACGATGGCAATCATCGGCAAACAGACGACGACAGGATATGACTTTATTTAGTATTGATGGAAGGTTGTTGATGTAAAGCAAGAACCAAAGAGGACCCCTCACTGTGCCCTGAGGTACATCGTAATCGATGGAGGCTAGATTTGACTCAACACCATCAACGACGACTCTTTGCCAGTGAGAATTTGTTCAACCCATGTGGCCAGCGCAGTGGCGTAGCTGGGATTTTTTTCAGGGGGGGCAAGATTTCTGAAATTTTCGTAAAAGGTTGCCCCAAATTTTTCCCCAGTCACCAACTCGTGAATTTCACGTAAGTGGGGGGGGGGGGGGGGGGGGGGGGGGGGGTGAGGTTCAAAAAAATTCGCACGGTCAAAAAAAATTGCACAGTACATGTACTATTTTGCCTTTTTGGACTATTTGGGCTGAATATACCCATATTTTTTCATTTTTTTTCCTCCTTTTTATTTTTTTTAGAGGGCTGGAGGGCGGGGGCACAAATGGGCTTTTTCTGTCAGGGGGGGCATTTCCCCCCCCCCCTGAGCTACGCCACTGGGCCAGCGATCCAATATAATTATATAGTGGTTGAGTTTGGACATCAAGCATTGGTGAGGCACCTTGTCAAAGGCTTTATACTAAAGTATAATATAGCCATGTAGCCATTCTTACAATAGGCCTAAACTTTAATGTAATTATTCAACTTGAATGTTGTGTGGTCTATGGGCAATTCCATAGATTGGTGATATGACCTGAAAATTTTAAATTCAATTTGGATGCTTATTACCCATTTTATTTTATTGCATACACTTGTAGGTATATGGGACAATCAAATGTTTGAATGATTTGTTTGTAAATTTCCAAGAAATTATCGTCATAAGTTGGAAAATGTTTTTTTCATAAAAAATAAGTGAAAAATGTGTGTTCAGGTTATGTTGACCTCTTACAATTAATATTAACTGTAAATATAAATATTTGTTGATTTCTGAAATGCATAATACCTTAGTTTCAAGTTACCAACTATGACAAATACCTATGCATTGACACAAGTTGGGAGGAATCTCCTGTGTGTCCGATGGTAATTGAAAATGTAACGTGAGTAACGATAAACATCAAATAGTTGTCCTACTCAATTGTTCTTTGCTTTTAAATTCTGCCAAATGGAATAATAATCATACTCCAAGTACTTCATTTGAAAACAGGAAATAAAATGGGCTATGTGTAGTTTTATTAAAATGGCAGAGGTTTGAAAACTGTAACGTGAGTAACAATTGTAACATGAGTAACAAAAATGTAACGTGAGTAACGGCCTAAAATGCATTGTAGCAATAACAAATTGATCTCTTTTTGTTTTTACTGCACTTAGTGTTATTCATTTATCAGTCTTATGTCATTCTGGCACTTCCATCACTTCGTACGCACTATTTCCAGGGGTCATTGCGTGTCTTTCCAAGTTTTTCAACGAGTAAAACAGTAACTTTGTCCTCTGAAAGTCACTTTTGAAGGAAAATATTCAATTTTGTTGGTTACAAAGTGTTAAATATACATGCATAGCTTATGTACACAAATATTGTAGAGCATTTTCTGCATATTTCTTGCGTTCATCGTTCCTAAGTTCAAAAATATTGATTTTGCGCAAAGGTGCTGAATTCGGCAACCTTGATAACTATGGTGTAATTCATCAATTATATGCAATTATTTTCACCTAACACTTGTTAAACATAATGTTAAGTTTCAAAAAAGAAAATAGCTCTCAAATTATTTCTGTTTTAATGCAAAATGATACCATTTTCATCAATATATTGTTGATGTAACAGGTAGAGAGTTTGCAAAATGTCCTGTGAACTTGTGTAGCGGTCATATTTGACCGTTTGGAAACATAATAACATTTTGGGAAATTAAATACATCATGTCAAGACTATTTCATAACATTTTGAGCTAATCTGCATGAGCTATATAAATACAATTTGAATTTGTAAAAACAAGTAACGTGAGTAACGTAACGTGAGTAACAGCTATTTTGGTCAATTTTCTGAAAAGTGTTTGTTTAATCAGATTTGTTTCACCTTGCATTTGTAGATCTTAATGTTAGCTTTATCAACCATCTTAAACTTGTTTCCAAAAATATCCTGTATGAGGACACTTTGTGAATGAAGGCTTGTTGCCATTTTATGGTGTCCAATCAAATGTAACGTGAGTAACAAAAGTGTTTTCCTTCTCACTCGCAAGTCATGTCTTGTGTTGCAATTCTAATTGCATATAAAGTTAGTGTTGGGTCTTGTGTAACTACTGCAGAAAAAATAATTCTGTCAAGCTTGTTCTTCTAAAAAATATGGCACTTCCAAAAGTGTAACGTAGTGAAAAAGCGTAACGTGAGTAACATGGAATTGCCCCTATGATGATTTGTATTGGTTTTACATGTACGGAAACGGAACTTACACTTTTAAAACCGTTAATATCTTGAGTAAAGAAGCTAATGAAATAAAATATTTTTCTAGTAAAACGTAACCATGAATTGTTTTGAAGCGACGCAAAATATTTTGGTATCAAGTTCAGCTATCGATATATGAAGGATAGAAGATGCCATTTTGTGTGTGGAAGCGCTACTTTTGGATTACCGTAACTGTAAATACTGGCAAATGTCCACTTGCCACAAAATGACTGAAATTTCATCATTTTTCTGGCAAAACGCAACCAAGAATTTTTTTGAAGCGACACAAAATATTTAGGTATTGTTCGAGTTAAACAATTGATATATGAAGGATAGAATATGCCATTTTTTGTGTGGAAGCGCTAATTTTGGATTAACTGTAAATACTGGCAAATATGCCCACTTAGCGGGCATATTTGCCAGTCCACTGGCAAATTTGCCAGGGCTGGACAATTCGGACACCTGCTAGGAATGCATATTGTAGGCCTAAGCTTATTTAATTTATTATTATGATTTTTATGATTTTTTTAGGCCTATTTTTATAAGTATGAAGGTGTCTTTTTCTCTTACCGACGATCTTTCTGTGCAAGCTTTTTGAACTCGAGCCAACACAGAATTTATTGCTTTTCCAATATCAATTTCAGTAGACATTTTCGCTCGCTGTATTCGCATAAATTGTGATAACATTTCAAGACTGCTCCCCTGATATTATAAAACCGCTACCCAGATTCAGCTCTTCAATGTTTACGTTTACATTGCTCAGCACCGTATGCTTGGTGTACCTGTTGTTTAGTAGACATGTTAAGAAAAACTGTATTAATCAGGTAATACACTTCTAAAAATCATATTTTTTTATTCATTATACGAATATTATATTTCATATGTCTTAGTAAATTATTATTCATTTTAATAACGTAAATAATACATAACATTAAACTGCAGTCTGCTATAGCTAGTTCAATCAATTTAAATTTACACGACCATACGTTAGATTAGTCTTCTTTACCCATTTGTTGTTGTTAAACATGTAAATGAGGGGGTAAATGAGCCGACCGGTGTGACTCATAAACACACGTGTTATTTACTCATTAAAAAGTGAAAACGGGTTTTGGTAAGTAAAGGTAATACTTCATGTATTTATGATGAAGATATAACGCGTTTTAACATCTAATTTTAGGTATGAACCTTGTAAAACAGTAGATAGAAGTTAGAACGTATGATTTAACACTTCCATCCAGTCCCAGCTCAAGTTCAATTTTTCCTCACACGTCTGAGTGACAGGTAAATAAATTCGTTGAACATGTTGAATTTTGCTCCATTTATAATTGGTTGGACCATTTTTGATTTCATGATTTGTTTGGTACTTGGTATAGTCGTCATCAGAGAACTACGCCGGCACTTTTTTACAACCGACAACGCACGCGATCTAGTTAATGACTATGATGAGCGCAGGACGTGGGCGGGGACATTTACGAGGTAAGCGTTGTATGTCAACCCCCGGGAGTCGTTTCAACGTACTTCAACGGAATAAACTGAATACTCCATACAAGGTTTATTCCGTGTAACGACTCCCGGTGGCTGATATACAACGCTTACCTATTTACGACCCAGCCCAATCCTATCAGGTGGCCAAATTCGGCCACTGACAAAGTGGGCAAACATGGCCACCAAGACAAAATGCGTAATAAATTCACTATTTTTCATGTTTGAAACTCAAAACAATTGTTCCAATGGAATACAAATCTGTTGGGGGAAAGGTTTAAGTTTGATTTCATGTTTGAATTAAGCAAATTATGATGTTTGTTGAAGAGATGAAGAGCAGTTGGTGATTTTGGTGTTGGGAGGCTTGATATCTCCCAGCACTATATCTGGGGGAGCTCACTAGCCAAAATGATGTCATAGGTACTTGTAGCCAATTAAATACAAGGGGTGTGTGAGGGGTGTGTCCGAGACATCCACTCAGCATCAAGCAAAAGTTTTGTCTATTGTATAAAAGTTTTAGTAGTGATGGGCACAACGGTACCATAATGATTTTTGTGACAGAAATAGGTGGAGTGTATACTCTCATCCCTATTGAATTGTGTATGAATATTGATGTTTATCAAGGGGAGTATGTGGCTAATGATATGCTGGGTTTCATGACAACCAGTTATGCATGGGTTAGGGACAACCAATCAGCTTTGAGAAAAAAAAGTTTGTGGATATCCTAAAATAGTGATGGGCTAACTTTTATTTGTTCTCTCTCTCTTTTTCTTTCTTTTTCTTTCTTTTGGGGATTTTTGAAGAATTATTTAGATATATTTATTGTCATGAGTGTGGATTAGTTTTTTTGGGGTGTTTTTTGTGTTGATATATTTTTGTTTTGGGTGTGATTATGTTGTTTTAATGGCTTTTTTAAGGTATTTTATTGTTGTTTTCTTGTTCAGTTTTTTTTATTTTTTATTTTTGTCTATATTAACTTTATTTATTCATTGATTTATTTATGTACTGTTTGGTGACTTATTTTTTAAACATTTATTTACTTGTTTATTTATCCATGTTTTTCTTTTCTTTTATTGTTTTAAGTGTTATGGGGGTGGGGTCTTGTGGGTATTCTAGTAGATTTTGGGACAATATTGTGCTTCTTAGCTTGTTTGTTTCTTTTTCTTTGGTTTTTTTCTCGTTTTTCTTGGGGTGGGCTGTGGGGATTGTCTTTTTGTTCAGGTGTGGGTGGGCTGTTTGTTTTTTCGGGTAGGGGGTATTGTCTTTATCCGGGGGGGGGGGGGGGGGGGGGTCTTTTTCTGGATAATGGGTGGTGGGAAAAATCAAAAATCCTTATTTTATTCTTTGTTGTTGATTTTTCTCAAGGGGGGGGGGGGTATTGTATTTGCTTTTTATTGATATCATTTTCTGGATATTAGATGCAGGGAAACAGCTTCTAATATGATTAATTTCATAACATGTGGAGGGGATATTTGTTTGGTGGTGGCTGATGTATGTAATTAGGATTATTGCTCTTTTTGTGTTCAAATTGGTCTTTATTAGCTACAAGAAAATGTCTTCCTTAGCTTTTTGTTATGAACCAACATTATGTCACTTACATGTAGTATACATACCCTTTGATGGTAGAGTAAAATGAGAGGGGAACAGAATCTGCACCCCACCCATTTCTCTGCTGGAATTCCTTGACCATGCCTACACCAATTATGTTTGAAGCCAAATTAGCCATACTGAGATGTAATGCTTTATATTTGAATCTAGTAAAATAATGTGATGGTAGAAGATGTTGGATCAGTGTGTGCAGATTGGAGCATCGATGTTTACTGTGTGGTGGAAGGTTACCAACTGACTGGCCATGTGGCATTTGTGTAACTATTGGGCAATCTTGCTTAATCCCATACACCTGGCATGGTTGATTTTTATTATGCAAATTATAATTCAATGCATGAGCTTTTACCAGGTATCTTGTTTACTAGTTCAGTTCACCTGTATTTCAAAGTTGCTATTGTTCTTATGAATGTCCATTGAATATACCTTTCTTGAATCAAAGGCGTGGTCATCTGTACATGTACTAGTATGTTTGTATGATGCAATATATAGCTAGTGGCCTTGATCAGCTGGGTCATAACAGGACTAGCCACACTATTTACTCAGCTGATAGTGTATTCAAACCATGGCAAAAACTAAGCGTATAGCACCTAGGCATAACTTGAGCAGCAATGCAGGAAGGGGCAAGGTAGGCCAACCAGCCCAGCCTCATTCTAAACGACAATGTTCATGTAAAATTCATGAATACACTTTGGGGACCGTTCATTATTTATGGTGGAGGGGGGGTTGGGTAAAATATAGGGGGGGTCATGTAACTTTCATATGTTGAAATAGGGGGGGGGGTTATGTAACTTTTTATTCTTAAACAGGGGGGGGTTGTGTAACTTTTTTAAACTAAGATGGTGGTGATTAGGGTGATTTTAGAGGCTATTTTGGAGTGTAAATGCCAATTTTTTGTGCGCTTCGCGCACATTTTCTTACAACCTTTCAACTTCAAAACATGTAGGCTACTTATGATGACACTACATGTACTTTCGTACAGCAAATCTTATTTGTGCACGCCCTGCTCGGACGATCTGTTGGAAAAACACCTATATATTAACGTCAATGGTTGAAAACATTAGAGCCATAAAAAACATGTTAATAGCCTAGGCCTATGTTCCAAAAACCAATTTGATTAAAAACGGTAATTTCTTGCAAGCTTTTCACCTCGTCTCACTCAGCTCTGCACCAAAGCTCACAAGAATATTTCATACGTTTTTGTCTGGATGTTCTAACTTTTTTTCGGGTTATAAAGACTCACAAAACACCCAAAATGTATAAATATATGACAAATGTTCCGCCTCGCTACGCTCGCAATGTAGTAGCCTAAGTCATTAAATTATTGGCCGTTCAGAGACACAACCAACGAATCCATGGACAAAAGAAAAATACATCCCCTAAGTATGTGACAAGTTGATTTTGAGGGGGAGGGGGGGGGGGGGGGGGTGTGTAAAAATCTATTGGTTAGTAGGGGGGGTCATGTAATTTTCAGTTTCAGCTGTAGGGGGGGTAGGTAATTTTGACATACGAGTCTCGAATTTGTCCCAACCCCCCCCCCCCCCTCCACCATAAATAATGAACGGTCCCTTGAGGCTGTTATATTTTCCTCTGATATTACAAAATCCAAGTGAATCCAAGTATTTGTTTTGAATTTGTTGCTGTTGTAACAGCATAATAACATGCTTTTTTGTACATGTATGTAAGTCCCATTTCTATCAAATGTTTAAAATAAACTTTCAATGAAATATCTTGATTTTTGGAGGCCCAAAATGACTGACATTTAATTAATTTTCCAACAAAACATGAAGTTTCACAAAATGTTTAGGTATTGAGGATTTCCGTTTTGTTAATGTTAGAGCACTTTCAATGAAAGTTTGAAAATGATATTACAAACATTACAAATATTTTGGCCAAAAATGACTGAAATTGCATCATTTTTCTGGTAAAATGCAACCCAATTTTTTTCAAGCGACACTAAATATTTTGGTATAGAGTTCAGATATCGATATAGGAAGGATAGAAGATGCCATTTTGTGTGTGTGAGAGCGCTACTTTTGGATTAATTGTAAATACAGGAAAAATGTCTACTTGCCACAAAATGACTGAAATTTCATCATTTTTCTGGCAAAACGCAACCAAGATTTTTTTTGAAGCGACACGAAATATTTAGGTATTGAGTTAAGCAATTGATATATGAAAGGTAGAATTTGCCATTTTTTGTGTGGAAGCGCTACTTTTGGATTAACTGTAAACACTGGCAAATATGCCCACTTAGCGGCCATATTTGCCAGTGCACTGGCAAATTTGCCAGGGCTGGGGAATTCGGCCACCTGCTAGGAATGAGCCATAGATGAGCCTTCATATGATGTTCAAGACCAGATACAACTTGGTTGACATCCTGTGGAGTGATTATCTGACTCATCTATCCACATCTACCAGGGGTCACAGTTCCCGTTTCACCAAACCTCACACCAGCTCTTCAGCGTATGCCAACTCTTACTTCCCACGTACCATTCGGGACTGGAACAACCTCAAAATTGATCCTGCTGCATACTCAACCCTTGACGCCTTCAAATCTGCGCTGAAGGATCGTCATCTGAAGTAGCTTCATCACCAGTTTTTTACCCACACCTGTAAATATTGTATATATTACACCTGTTTTTAACTTTCCTGTTGCCGAGGCAACACATGCATACAACTACAGTGCGTTTATCTTCAACCATTTGAAGGCAGCACTTTATAGGAAGAAGAAGAAGAAGAAGATAGGCCTACGTACGATCGCAGCCAATATGCAATATGATACAGATACCGTGTCGCGTCGAACTGATCAAAGATAACGTGGTTGTGACGCTGTTCTATAACGCACTAACTGTGTTTCAGTTGTCACAGAAAAAAGTGCCAACTACTCTGTCTGTCTGACGCACGCCGACTATAGTGTAAATCCTTTACATTACAGCTCAGCTGTGTCCGCAGCTAAAGTTACTGGATTGTATGTTGGTGCGTGACGTCCGTAGCAAGACGGAAAGGTGAAGAAAATAGTGCGCGTACTGACAAATATTCATACACTCTTAGTTTATAGTAGTGTCGAACCAATCAGAAAGCAAGAAACTAAAATGTGCAGAGTGAATTGAAAGTGTCTAGTAATGCACTCCGCCCTCCGTAGTAATGCGCGCACCACACGCTTTGTTTTGATTTAGTTTTTCAAGAATCGCGGGTTCGCTGATTTTCGCTGCGGGTGTTAGCAAACTTGTTAACATGTTTTTATTCGTTTTTACATAGCTCAAAATTATGTTTAAATTGTGTATTTTGGTTTGTATTGTAACGCCTGAGCCTTTACTGCCCTCACCTGATTGTTACTCTAAAATCTTATACCTTGATTAATGTTTACAAATGATTATGCTGACGGACGAGTTGACTTGTGCCAATTTATCTTTGACCTACTGCTATGTTACTCTGGGCTGACATACTGCGCGTTGGGATTTGCGATCTAAATTGTCCTGTATGTTTCCCTTCTCCATTCAGTTTAGCGGCTGTCTCTGTATTTTTAGGGATTAATTATACATTGTTTGATTGGATTAAACATTGATGTACTTGTTGCCGCCGTGCAAAAGAACTGTATCTTTTGGTTTGTATGTTGCCTGTATGTCGTTGTCTGTATTGTTTAGTTTAGTTCATCTCTTGATTTAGCCACCGTAAACAAGCTACACGCTACCTAGCAAATTGTTACAGTATACAGTATAGTGCCGTGTATGAATTATAGGTCAATATATGCGTGTGTTTTGTTTCTCGATAAATTAGAAAAATCAATACACTTGCGGGGTTGTGCCATTATTCACACATCAACATCAGCACGCATGCATTGATTTGTCTAATTTCTCTTGAAACAACACATAGGCCTACGCATTTATTTACCTATAGTTACTTAACGTTTTTTTCAAAATAAGGGTGCGCTAAAAACTGGATTCGGAACTGAATTAAAGGACATAGCAACCATGTGGGGGTTTCATAGCCCTAATGATGGTAGGCATTGACGAAGTCTTGAATGTGTTGACTGATGGATGAATATGAAGGAGCTGTGAGAATCTGTTCCATACATAGATCGCCCATTGGTAGAAAGCAAACTTGTGTGCATTTATTGATGTTTGTATTTGGTTTACATACTTGAAAGGTGGTCCGATCTATTGGAGATGTGTGTAGCCCTTTGTATTGTGCGGGAAGTTAATGTCCACCAAGCTATATTGGATCTTGTACAGCAAGGTGTCTTGTTGAGCCAGGCGGCGAGTGTGAAAAGCCCATTTGAGTTGGTTTATTAGTGGGGTAACAGGGGTTTGTCTCCTGAAGTCTCGGAAAACAAAACGGGCTTAGCTTCTCTGTATTTGTTTAATCCTATTTAATTTATTTGAGATTTAGTGGGGTTTACAGACCTCACTTGCATATTCGATTTGTGGGCGTTCAAGTATGAGTGTTTGTAAGCACTAGCTTTGACTTTTTGGGAGCAGGGTGTTAAGAGTTTTTGGGGTGTTTTGTTTGACAAATTATGAAATTTTAAAAATACATTTTTGAAAATTGTAAAAAAAAATGTTCATGTCCATTTTGAAGTTCGACCGACCCTACTTGAGAGGTCCGTTCACCAATTTGTATGTACCGATTAAACTTCATATACTCCTGTTTAAAAGGTGAATTTCCAAGCCACTTGCAGTATTTTTAATGTGCATATTTTGACCATTGAGGGTTCAGTGTTTGAAATATCTCGTAATATATGGAATTTTGTATTGAATGAATATCTTGTCTGTTTCTTGTTTTGATATGTATTACAGGTGACATTACATAAAGTCCATATTTAGATAGACAGCGGTTACCTTCGACATACAATACAGTATTCAAACCTATACTTAACACTGCCGCTCTGGTGATTCAATGAGTGGGGAGAGCGAACAGAAGATGGAAGATTCAGTATTGACCAATGACAAGTCACCTGCCGAGACAGCGGGGTTGAAACCAAGACAGAGGAAATTATCTGGAAAGAAACCTCGTAAGTTTTTGAAGTAATATGAAAAAAAGGAGAAACTTAATAGATTCAAGCTCAGGCAAATTTAAGAAAGCCCACACTCTGCAGTGTGTCCAGGCGCGTACCGGGGCATGTGAGCCAGGGGGGCAGAAGTATGTCGTCCCGGTAGTGGCGTATCGTCCCGGTAGTGGCGTAAATTTTCGTAAAAGGTTGCCCCAAATTTTTTCCCAGTCAGTCACCTCGTGAATTTCACGTAAGTGGGGGGGAGGGGGGGGGGGGTAGAGTCAAAAGATTTCGCACGGTCAAAAAAATGTCGCACGGTCACAAAATTTCGCACAGTCACAAATTTTGCACGGTCACAAATTTTCGCACGGTCACAAAATTTTGCACGGTCACAAAATTCCCCAGTCCGAAAAGCACAACAGTCAACAAATAATGCCAAGTCCTCATTCTTTTATGTCATTTTTTTTCCTTATGCAAATTTAGCGTCCCGGTTTTGGGAATTTAGCGTCCCGGTAATTGGAGCCAGGGGGGGCAACTTGCCCCCCCTGCCCCCCCCCCCCGGTCGGTACGCCACTGAGTGTGTCCCCCTAAATTGAGTTTAAATAACGGGAGCACTGATTCCTTCCCATCAAGAAAACTACCTCCTCTCCTCATATTTGCGGATCTGAACATGAAAGTATGTAGTTAATTTTTTAGAAACTATGACCACAGCCGAAAGTTAATGCCTTATAAGTAAGAATTTGTGTACAAAATTGGTTCGACCTGTGACACACTTTAAAACTGTATTAAAACTGACACGTTACGTTGTCGAAATAACATTTAAAAAAGGTCCATGATATTCTGGGGGAGAGGGATAGTCAAGCAGGTATTTCTTCTGAAACGAATTTTTTTTAGTGTGTTTTTCTCCCCAATTTGGTCCCCTATACCCAAGTAAAATTTTGAAAAAAGCGCCCTATCTTAAAAAAACCCATAATACATGGTTTTTTTGGTCATTGCATGATCGACTGCCCCGACCCACCCGCTCCCTGGATGATATTGTAGGGCACTGTCATCAATCAGACATCACATCTGGTGCCAGCCTGGGTAACATATTGTACATTTTCAGAGATTTATTTATCAGTTTGGATCAATGATAAACCTCGATTTGTAGAATTTTGACACATGTTACAGGCTGTCCTTGCACGTGCATACAGATATTGTTAAAGATCTGAAGTAAACAAATTCATCTTTCTACAATTATAGCCTATATATGTGACGCGATCAAGAGGAATGAGTCGGATGTCGACCCTGGTCGAAAATGAGTTTTTAATACAGTTTTAAAGAAGACACCTTTCAGAAACTGTAAACCCCATGTCGATACGACGTTTTGTTCCAAAGTTATGTCAAATTGTATACATGAATTTCCATCAAAACTTATGTAAGCCGCCATTTTGAATTGGCCATATCTCAATTTGGGATTCCCCGACATCCGACTCATTCCTCTTGATCGCGTCACATATGATAAATTTCACCATATTGAGGTTTTTCCCAGATCGTGCACGCATCACATTTGACTATGTTGAGAGGTAGGTAGTTGACTTCACATACTTTCTGATGCGAAGTCAATTACGATGTGTACTATGATGTGCGACCATTCTTTTTTTTGGGGTACAGTTTCAAATTGGTGTGTTAATTGGTTGCTGTAACCTTTTCTTGACCTCATTTTATTTCACCTATTTATAACTCCTCTAAATAGTCTGTGTACACATTTGATATTGAATTAGCTTCAATATTTATTCACTTGGATTAGAGCAGAGTACAAAGTGTTACTTTTAACATTGAACCATATATCACGGCCTGTCTTATCCGATCATGAATTTGGCTAATTTGTTTCTGTGGTGCATTGGATGACCAGATTTGCAGTCGGGACCCTTGCAAGCACATGTACTAGGATTTTTCTTTTTGCGCCGGGAGTTTAGTTTGTTATACATTGTAGGCTGAAACAAGAAAAGGCTGTATGATGATGAGCGTTTGATAGGATTGTTTGGTAGTATCACATGATGCCGGTTGCCAGTACAGTATGCCAGTGTAGATGTATGTTAAAATTGGAATCACAAACATATTGAATCGCAGTCGGTCATTCTGGTTTCCCCATTACTGACCAATTACCCAGGACTATAAGTCTAACTCACGTCCTATTCATGTGGTAGACTAGCTGTACTACATGTGTGACTTGAATTGTTCGGCACATGCAAGAACTTGATTTCCCAACTTGCTTTGTGAGTTTGACGTCAGCTGACTAAGAGAATATAAATTATCGGAAATGGCTACCAATGACATAATAGGTATGTGTATTCACTTAGAGTATGTGCCACAGAGCTCTTTCTCCAAAAGCTACCAACTATTATGTAATGCCCACCACCTCCCCTTTTATACACTTTTCTTGTTTACTTGTTCAGCCTGCTATGTCTTTATCTGTACCTCATTCTGGGTCATCCACCCATATCATTACCTCTGTCTGCCTGTGTTATCCAGCTTTTCTTACTGCATCATCAACTTTGTGTCATCAGGCCTATAACCTTCTTTTCTATCTATCTACTCATCCTTTTGTTTGATAGATTTGCCACATCTATCTAGACACTCCAGCAATATTAATAGTACTTGTATTTTTTATCCTCTATAGAAATCCAAGAAAGGTGCCTTTTTCCCTGAGATTTCACAGTTTCAGCTGTTTAATCTCACTCACCATTCTCTCCCTGTAGTGTAGTTCTCATGTATACCCCATCACCATTCAGCCAGTAGGGAGGTCACGCTGCATGTCATATTTTGTTATACGCAAGAAAACAATGGAGTCTAGGTGACTAGAAATAGCTTAGGAAAATGGTCTATTTGGGCATCTCAAAAACTGAGAAACGTGTTAAAAATCATGTAGAATTTTAGAGGAGGGTCAGTAACAACTGCAGAACGGTAAAATGTATAGTATTAAACACGTTTGGTGACCAAATTTATGTCGTAAAATGTTGGAACATTCACGTGTTGAAAATCTGTGGTCTTCGAAATTACAGGAATCCTAACTCATTCTAAATCTCACCAAATCATGAAATGAACCCTCGTCTACAAAAAAGTCCATGTACGTATTGCTCTATCTGCTTGGAGATAGCGAAGACCACGGAAACCTCATAGCTATATACCACGGAATGAAATCCGCCATAGACATTACATGGCGAATATCGTACAGATTTGCACTGCAGTCCTCTGTGTAGGGAGTGTTGACAATAGCAAGGTTGTTTGACTATTGTGTTTGTGCATGTTTGTGACGACTGACCCCATTTAACAATCTTCCGAGCTTTCATATAGGGCTTCGGTGACCTAACTATTGACTGCATTGTAGTGTGTACACTTTCTCTTACAGAGTGTACACTTTCTCTTGCCTTTTATCCTGTTCCATACACTGTATCTTTATATTTTCTACTTGAATAAGGCAAGTATATCTTCCCGAAACGTCATGTGTTCTCTTGTCTTATCTGTGTTTTCCCTCCCTTTTTGGTGTCTTTTGTAATTTTTGTAATTTTAATTGTTCCCCATCGTCGGAGTTGGGCAAGTGATCCCATACCTATGCTACTTTTACATTTTATCACTTCCCTCTTGTATCCCTTTGGGATCCTGTTGCGGTTTACTTTGTGTTTTATGTTGGGGCTCCCCTCTTACCATTGTTATTATGTAATACTCTAATAGTTTATACGTTGAGCAATTGATAGAAACTAAATGTAACTCAGAGCACCTATGGTTTTTAAAGGTGGATGTTCTGATCACGTTCAAAAGATGAGTTGAGTGCCCCGGAATTCATGAACGTTTTATCCGCTATCCTTAATTTTTATATTCGCGGCTCCCTAATCATGAAGATAGCCTCCCTAATTTGAAATCCTGGATACTGAGTTATTCTCAAAGGGTGGGGTAGATTTTCACGATGCTACAGGATCAAAAGAGCAAATGATACACTTTTTACCGGTAAAATGAAGTTCTGATAGACCATAAAGTGTATAGTGACAATTAAAAATGAAAAGACGATTTCAACTTGAATATGTTCCTGAAATTATATATTGAAACCAGTTTAATGGGCATGGCATTTTTCTTTTCTTCAATAAATTATGTTTGGTCACGTCTAATATTTTGGTTGTGATTATTTTGACTGAACTGCTTTAGTTCAAAAGAAAGTCAAATTGATGAAAGATATTCATATTAATTTCCAATTTATATTTTAGTCTTTAATAGGCTGTAAGGAACTATGGGGACCATTCATTTAAGGGGGGACTTAAGGAAGTTTTTTGATTTGATTTTTTGAATTTTGTGAGTGCTGTAATTATTGAACTATTAATCAAATGCACATAAAAGTATACATTTTTGGAAAGGAAATGGATCAGAGAAACCAAATTTGGCGTCAATTTTGACCAAAAAAGTAGATTTTTGTAGAAAATCACAAAATTCACTTTTTTGACCCACATTTTTTTGGACAAAGCAAACAAAAATGATTTTGAGTAAAAAATGGCCAAATCACTTTATAATGATGTTAAGATATTAATGAAGGGACGATTTTTTAAAAAAAAACACCTAATCTAATATTTCTGAAAATTTTGACCAAAAAGTGCCAACAAACGTGAAAAAATGGATTTATTTTTTTTTTGACACTTTTTTTGGTCAAAATTTCAAAAAAATATTGGATTAGGTTAAAAAAAAAAATCTTCCCTTCATTAGTGTCTTAACATCATCATCAAGTGATTTGGGCATTTTTAACTCAAAATTATGTTTGTTAGCTTTGTTAAAAAAAAATGGGTCAAACAAGTTTTTGGGTCAAAATTGATGACAAATTTGGATTCTCTGATCCATTTCCTTTCCAAAAAGGTATACTTTTATATACATTTGAGTCATGGTTCAATAATTACAGCACTAACAAAATTCAACAAAAAACTTCCTTAACCCTAACCATCCTCAATGCCGCAAATGTGCACGGTAAAGTCTGTCTGTGCCAGCTGGCGGGCACTTTTTCGATGAAATAATGGCCCCAGGCTACATAGTCGGGCCAATACACTGGCCCGAGTATGGTTGGCCCCTGTGGCGCACTGGTAGAGCGTTCGTCTGGCAACCGAGATGTTGTGGGTTCGAGCCCCGGTGGCGGCGCCACTCTTTTTGTCCGCGTTTTTGTCGTTGAAAAAAAAAATCTTCAAAATGTGACTTTAGGAGGTTAGGGTTAACGGAATTTTTTTTCTCTCTTTTTTTTCTTCTTTTTTCAAAATTTTCCATGTATGATTTTATTAACCCTACACTTATCAAACTGTGTGATACATTTCACGGACATAAATTATGCTAATGAGCTAATTCGTGAAGGGCGCCGCTCATTAAATGACGTCACTCACATCATCGATATTTTCGGCACTTTTTTGATGAAATAATGGCCCCAGGCTACATAGTCGGGCCAATACACTGGCCCGAGTATGGTTGGCCCCCGTGGCGCACTGGTAGAGCGTTCGTCTGGCAACCGAGAGGTGGGTTCGAGCCCCGGTGACGGCGCCACTCTTTTTGTCCGCGTTTTTGTCGTTGAAAAAAACAAATCTTCAAAATGTGACTTAGGAGGTTAGGGTTATGTCCCCCCTTAAGCGAAAACAAACAAACAACCAAACAAAAAGGCCAAATCATAATTGAATCAAATTTAAACAAACAAACAAAAAGGCCAAATTATAATTAGAATCAAATGCAATTGACTTGCATGTATACACATTGTCACCACCTGTAAAGATTTGCAGTAACAAATGAATCTTCTCAATAAACATGAACATGCATTTTTAAAATTACACATATGCATACAAACAAGTTTGTACTATGGCACGTTTATTTATTGTTGTTAAAATGATAGCGACTGCCTGGATAGATGGCGCTAAAATTGATTATTATTTATTATTATTATTAATATTACTGTGATCATGATGATTTTGTAATGGGTTCATTTTGTCCCCCTGTTTACACCCGGGGGGGGGGGGGGGGTACTCAGATTTGGTTTGGTCGGGGGTGTGCCGCTGGAGATTCAAAACCCATACCCATTTTTAGGGGTGATTTTGGAAAAATCTGTACCCATTTTTAGGGGCTTTGCTTCATTTTAGACCAAATTATCGGGAAAATAGACCTAATTTTTGGAAATTTTCGCGAAAATAGACACAAATTTCGCAAAAATAGACCCATTTGTAAAAAGTGACCCCATTATTAGGGATTTCCAGCACAAAATCATACCCCATGTTTAGGGATTTTGTGCCCAAAAAGCTACCCATTAGAGCGGCACACCCCCGTATACCGTCTTGGGTGAGTACCCCCCCCCCCCCCCCCCCGGGTGTTTACATCCGTACTGACGCGTGTATAGTCCCACCCTTTTTTTACCCCAAAATATACGTAAATTAGGGGGTGGGACTTAAATCGGGTGCACATGTGTGCATGAAAATTAAAATCTAGATTTTACAATTTGGGATTTTCGGGAATTCGTAATCCCGGGACTCGTTTTGATTTTTCGGCAAGAACCCAGGATTCCCGAAATTTTTCATCAAAATAATTGAAGGAAAAAAAAAATAAGAAAAAAATAAGCTTACTTAAAAAACACCTTGTAGAATTGAATTTAGTACACCTACCCTTGTAAAAATGGCCCTAATCAGGCTCATTTTGTCATTGCGGGCGTATTTTTCAGCTAAAAGTGTTATTTTTCTTTGGGAAAACGCAGGGTGGATCTTATATTTCAAATAGTTAATGTTTGCTATTAAATGGAAGCTAATAATATTTACTTCTTTATCCTGAGCGTAAATGTAAGTTAAGTTGTCCTACTCGTCCGTGATGATCGATGTTATTTACATATTGCAAGGGACATGCTCAAATTTACGTGCTTAGTGGGTTGATTGGGTTTGGGTTGAGCAGATCACCGAAGTTTTTAATATGAATATGTTTGGTATCAGTGACATTGTATGAAGCTATAGGAAAGAGGGGCTCTTTGGTGACAATTGTACAAAATGGGTGGACAGCAGCACAGGGATAACTTCTTGATGGCTCATGGTACACATGTACATACCTATACATATGTAGTCAACGCTAAGACAGTGAATGCATTTAAAAATATACTTGACAAACACTGGAACAAAATAGGATATGGAATCATAAGGCTAACACTAACAGCCTAAACTAATTTTTCCATCAAACCTTATATAAGTATAAATACATACATCTATACCAGGCCTTCTCAATTAGATTTTGTGAAGCACCACTTGTGAGATGTTAGTGATCTAGAAGCGCCACTAACTATCCCTGCGAGCGAAGCGAGCGGAGCGAAAAACGGGTGGGGTCCAGGTTCGCCCCCTGGAAGCTCATGGATTTCCCCCTTTGTAAGAGGCTAAGGAGAGCTATATTTGAATGCAATATGGTACAAGAAATAAAGAGATGTTGATGGTAAAATGTACAAAAATGGTAGCAAATGTAGTGATAATCAATACTACTAATTACTACTAACTACTACTAATAATCATGAATTACCCCCACTGCAGTTAGTGGCTGAAGTGGCTCTGCGATGTGGTTGAAGTTGAGGATATATTTCTTCTTCTTTTTTATTTTATTTTTCAAAATTAAAAAAATGCGTCCTTCCGCGCGCCACTCGGACTGATGCAATGCGCCACAAGTGGCGCGCGCGCCACCATTTGAGAAGGCCTGATCTATACAATAGTATTGAGTGTGCCCGCCCCCTTTTATTCCATGTATTAAGAATTCATGGCCTTGTGTATGTAAAACTCTATCTATTATAAGATAAAGCAGACTGTAATCTTATCATAAAAAGATAATAAATCAGTGGCTGGCTTGAGTAAATAGCCTCCTATTCAGTACACAGTTCAGTAACTCCATACACAAGTGCACTGGACCAATTTGCTATTTAATCCCTGGGTAACGTTTGTAGCACAAACTCCCCAGTCACAGTTCATTATTATTGTAGGAAAAGTTGACAGGCTTCAATTGAATGAGATTATTCATGGATATGCATGGTTGCTGCTGGTGCATGGGAGTTTAAAGTATAAGCGTACATGTATAATACAATCATTGGTAAATACAATCATTGGTCATATCAGTACCGATTGATATGGTGTGAGTGTTTTGTTGAACCTATACTGGTCTGCCCATGCAATTAAGTATGGTATCAATATAAATATAGAAATCACATGTTTTTTGGTATGTGCATAGTGTGATCACTCTATATTATAGTACTATACAAAACAATGATACAAACAACATGGACATGAATGGGAATTCATCCAGGCCAAGTGAAATTTGTAAGTTATGTTATAATTATGATATGATGTGTACTGACTATAAAATGTTATATAATTACCTTTAATAAAAATATAGAATATCATTAGTATTTTCACCAGTTCGTACCAGTATTGCTTTAGTTTAAGTTTAAAAGTAATAATAATTACTTAAAAGTTATATTCTGATTATACTGTGTGCTTGAAAAAATGCCAGGGTAAGTCAATACAGCCAGTGACAGTTAAGTCACTGATACAACATGCTAAAACATGCTTTGTGTTTTTGAAAAGGTTAAATTTCAATATATGGTCTTTTTTTACCTTCAAAAATGTTTAAAAAAAGGTTGTTTTCAACTCCTGTACATAATCATGGGTACCTGAACGTTTTGGGAGTGACGCCTGACGGTGCCAGGTAAAATAGTACATTACTCATTGGGGTTTATGTTTTTCAAATGTTGTTGGGTATGCATGTCAATTTTCAATTTAAACTTGTTGGTAATGTACTGATTATTAATCTCTTTCACAGCGATGCCATGGTTCGGTGTGGACATCGGCGGTACCCTGTCCAAATTCGTCTACTTTGAGCCGACTGACGTCGACAACACAGACGACGACCCGGACTTGGAACCGGACGATCTCGCCAAAATCCAACATTACCTCAAATCGAACACGGCATACGGCTCCACAGGAGTCCGGGATGTTCATCTGCAAATTAATGACTTAACGATACTGGGACACCACGGCTCGCTGCATTTCATTCGTTTTCCCACCTGCAGCATGAACTTATTTTTGGACATGGTGAAAGAAAAGAACCTGTCCAGTCTTGCCGACACCGTCCATGCGACGGGAGGCGGAGCTTATAAATTTGAAAATGATTTTAAACAGGTATTTAGATTTTGAATGTTTTTTAGATCTTTATCAATTTTTAAAGTATTGCTTTTGGATTTTGCAGGTCACATGTAACTTTTTAATCAACAGATTATACTCAATGCAACATACATGTGCACTGGTATATTTTGACCCCGGAAAAGTGCCATAAGGCAAAACAAAGCATTTTCTATGGTATTTCATTTGTTTGCCCTTTATCTTTGCCATCCACTACATGTACATAAGTATCATGATCATTTCATATGAA
Source organism: Ophiura sarsii (assembly GCA_035610835.1). Taxonomy (NCBI): domain Eukaryota; kingdom Metazoa; phylum Echinodermata; class Ophiuroidea; order Amphilepidida; family Ophiuridae; genus Ophiura; species Ophiura sarsii. The sequence goes on from CM069448.1 coordinate 33,193,652, forward strand.
CAAATTTAAAAGCTGTACAACTAACAATGCAAATTGTAAGATAATTTCTTTTTCTCTCAACAACTTTGTCAGATGAAAGTCAGTTATGTATCGGTTACTAAACTTAAAAACGTTATGTTTTTCTGTTCTGGAACTCCGCAGATTGTACAACTCCAGTTAATGAAACACGATGAGCTGAACTGCATCATCCGAGGTATCCATTATATCGACAGAATTCTTCCAAATGAATGCTACTTCTACAGGAATCCCATGGAGAACTGTGTGGAGAAAGTCAATTTTGACTTGCGCAATCCGTACCCGTATCTGGTGGTCAACATAGGGTCAGGGGTCAGCATTTTAGCGGTGTATTCACAGAACAATTTCAAGAGAGTCGGCGGGACCAGGTAATGAAATGCTGATATTAAAGTGTTGAGTTTTGAGTACTTATTTAAAGTATCTGCACGTTCAAGCATTTGTCGTTACAAAACAGAGTTGGAATTTTGTATAAAGCTGCGAGAATCCATCGAGATTCGATGGATTCTCGCAACATAATATACGATTATTGTATACGTTTGCCTGCATTTAAATTGTGTATAAACTTAAAAGTTTGTGAGAATCTTCTTGGATTCTTCTCGCATATTTGTTTAGGAGAATCTTTGTGAGAATGAATTCTCAGATTCTTGCCGAAATTCTTAACCGGCAAAATAAACTCAACATTTTGCCATTCTTTTACAGTAAGTGAGGGTTACATTTGTTGGCACTATTACCATACACGGGCAATATAATAATAAATTCAATCATTTCAATTTTTATTCAGAACAAAGAAACAGCATTGAAAAGTATACAGATAAAGCCAGACAAGAGGACGGAGTTGGTGATCAGCCGATATCCATCATCCGCAGGCATTAGACAAATTACAAAACAGTGGTACACATTTAAATGGATATATACACAACTGAAAGTAAATGACATGATAAAACTGAGCATTATGAGCCCAGGAGGGAGGGAGGGCGGCGTATCAATTTTTTGTTGACGGAAAAAGAAGGGAAAATGGATTGCAGAGAACTTTTGTTAGAACTCAAGATTAGATTAGGCCTCTAGAGTCAATTTTAACGCATTTGAGCTTAGTGTCATGACATGACCCTGTTCTCACATGTCAGGTCACTGGTAAGGCGGCCATATTTATTAAGTTTGTGATCAGGAGCTGAATTAATGTATATCTCGACTGGGATAGATGACCGGGTGGGATTGTGGTACTGGTAATTTTGATAGGCCCTTTAAGGTTCACAATAACTTCTACGAGGGATCACTAATATTTGTGAGGTTGGATTATGCAGAGAACAGAGTGTTAGGCCAACAACAAAAAAAGAGTTGACTTGCCCTTTCCGACCGACCCGAATTTTCGGAAATCTAGGGTCGCTATTTTTTTTTTTTTTTTTTTCCTCAAAAAAAAATTGAAAAAAAAAATTGAAAAAAAAACGTGTTTATGTGCAGTAAATTTTCAAAAAACCAAACCAAAAAACCAAAAATCCTACCGTCCGACCCTGACTTTGACCCTGAAAGGGCAAGTCAACTTTTTTTTTTGCCTTACATACGCCCTTGGTCATCTAACACAGTTGTACAGTTTTTTAGAACATGTTGAAGAGGATTATATTAGGGTGTTACCTTCATGCAAGAAAGCCAGAGTTAGTCTAGGTTAATACTTCATTGAGGGATTTCATGATTTCAGTCTTATAATCCCTGAATGAAGTTTTCACGCTAGACTAGTTTCATGAAAGATTTCATGAGGGTGAAGGATTAGGAAACAAAAGATATTTCTGAACAAGACTAGCCCATAAATAAGTTTGGTTGATAACTCATTTCTAAGGGCTTATGGGAGAGTATAAGAGATGGGGGGGGGGGGAGGTCACTCAGATACTTTTTTGTAGGGATGTGCCGCCAGCAAAATGAAAATTGATCCAAACATTTACCAATTTTCAGGGGGGAAATGGACCCATATATTTACTAGAGACCCATCATTTTCCTACATATGTGACAGATTTGGCTAAAATGTCTGTGAAAACCAGCACATTTTGAAGGATTTTAGACCCATAAATTTACCAAAAATGGCTATGATAAGGGGTCATTCATTTACCAGACGGGTGAAAAATGGGACCCTATTTGGCGGCACATCCCTGTGACCTCATATCCTCATAATTGTGTCCTTAATTTTGTAATCCAAAATATTATATTAAAATATTATGACAGAGAATATATGTTTATACTTTTTTGACCTGCAAGTATGGTTTTGGCAACAAAGAATAAAAAAACCCTGTTCTATTTGCAAACAGACCTCAGGTAGGGTTGGCCAGTCAGTCGATTTCAACATTTTTTTAAATTTTCAATAAAAAATATATATATTCAAAACATTAAAAAATTATCAAAATTGAAAATTAAAATGCAGTGCTCAAATTTTCTCAAATTTTGAACACATTTCATAAAATTAATTGTTACAAAAAATCATTCACTTATTATATGATGAGTACTCATCTCTTTGTCTTTCCACAGTCTTGGTGGCGGTACATTCCTAGGCCTCTGTTGCTTACTGACGGGCTGCGAAACTTTCGAAGAAGCAATAGAGATGGCCGCCAAGGGTGACAGTACGACCATAGACAAACATGTGCGTGATATATACGGAGGGGATTATGATAGATTTGATCTTCCTGGTGATATTGTAGCTAGTAGGTAAGTGGTTATATCAGGAATGTTTGTTTGAAAGAGGCAATGTTAAAGGGGTACTTTGAGATGAGTTGAAGGCTGCTCTCTCAATTTTGATCAAAACAGGGATTTCTACATATGTCCAATTGTGTTAACTCTAACCCCCCTGAGTGCTAAAAAATACTAATCCAAAGGTGCCTCTCCAAACGCATGCGCCGTCGGTTTTCGATGACGTAGTCAACCGAGCCTATATAATGAGCGCAATATACTGCGCGAATGTGTAGCTGAGGGCCGTGGCTTAGTGGTTGGAAGGTGGGGCATGAGAACGGAGGGTCCCCGGATTGAATCCCGGCAGGTTCCCGGAGATTTAGTTGGTGTTTTTTCCTCGAAAATTGTGATCCTGGTCAAAAATCCTAAACTGGGGCTAAGGTTATTGTATGAACTTACACCTGTAAGATTCAAATAGATGAGCACTCTTTGTACAACAAAATGATGATTCAAAGATTATTTCATAGGGACACAGAAAGTATTCCACACTAATTCCTGGGGAGCATGGGTCCATTTCAGGGGTTTTCCATTTCCGGTCTGTTTGCACAGGGAGTTATATATACCAATATGTCCTTTGGTAGACTTACAACCTAGGTGGACATATTTGCCAACGTGGGTGTTCAATTGATATTTGACCTCGATTTGGGGTTAAAGCTCAAATGTCAAGGAATGTGTAGGTGCTGATCTTAGAGGAAGTCAGGCTCTAAAATTGAGTATTAGTCCATGAGTAGATTAGTGACAGAGAGGACTCATCAACACCGTGGGTTGGTTAACTGCTTTATATTATATCACATCAACACATTTTTTAAATGGCACACAAATATGAAGAGCTGTGAAATTTCCATGTGTAATTTCCATGAATAATACATGTACCCATGCACATTGTGCCAAGGACAACAGAAAATCTTAGGAGCAAGATATCTTCCATTTAGACGTTTTAGGCCAAAATGCAGTGAATTACTGCTAAAGGTGGTTAATTAACCAACCACCCAGCCAGTTTGTGTACTACTCAATTGGCAAAATTTCATGTCACCTTGTGCTTCTAAAATAAGAACCGTTGGGAGTTACGCAACTCACACTATGAAATTCAACTATTTTAATGATCACCCTTCATGTGGAATAGAAAACATCGAGTTGAAAATTGGGCTAGAAATTGGAACACCTACCTTTAATACATTTCCCTACACCAAGAAATGCTGAACAATCACCAAAAAGAAATTGCTATATTTAATTAGTAAATCAGTTTTAAAAATGCTTCAAAAGATGGGTAAACCTTTTAGAGCCGCCCTGTAAATGTATAAGAAACCTTGCTATATGCATGACAATAATTGTTAGGTGACCCAGGCCTAAGTACGCAAGAACTTTGATACACAAAGTGGATGAACGATTTCCACTCAAATTGGAAGAAATTTGTTTTACACATCGTTGCACATATTCAAAATGTATGTACATATTTATTTGTTTGACAATATCACACAGTATAAAGATTAGATATATTCGTTTTCAAACCAACCTTACTCAGAATCAATTTCTGTGAAAGTTCTCGTAGGGTTAAGTAATCAAATTGGCCTTTGTTATAGAACAGTTATGTATAATAAATACATATCCGAAAGGTACTGGTCAAAATGCAATAATTTACCAATATATATATCTATTGATATCTTTGCAGTTTTGGATTTATGAATTCCAAAGAGAGGCGGGACCAGGCTTCAAAAGCTGACCTGGCCAAAGCAACACTGGTGTCAATCACAAACAACATAGGGTCCATAGCAATGTCAACAGCAATCAATGAGGTGAGATATTTATGGCATATTATTGAAGCAATTAACCAATTAGGAACATTATTCAATACATTCATCGGATATTTATGTGACAATTGTCACATAAATCAAGAGCATTAATCAATAAATTCATTGCATATTCATGCATAAGTAACATTTGAGATATTATAATTAATTGATTCACTAAAGTATATCAGGCAAGTATACAATCAGAAATATTGACCGATAAATTCACTACATTTGTTATTTGATCTGTGATCCCATTTTTCTGTTGCCATAAGACAGAGTTGCCAGTTTGATGAAAGTATGAGCTTAGCTGTGAAACATAACTACAAATTTTGATTTGTCCACAAAACATTTAAATAGTACTAACAATTCCAAATTGATGATGTCATAATTATTACAAATATGGGGAGGGGGTTACATCAACAACCCCCACTCTCACATAAGACTAGAATTTAGTGAATTCATTTTGAATATAGACCTTAGGCCAGACCTACTTGTTTGGAAATTCAGAGTCTTTCCACACATTATCAGAGCTGGTTAACCTAGAGCAAAATGCAAAATATATAATATATTCTGACCATTTTGTGGTGTAAATGATCACTTTGGAGAAAGTGTTTTATTTTGCGTGCGCTTTAACACAATCATCACACATAATAACAAATTGATCACTTTTATTGGATTTTAGAAGTAAATTTTGGTATAAGAATGTCAACAACGTTTGCGCGTTTATCAGAGATACAATGTGATAGCAAATTGTTGATTCCACATCCCCCTTTGCTTCTTACAAAATCATACAGCTAGAAACTATCTCCAGGCGTGTGCTGCTGCATTGACTCTATAACGTGCACATGTGCTGGGAGCCTAGCTCAGTCGATAGGGACACATACTTTGGTGCGGAGGGTCAAATTTTGGGTGGGGGGTGGGGGGGGGGGGGGGTGCTCTGTGATTTTTCGGGTAAAAATAATCATACCTTTCCCCCTCCACCCAATACACACAAAAAACATAGCTGCAGGAGTTAGGGTTTAACCACCTGTCTTTTTCTCTGCACTGGATACCATGATAACTTTCTACTTTTTGCATCACAATTTTACCAAATATTGACTGATTAGTAAATTCTTCCATGCCAAAGATATACATTGTTGATGCTCAAGCAAGCTTACAACAAGAGTTAATATTGCTTGCAACGGTGCCACGGCAAGTCCTTGATAATTATACAAGTATTATGTAATATTTAGATCTCATGTATTGTTTTACATTTCCTCATTGGGATATTTTCCATTTCCTCATTGGGATATTTTCCATTTATGGATGGACATGTGATTATAAATTACTAAATGTGTATTGTGTATGCCTCGGTCCTGATTAAATTGGACACAATATTTGTGTTTCTATTGCAGAAAATCCAGCGAGTTGTATTCATCGGGAATTTCCTACGAGTTAATCCCATAGCAATGAAACTGCTGGCCCATGCCATGCAGTACTGGTCCAAAGGCAAATTACAAGCACTATTCCTGCAGCATGAGGTAAGAGGAATTCGATACGGAGGTCAAGATTTGGGCAATGTCTGCTTTAATCACAAAATCTGTAACCAACATCCATGTTGATAGATACTTGTTCAAAATAACCCGGGGGGAGGGGGGGGGGGGGGTAATTGGCTAATACGGTATTAGGGGATGTGCTGCTCTAATGGGTAGCTTTTAAACGGGGGTATGCCGCTCTAGTGGGTAGCTTTTTTTTGCAAAAAATTAATTCCCAATAATGGGGTCACTATTTACAAATGGGTCTATTTTCGCGAAATGTTTGTATATTTTTGTGAAAATTAGCAAAAATTAGGTCTATTTTTGCCGACAATTTGCGAAAATTGGGTCTAAAATGAAGCAAAACCCCTAGAAATGGGTACCATATTTGTCAAAATCACCCTTGGGTAGGGGTATTGAATCTCCAGCCGCACACCCCCTGACCAAACCAAATCCAAGTACCCCCCTCCCCCAGGAAAATAACCAACCAAATGTATAGCTCATTATTTGAACAGCAACATTGAAGGTAGTGTATTGATTTGATCTGAACAACAAATACTATGGGAATGAGAACCTACACGAGTGAAGTGGATGCTCTCTGCTTTGTATATACAGGGTGTCCCAAAAGTCTATGCACGTTTTTGAAGAGTCATATCTCATAAAATATAAATCATATGGTATAAATTTAACCATATTTTGATAGACGAGATTTGGGAAATTATTTTGATACCAAACACAACCTTATTGGTGAACCCACAACATTATAAAACTGGTTGAAAGTTTTTGGCCGTGTGAGACCCACCCATACCAACTACCACACATTGTTGCTAAAACAGGTGCGCATAAATTAACGGTATGAAAGCAACGTTGCGCATTAGTCACAGTTCACTGCTTACCTTGCAACATTAATGTTATTACTAAACTCGGTCACTCACAACATAAATAGGCGTAAGTAGACAGCATCATTGCACAGCAAAAGTCTTTATTCAAGAGGGTTTACAGCATAGATAAGCAAATACAAATTGTACGGGTTCTACGCTGAAACAAATTCAGTTCAACTTACTCAATAAAAGTTCAGAAAACATTTTAAAGTGAAACGCGACCAGGAAGAATGTCCATTCTTTAGTTGGTGGATACATATTTGAACACATGAACTGTGCATGATTTGTCTTGATGTGGTAGAAAAAAGACTGGTTAAGATCAACAAGTCACATTAATGTCATAAGACATGCAGTAGCCAAAAGTCCAAAGAGATCTATTCGCTGTGTGATGTGTGTGTTCACTTTTCTGTTATGTTATTCAATTTGTTTAGGTCTGTGTTTTTGCATAAATGGAAAACATTTAAACTAGATTTCACTATAGAAACGAAAACTATGTGTGATATAGTTTGTTATTATGATGGGATCACTGTAATGTAAAATTTTAAATATTACAATTGACGGATCACTTTCCGTGTAACCAACTCTACCCGTCTTTTTGTTAATCTCGATAGGTATGGATTTATGAACTTTATTCCTCCGAAGTATAAAATTACATTTTTGCAGTAATACATATTTCACTTCTAGGGTGGCATTACAAACAGATGTTACTCCAATGTTTGGTATCAAAATTATTTCCCACATCTCCTCTTTCTAAATATGTATTCATATTTTCAATACGACTTTTATTTTGTGAAATACAAAGCTTCAAAGTCGTGCATAGACTTTTGGGACACCCTGTATATGCACATTTAAAAATACTTCGAAATATCATTCTACCAGCATCTGAATTTACATTCTGAAGTAGTATAGTATTACATGTTACATATATTGCCGAATGTTGAGCGTACACATTTTATGTATAACCCATCACAAGTAATTCAGGAACAGCGAGGGACATATGAATATTGAGTTATTTATCTCATGATAATATGTTAATGGACATTTTGGTACCAAAGTCGATGTTATATCACATTTCTAACCAAAGTATTATTGAAAATCAATTTTTGTAGCAAAACATCAAATACAAATTGTTGAGTTATGGACATTTAAATTGTTGGTTTTGCTAAGAAATTAAGGAAATTAAAATTAGATACCTCAAATCGAAATTAACTCTTTGTTTTCGTGAATTTAATTTGACATTTGTGATTAGAAATAAAGACTTTTTGAGAATTTGACTTATCCTTCATTTGTGCTCTTAAATCAAATATGTTATACTGCCGCATTATACCTCCATTTACTCATTGTGGGTCACCATATCTCTACCATTTCTCCAATTTCGCACAGGGCTACTTTGGTGCAGTAGGCGCTTTCCTGGATCTAATTGGCTACAAGGAGGATCTCATAGACTCAAATCTTAGCAATGGGGCATTGTAGCATGGATGGTTGCTTGGCGAGAGTTTAAAACCACACAGTAAATCTCAGCGTGGAGAATGCACAGGAATTCCAAGTGTTTCAGTCAACTCAGTTTTTCAGAATCAACAATCTGTGTTATTTACTGTGGTATTCTGTTGGCAGTGTTGTAATAAGATTATTTTTTGCAAGATTACCCCACAAACACCCAGTCTGTCACAGTTTGGGCCCCCTTCTGCCCGTTTTCAGTCTCATTGGGACTGGTACATGCAAATCCGGCAGATTTATGGTGCTGCAAGGTTTTAAATTAAATGGAAAATTGTGACAGAGCAGCTCCAGATGTCGTACAAGACGCGGTTATGGTAAAGCAAGTTTTGCTGGATACGCTGCTCCAGGTGGTCTGATTCCTGGTGAATAAGTATTGTACTATGTGTGATAGTAAGCAAACTGAACTAGTGGACTTAAACTACAAATCCGACCTGAATCTTCTACAGAGCATTCCAGGCACACTAAAAATACAAGGCCCTGCGGTATAGTGAACAATTGCTTTTACAATAGTTCAGATGCAGCATGTCCAATATCATGTAGCAATAGCACAATGGGTTATATGTCTGTGCAGAGCTCCTGAATGATTTAAGATATTTGCATATCCACATCATGCTTTTGCTTGATACATGTACATGTACCTCATAATATCAAATAGTTGGTTCTACCTATGAGTAAGATATTCATGAAATTACCGATATTAAACCTATTGTAAAGCTAATGTTATAATCAGTTGAATGGTGATGAGCTTTAATCCGTTCATGAATATCTTACTCATAGGTAACACCAAATATTTACCAAAGTACAACATATTAAGCTTGTAACTTTCACGAAATACTTTGTTCATCACTGTGAACTCACTGCACAGAGAAAGGTGAATAGACTGTGCAGTATATGCAGAGTGAATTGCACATCACTGCATCTTTTGGTACCATACATAGGTACACATGTATGTGTGGATTATGATAATGTAGGCAGCACTGGAAAACAAGTATGTATGGCTAATGCATATAAGTGACTTAGGTAAGACTTATATAGTCGCTAAAATAATATACATACAACTACCATTGAAAATTGAACTGAGACCAATCTATATATTTGCATAACAATATAGAAATATTTGCATTAGTCTTAGTTAGATATTTATGGGGCTTATACGCATGGTGATGCAAAATATTACTTTGGCAACAATCGTATACGTCTTAGATACAAATTGTCAGCCTGCTTTGATTATTGCCTCAAAAATGTATTTAAAAAAAGGGAAAAAACATGTTTATTCACCATTTTTCGAACAAATGATTTTAAGATAATTGAAATTCAATCGTCACCATCTGTCAGGGTGGTAAAGTAACCGGTGAAAACATGACTTAGGCAAAAATGCATCAGATCAAAAGGTGAGTTAGGCATACATGACTCGAGCATTTCGGTACATGACTTGGGCACAAGAAATATGACATAGTTTGATGATCATACAAACTGCCTTACTCACAAGACTGGCTGGCAGGTCTGCTTGACTTTAACTTACAAAATGCCTAACTCATCCAACAAACTGCCTCTCTCACAAGGCTGACATAGGCAGATCTGTAATTTTGCATTATCAGCACTTTTGATTGGTCTATGTGTTAGGCAGTTTTACAGCATTGTGCACAACGTAATTGAGACATGAGTTAGGCAAAAAACTCAATTTCACTGAAAAGTGAGTTAGGCAATTATCGAAGCAGATTAACGATACATATGAGCCCTTCTTACTGGGTTTGCAGTGTAGCCTTAATGGAGGCTGGCCTCATTGGCAACACATGAAATAATAGTATTGAGCCTCTGGATTTTTATGATATTAACATGCTGGAGAAAGTTACCACTGTATATATATATATAGGCTCAATTTAATTGAAAGTAGATATAATAATAATGACGCAACTGAAAGTGTGTATATTTTGATAAACCCTGGTTGTGTGTTCCATCCGATCAATGCATAAAGGGCTTTGACTCAATGTGTGGACTCAACATTTGTATGAATATCAAGGACAAGTCTCTAACACTGACATGAACAGTACAGTCTCATTGTCCTACCGTCCTGAGTGTCAGTGTCATTCATTGCCGATGTAGAGTTTTAGAGCAACAGCCCCTTCTGTCTCAGTGAATATGAAATATATAAAGCATTCCATGTATTGATAAATAGAAGGATCGCTATGGATTTGAATGGGAATCAGCCCATGATGAATGCTTGTAACTTCTCTAAAATAAATTGACACGATTCTGCCAGGAGCATAGTCAATAAAGATTGGTATATAACTGTAAATGGTATAAAAACTCATATAAATAACATATTTAGGGGAGTAAGATTCTTAAGGCTACTTGATTACAAACATTAATTTAGGCCTAAACAAGAGAAGTTGTATATTTAATAACTCCCATATTGCTTAATATTCTATGATAACATTATCCATGTTGTCTTCTTACTCAAAAATCCTCAGGGCAGCTGTATATTGTAGGGCTGTATTCATTACTGTTTCTATGACTTGGATTAGTGCATCCATTGCACGCCAATTGAATCAACAACAATGCAAGCCATATTCCACATCATGAATAACCATCCATTCAAATCGATAGATTTTCCTGGCCAATTTAAAATAGAAACTGTGTATGCAGCTTGAATTTTCTTCAGTGGCAATTCTGTTAAGAGAACAACTCCATTTTAGTAGAAAATGTTGAATGGATGCTTCCCCCACCCCCAAGAACCAACATGCGACTTTGCACATATTTCGATGATAATATTGGACATATTGTATCAAAGTCACATGTTGGTTATCAGGGGGGGGGGGGGGTTGCTATAGGTTGACGAGGTCATCCGGGTACTTCGTACAATTTGTTATTGTTTTGTACAGTTTGCCGTTGACCACGTCATAAGACGTTTTAACAACTTGGGTCTTACGCTCTGTTCATCCATGCAGTAGATCAACCCAAGCGATCGCGCCACGGCGTGTAAGAGACCTTTGTTTACCTCTTTTGTGATGTAGTCAACGGCGCGTGACGTCAGTCCGTGTCGACCTATAGAGAAAAAACAATTTATCATTGTCTTCTATGGAAATAGAAAAAATGAATGCGATATTATAATACTTTTAAAATTATGTATATTGCTTTTTTGTATACGAGGGGCATTCAGTAAATAATGAAAGTGATCATGGTATGGGATGCATGAGTGATTCTATTGAGGGATAATGTGATCAATACAAAGTATGAACCTTTGTCTTTCAAACAATACACTTTTGGAATGTTAGATACCTTTGGTTATGTAATGTCATTAACATAAACACAATAGGTTTCAGACACTGACTGAAATCTGTCAATTATTTGGCTGGATATGTAATATGTTGAAAATGGGTTGATCGATACATTTGCGTATATCTCGGCAATGCAAGCATAAAAACAGATAACACTTGGCACATAGTTAGAACACACACTTATCTCCGCTTGACATTATTTTTTAGACCTGAATTCCTTAACGCAAATAAGAAGGGACCATCTCAAATGCGCTTTTATTTAGCAAAATCCGCAATATTATACCTTTGAAAACAACAAAGGATAAAGAACAATGGAGGGATTATAATTTAGTAAATTTGTGTGGGATGTAAAGCAATAATAGTGGGGATTTCAGAAGGAGCTGTTCATAAAATTTCCTCAAACCATTGAAATTATGTGACGATTACTTTAACAATACATATATAGTAGCTCTAAAGATAACAGTAATAAGAGAGGTTGTGGCAGCCATCTTTGATTGATACATTCATGTATATCTTTATTTTGACTATCACAATATTTAAACACATTGATTTAAGCATTTTTAATTATTTCTGATTAGAATTTGAAGGCACAGTAAGCTTTTATCTGGTAAATTTCTTGATTTTAGCCATTTGTGGCCCTGTTCAAAATGATCTGCCGTCTGCGCATGCGCACATTTTCTGCAGGTTTCATGCGAATAAGTTCAGAAAATTAGTTAACTATCATATGGAATCTCCCAAACTGGTTAATTGCTTGGATTTTTCATAAATTGTTTGATTTTCCGCAATATTAGTGATTCGCTGACTGGGCATTTTTCAATGAAAATTGGCTATTTGAAATACTGATATTTGTATACTTTTTATTCGATTGCCTCTCCTTACTTTTTACTCATATACTACATACATCAAATTACACAGGGATTTAAGTTATTGTCTTTTTATCATACTTACGTGAAAAAAAATGGGATTTACCTGCTTCTGGTGTCATGTTATGCAATCTTCTTATCACATGTTTCATACAAATAATTCAAATTTCCCGCCAAATAACTGATTAAGTAGTGTCCCAAGTGTACTTACTTTGAGACAATGCTATGACGTCATAGTTCACACTTATAAAACCAAAACTGTACTGTTTGAAAGATAAAGGTTCATACTTTGTATTGATCACATTATCCCCTCAATAGAATCACTCATGCATCCCATACCATGATCACTTTCATTATTTACTGAATGCCCCTCGTATATTATCAAAGTTTATGTATTAGACTATAATACCTCTCATTCCTTTTTTGTTAATTTATGATTATATTTCAAACCATGTGTCATTTTTAGGAGCCCTTGGGCTGATTCCCATTATAATCCATGGAGGTCCTTTGGGTATATAATACTATAAATTCTCGTATTGTCTCTGATTTGTTAAAAACTATGTCATGGTTCGATTCTATAGTTTAATCAGTTCCAAATTGGTGAACATTTTGTGGCTAATATTTATCCACGGGCGCAAATGGAATACCTACTTGCCCACCACTCCCTGATATGGTAGTGATACCTGCTTATGATGTGCAACGACATGAATTCTTTTTGCGCAGGGACAAATCCAAGCCTCACAAGTCTCGCCAACTTGGAACTTTTTAAACTATTGAAGCCCACATTTGGCGCATTTATACTACATCGTTTCGCATTGACCAATGTCAGTAGATATCGTTGTGTAAGCTGAAACAATGTCAACATTGATCAGCTGTCGGCCGACACACAACAACGGGATTATAAACCTGCCTTTATGATGCTAAAATACTTTTGTTGGGCAAAAGTACTCTTTTCCCTGAGCAATAGTACTTATAGCACTACCCACAGGGTGCACTGCAGTTACAGCATAGGTGTTCGTAAACGCATGGCAGCCCGACCTATATATTTCAACTTGGGTTTATATGGGTCCTTCAATTATGTGCTTACTGCTTACTAGCTAACACACCACTGTTTAATTCCAAAATAGAGACCACACCAGGATTCTAATGGTCAACAGTGTATGTAAGTTATTATTCAGTTTAATATGTGGCCAGTGTGTTATAATGGATATGAACTTTTGCAAGGCTAACAGAATGCTTATTAGTGAAGGTTATGCCCAGTCTTGTTGTAAATGAACTAGAGCTAGTTTGTTAGCCAAGTGACCAACAAGTACTGTCTGATAGCCATTGGGTGGTTATGATGCCTAGTTGATTGGAAATGATCTCTTTCAAACGGGACCCCTCCCTCCCCCAACATTTTTCTAGGAGGATTTGTTGGAAATAGACATGACCTCGGGGCACACAATAGTACTTAGTCTTGTACCCTATCTAAGTTTGTGCAAGGTGTAATTTCTGTTAAATCTATGTGTAAGTTACAATGGACATTGATTGTTTTTCATATGTGCAAAGCAAAAGGCTATAATAATATGAAAATATTCTTGCTGTTATATTGCACTCATATACATTCATCACTTTAGTATATAATAACAATTGGGTAAAATATGATTGTTTAACCTATCATTAGCTGGGCCATTTTATCCATAACAGTTATGTTGTTGTAATTGTTATTTAATTGCGCGCAAGCAGTGAGGTTACACGGAAAACTTGGACTTGCATGTTGGCATGGTCGACAAACTCTGTGAAGTACATTTCGTCGCCGTTCTGTCAAAACCTTGTATCTCCCTCCAGCCCTTCAGCATGTATAAAGTATAATACTTCCCATGTATAACCTATGGGCAGTCTGCTCTAAACATGTTCAAGGGCCAAAAACACATCTAATACAATCTTGTAAGTGCTCTTGCCCCTGAACATGTATAAAGCAATACTTCCTGTGCTTAACAGTAGGGCAGTTTTATTTTATACATGCTGAAGTGCCGGTAAAAAACCATACAAGGTTTTGACAGAACAGCAACAATTAGAGATCCCGGTATTTTGTGGTATTTATAATTTGGTAGGGTTAGGGTTATAGCTGGCCTAACAGTACACTTTGGTATTTCACCACAGACGAACTGGTCATACACCTGTTCACTTGATGACAGACTGTTATTACAGAATTAACATGAAGAAATTGTAACCACATCAAATTCCCCAAGTGAACTGGATGTAGCTAAAAACCAAGAGTGGTAGTTTGCAATTAACAAAACCCTATTGAAGTTGGTTAGGCTTTGGTTTGATAAGATATTATTCTACTAATTATATTTTTGAAATGTAAATAAAAAAGAAATATTGGCTAAAGTGGGATTAAAGTATAACTTTTCATTATTTCTTTATAATTCAGTACCCTTTTAGTCTTATCTATCTCAGAATTGTAAATATATACAGATAGCATGTTCCTTTAGATGTGATGGATGGATCACATGTGCACATGTGCAATAGATTGATTGTCAAACAATATAAAACATACACACAAAACATGAAACATTATATAAAAAATATATGTTTATCTAAACATACGCACACAAAATTCAGGAATGTGTGGTAGTTCTTTTTTTTGGACAAAATGTTTTCAGTCGTCATCATCATCATCATCCTGTGGATCATGGCTGACTCTTTGTGACCCTATTGATGATGGAACGCCACTGTTGTCTATTTTTCTGACATACGATGTGCAGAGATAATAGATAGACCTGTTGCTTCCTTAATGCCATCAGTCCAACAGAGTTTTGGTCTACCACATTTACGCATTCCTTAGATAGCTTCTTGAGCTATCACCTTTTGTATAAGTTGTCTCCTTCTCGTCTAGCAATATGTCCAAAGTATTGCAGTTTGTTGCGCATGATCTTATTTACACAGAGTAGTTTGGTCCCCAATCTGGCTTCTGACAAATTCATCGGTCTTATGCTCTTCCCATGACATTTCATAACATCTTGCACCAACGCCACATTTCAAAAGCTGATATTTTCTTTGTTCTGTTATTAGTAAGTAGCTGAAAATGGGTTAACCTTTTTTGAACCATCCTGTGTAAGGGTCATATCTATGAGCTCAAATGTCATCAACTCAAATATGAGATGGATACACACGTATACATTATCCGGAACATGATGTTCAGTAACATGATTATGCATCACACACTGAAGCGACCTATGAGTCCTGGGTAATTTGTCTGCAATAAGGAAAGAAAACCAAGATGACCTACCAAGAGAATTCTATTTTTGTTTGATTTCTTCATTACAATATGGCTGCATGTACATTGGCAACAATTCTGCGTAATGTGCATTTGAAATCAGTTTTATCATATCTTGAGACAGAAATGCAGGGTGTATCAAAAACGCTTCAATTTGGGATTGTATTATGTAACTTAAAGCAATATTATGTGATCTATGTGTGTACTATGTGTTGACCTTGTTATGTTTGCTTGGATTTTGTTGAAATTCATTGACAGTTGTGTGTAAGATGCATTTTTCATTTTTCATTTTGTACTGTTTGATAATAGACTTTCCGTTAATGTAACTTGGTCCTTATTGCATCTAATATGGGACCCACACTATATCTGGACATTTGACCACATTTTGAAATGAACACTATATCAAAAGCTTCATATATACACATTGAAAAAAGTATCGCACCCCTGGTTGAAAAGTGCAAATGTGGCCTCGAATTTTGCCACCATGGTGTGATATTTTAAGGAATAGTTGTTTCCGTAAGCTGTCCAGCAAAATGTTATGCAATAAAAGGGCCACGTTTGAGTTTGTGACGTAATCGATGTAATGTTTTTCAAGGCCAAGGGAAAAATGCATGAAACAAATTTGGGTATAACGCGATATTGAGAGGCCCGATGATTAATCTCTATAGTTGTAAGCCTTGGTAACACATTCAAGTCTTCCAAGGTCAAAGGTCATCTGGGGTCAAATTTCAAAGTTGCCCGATTGTCCTCAAACATGAAAAAACTCACTTTTTCGTAAACCCAACAGTTATGGGGTCAAAGGTCAAAATAGGTCAAATTTTAAATAAGTTCAAATGACAAAAGCAATATTGCGGAAGTGTTGCCCTAGGTCAAATAAATAAAAAAAATCAACGGTGACCTCTTTGTATATGCTGAATTTATGACCATCAAAAAATGGCATGTTTGGACTCATTCACTGCATTGTAGCCTATAACGTCTAAATGGAACATATCTTGCGCCAAATACAGAACTATACAATGACTATTTTAAGTTTTTAAAGTCTATTCAATATCGCGTTATATCCAAACTTGTTTCATGCATGCTTTTGGACAAAAGAATGCATTTTCCACTTGGCCTTGAAAAACATTACATCGCTTACGTCACAAACTTAAAATGTGGCCCTTTTATTGCATAACATTTTGTTGGACAGCTTACGCAAACAAATGATTCTTAATATCACACCATGGGGGCAAAATTCAAGGCCACATTTGCACTTTTCAACAAAAAACCAGTGGTGTGATACTTTTTTCCATGTGTATATATGCAACAATATACACAGTTCAACAAAAATTAGTTCCCCTTTAGATTATGCCTGATATTTTTATAATGAGTTACTCCATCAAAACAATTTCTGGCACACATGCATAATGTATGTGTTCACTGCAACACTAGAACGGGGCTATAACTATGCAGGTTGTAATGTTTGACTGAGCACACATTGAATGGAGGAATACCTCATTGCAAAAGTTGCTGAATGATGTATTGAAGGAGGATGGTTAAGCAGCTTGAACCAGGGTCTTTGCTTGAACACCTCACAGGAGTTGTACTGCTTGAATGAGCACACATTGACTGGAGGAATACCTCATGAAAAGGGGAAAACTGCGGTGTTCAAGCAAAGACCCTGGTTCAATAGCTATCCTAGTACTATAGCTTTGTATTGACTTTCGTTATGTTTTTAATTATAATAAGCTTATTAGTGTCTGATAAATATATTGATTTTATTTTCATTTCTTCTTGGGAACTTATTCTTGTATAAACTGTATTATAAAACGAAATACAATTCTAGTAAGTAATTTTATTATTTATAATTTATGTTTGAAATCAGTATAAGGTCTTTTCCCACACGCTAGAACTTGTAACATTATAGTCATCCATTATGTCATTTTCTAAAAGTATGACATGCCAAGCTTGAGGTCTTTTTGAGAAGTTATAAATTGCATTTTAAAAGGGATATTTTTGCTCGTACACAAGCAATAACTTCACAAGGACAGAAATTGCCAATTTGCTAGTCACATGAGCTGCAATCTCTCATGTCTGGCAATTGTTTGAGAATGAAGACATGCTTCAGTTTTGGGTGCTATAATGCCTGAATAAGGGACTGACTTGAATAAGTAGTAGGCTGTCTGTTTTCCTAATCTGTCTGAAATAAGCAACTTGAATACAGTGAATATGTTGTCTTAATATGGGTATCTGACTAATGAATGAGAAAGTATCCTTAGTAAAGACACTTTGGTCGTAGTAAGCCCTTCAGAAATCAGTGTGTCTGTACAAGCAAAGTATGAAGTACCAATATGTGACCTGTCACATCAAAATGGACATGTTGGAGGCCCGAGTCAATTATGAGTTATTGGTATGACTTGAAAGAACACATTTTAGGCTTTGAAATGATACCATGTTGAAGGTTATCACACTTTGTAATCACAAGATATGGTTTGAAGAAGCGTATTTTTTTCTTTTATTTTCTTTATATTTCACTAAATATATTGACCTCTATCTCAAAACTGTGTTTGCCGATAACATGTCCTTTTTGATGTGACTGGTCACATATATGTATGCACCAATAGGGTTACAATACTGCTTTGTGTATCTCGTTAGATAGTGTGACCAATTAGTAAACCCACAGCTGACCAAATTTTGAAGAAATAAGAAAATACATATGAACACAGTTTATTTTTTTTCTGTTTATTTATTACAATGTTTGCATTTCAAAAGTATAATATTTTAACATAACATAGACTAATGGTGTAATTATATTTTTAATAACAATTGAAATCAATGTGTAATCCATTTACCCTACACACAATCCATCAGCAGATGCAATGTGGTTTTTTTTGCCCTTTGACCTGCGCATTTGTATATTCCACAAACTCTATGAAGTAAATTTCATTGCCGTTCTGTCAAAACTTTGTATCTCCCTCCGACCCTTCAGCATGTATAAAGGATAATACTTCCCATGTTTAACCTTTGGACTGTCTGCTCTAAACATGTTCAAGGGCCAAAACACATCTATTAACATCTTGTAAGTGCTCTTGCCCCTGAACATATATAAAGCAACACTTCCTATCAGGGCTGGAACTTTCAGATTTTGTTGACCAGCCAGCCGGGCAGGTAACACACATAAAATACCTGCCCAACAGAAATTCCACCAGCCAGTGTAATGCACTGTAACACTGAGTTCATGGCCTAAAAAAATGTTTCTTTCCCGGCAAGCGATTCCAAATTTCCCTCCAAAATGGAATGCATTTCTTAATGAAAGAGTAACATTTTCCTCCAAATGCTCAAATTTCCTGGCAAGGAGCTTTCCGTATTGCCTACTTTTTCAGCCTGTGACTGAGTTCTCAAAATGTTACCTGCCAGTCGGGCGGGTACTTTTGTATTTTCACCCGCCTGACACAAAAAAATTACCCGCTGTGGGCAGGCGGGTGGGTGCTATTTCCAGGCCTGTTTCCTATGTATAACAGTAAGGCAGTTTTACTTATATGCGTGCTGAATGGGCAGGAAAAGAACATACAAGGTTTTGACAGAATAGCAACAATGTTTTATTTTGGCCCTATTACAAGAGTTTGTCTTTCACTGTATTATGATGCTGTTACTCACATCATTGGCATACATATGGATGCTTTAGTGCAACAAAGTCCTATCTGCAATGGCTGCCATTTGGCAGATTGTGTTTCCACAAGGGTACATCATAAAAGCACCTGTAATATATACCATGTGGCAGCCACATCGGTAGTTACTGTACAGGGTGAATAAGAAAAATTGTGCACAGATTGAAACAGCCATTTGACATTGATGTGCATTGAACCATGAAATTGTTTTTGTTTGTGTAAAGCATAGTTAATCTAACTTATCTTCCCAAAAAGTGAAAGTCATCGACTGAAAAATAAGCAAACTGTTGACAAAGTTTTGTAGTAAAATTGGTTTTGCTAGAATTATCATCATCATCATCTGTCATCTATAGATGTGAAAGCAGCCGACATATATTTGTACCATGCAGCCTTGTTCATCGTCAGCTGCGGAATATCACTTTGGTCAAGACCTGTGTCCTTTGCAATGCTGTCAAAATAGATGGTATTTTTCCTGCCATGGTTACAATGGCCATATTTAGTAGTCCAGAACATCAAGTGGTCCTCAGTGCGAACGCAGTGCCCTGCAATCTGTAGACGCCTCTTTTCTAGAGTGACTGACAGGGGAGGGATGTCACCATACACCACTCTGTTTGTTTGGTGGTCTCGCCATCTGATGTTGAGAAGATTTATATTAAACTTGATTAACTCTCCACTTTATACAAAAAAGACAACTTGGTAGTTCAATGTACACATCAAGGTCATCAGTCCGTGCACATATTTTTTGTTATTCATCCTGTATTTTACTCGCACACACTTTGTTTTATGTCATATTGTAACAATATAATGCTAAGATTATAATCCTTATCATCGATATATTGATGATAGGACCTCTCATTCATGGTCGTACCTCATGGTAAGATTTTGTTGGCATATTACCAGCTGCATATTACTATCATGTATATTTAAGTTTCTAACAAAATATGTGTGGCAGCTTCTGTGTATGATATCTTCTGAAATCAATAATAGCTATCACTCTGTGTTAATCACAGATTATTTTACACCCTTTTGAGATTAATATTTATGATGAATGTTATAATTGGAATTGATTAAAGATGTGCACCCGATAAGCCATAAAAGAATGTCTTTTGGACAAAGAAGCCAGATAAACACTATATTGTTGTCGGAGATTCGTCTGAGTGTTGTCCATTTTGAAGTGCATTCAAGTATGAAAGCAATACAGGGCGAGTCAGAAAGAATGGGTACTTTTTCGCCAGAGCGTCGTAAACATTTAAGGCAAGTATATTCAAAACTAGTGGTAGTGCTAAAAACATAATTTGGCTTTCATTCAAAACAAGAATTTTTAAAAATCGACCATTGCATTATCATGTTACACTAAATTTAGTAAAGCCAGGGTGCGTGCAGATCCTTGAAAAGCCAAAAAAGTCCTTGAAAGTCCTTGAAAATGAAATTCATTTTTCAAGGCCTTGAAAGTCCTTGGATTTTATGAAAAGTCCTGAAAGTCTGGTGAAAGTCCTTGGAAAAAAACTTATGTGCCGAAGCCATAATCAATCCATATATATTCCGATTTTACCATTCATTTTTCCAACATATTTGCCGCAGTCGCAGTGCCAAAACTAATATTTAATATTAAACCATTCGCATGCTTTAGTGTATTGAATATTAATTTATTAAATCCAACTGAGCACCTCAAATAAATTCTTCCAAGTGTTCACGTTTTCACTCATTTTTATTTTCCATACTATTACTCTTTCATCTTTATTTATTCATTGAAAGTTATCAGTTATTTATTGTGGATTAAATAATCTTTTTAAAATAAATTGTTGATAAATAGTGTTAAACCAAGCCCAGCCAATAAGTTGTGAAGTAAGCATTATATAGCATGTAATGTGTTAATGGAGCACGTGCTGCTATGAAAAGGTCCCTTTCCCTAGGTCATGCACAGGTCAACCAAAACGTTTCTTTCATATGCAAATGAGTATCTGAGAATCATTCATGATTGATAGGGGAGATAGGGGATGGTGAAGGGGTTGGGGAGGTTGGTAGGGGAGGGAGGAGATAGAGGATGGAGGGGATAAGGGGACTGGGACTTTTTACCTCATTGCACCACCTTTGACTTTGAGACTTAATGGGTGAAACAACCAGACATCCGGCGGTAACAAATTATCCTTCCTGAAAGAACACGTTCCAGTCAGTGTTATAGTGTAATTTACCAATCAATAGTCCTGGATATGACCAACAACCATCGTGTTTCATGATCATCAGCAGAGATCGAGGCAATCCCTCAGAAATTGTTCAAAGTATGGTAGATTATTTAGTTGAAATAAGTTAATGTAGTTATAACCTCTTATCACTTAGGCCCCTATACGAAACTTTCCACCCTCTAATACTTGATCTGAAGAGTAAATCTTTGCCTTGAAAACAGACGAAAATAATAAGAAGCACATCGCTTACTTGCAAAAGGTTAGGGGAAACTAATGTCCCACCTGAAACAACTGCCCGTGTACGGTTTTAACAGTGGTAGATATGATGATATCAATTGGTTCCGTACCTTGTTGAAAACGAAGCTATAAGTGACACCGTCATGCTAAACAATGACTGTCTATTGAGCATTTGCACTTTGGGCTCCTGGATTCAGTTACAAACTATTCATTCAGGCTGCGCCTATAGGGCTGATTGTGCCGATCAGAAAGGTGTCTTCCCTACGGATGGTTTAATTCCTTGGCCAAATTAGAACATAAAGAACTTCCTCCGCGAGAGGCGTTTATTGAACCAGGGCCGTAAGACACTTTTTTCAAAAGGGGGGCGTTTTTAAAACAAACAAAATTGTGAGTCAAATATGCGCGCGTAGCGCGCGAACATTTTCGAATTTGCACCTATTTTTTGCACGATCGAGGTACATTTTGGCTCTAAACAAGCTTGTAGCAAAGAATATTGCATTTTTGGAAGACAAATGCGCGCGTAGCGCGCGAAATTTTTTCATCTGTGTACAAATTTTCCGGGGGAGATTTTCAAAGGGGGGGCGATTGCATTGAACAATGCTTTGATGGGGAAAGATATATCAGAAGAGGACTATGCGCATTGTTAGAAAGATTAGGAGAGGGAGGGATGAAAACCTTGAAAGATTTTCTTGAATATTGCAACAATCTCGATACCTTTTTAGGAATCGGTTTGTTGTTTTTTTTGAAAATCTTTATTTTCTTTTGAATTATCGACCAAAAAGTGCCAAAAAATGATTTTGGAAGTTAAAAATCACGTTTTTAGCACTTTTTGGTCTATAATTCAAAAAATAATAAAGATTTTCAACAAAAAAACCCGATTCCTAGGGAATTGTATGAGGAATATAATAAAACTAGTATGACAAAATTTGACACAATATATTTTGAGTTATCTTTGCAGAACCTAAAATGGGTCAAAAAACGTGTTTTTTATATTTTTTTCCAAAATGGTCAATTTCATGATCATGGTTGGATTCATTGAACCCTTTCCTGCAAAAAAATGTATACTTTTATATAGATTAAATGAATAATGAAGAAGTTACGGCAGTTTTACGGAGGCTGTACCGAAGGTGCACAGCCCCCTTTTAAGAGAGACGATAGCTTGATTCTGCGTTATGTACACTGCAAAAAGTGCAGAACACATGACGCGTTCAGAACGTTTTCACGGTGTGTTCTCCAGGTGTTCCAGAACATGTTCAAATGTAAAAGATTTAGAACATGTTCTGAACGTGTTCTGGAAGATTGTGTTCTTTTTGTGTTCAGAACACATCAATAACACTTAACACTTAACACGCGTTCAGAACATGTTCTATATCTGTTACATTTGAACACGTTCTGCGGTTTTTGCAGTGAAACTCGGTAAGAAATACCTATATAATTTATGCATGTTGAGAAATAAGAAGACATCAATTTGGACTGCCTAAATTGACTGCTTAAAATGACTGCTTGTGCGGTTGCCTAATGAAGGTCTTCACTTCCATAAGGGTACATCATTATTTTGTAAAGACATTGATTCTATTTTACCCGCACCTGAAATGTAACTTTTAGGTTTTTCTTCAAATGGGAGATGCCCGAGTTTGGTATGTGTTAGATTATCTACCAGATAACAATTTCATACATACCCCACCCTTACAAAGTGTTTCTATAAAGGCATACAAAAACATGAAATTGAACATTTCCATCTTTATCTAATTATCCCCATAAAATAACTAGGGCAAAAGTTGATCTGTCTACACCCTTCAAATCGAAGATAGGAAAACGTTGATTTATCTTATCTAATTTCTTCCAACTAGAGCGATTCTCGGGTTGTTGGAGGTATTACAGTGATTGAATTGTGCGACTTGTCGATATATCGGTTCTTGGCGAGAGTGTGGTCCATGTTAAGATTTGTTATGCGTGAGAACATATCAGTAGTATGAAATGTTATGACTGATGCTATTATTATTCTTTATATTTGAATATTTCCAATTTTTAGTCCTCATTCCAGATAATTTTTGAGTAATTTTTAATTCTCCTAACCGTTAATCCGAATTAAAATCAGATTTACGGTCGGTCATCTTTTGGGTTAAAAGCCCGAAAATGACTAGCTTGAGGAAATTATTATTAGATCAACGCAGTCAACTTAAAATGGGTTAAGAATGCTTCAATTTTATATTTACAAAACACACTCTTAGAAGTGATTTCAAAGAATAGATGATGACCATGGATTAATAAATGGGGTTATGACCATGCAATTAACAGCAATTTCTGTCCAAGTCACACCAAGGAGTTATGATAACTCCTTGGTCACACTGGGTTTCAATCCTGTTTTTTTGTGTATAACCATGGAAGGGGGATTAGGGCCATATGTTTTTAAAACTTTAGTCTATTTATTTTATGGTGAAATTCCTTAATATTTTCCAGTTTGGAAGGTAATTCAATGCGTAAGGCTAATACCAAGAAATATTTGTATCTTAACTTAAAACACTTCATTACAATTTGATCTAGAAACACTCTATTGTGTATCAATCATCATTGTATATGAGAGTCCGAGACCAATTTCAAGTAAGGAATATGTGCGTACATGTAGATTAGGTCCCGGATTCTGGACTGTACTACATCAGCATATCGTTCGATGGCCCAATATCGTTCGATAGTACAAAATCAGTGTTCCAGCATCGGCCGATACTGGCACTTGCAAAATGTTCCAGTATCGGGCGATACTATCGTTCAATACTGGGACAAGTCACTATTGGTAGCATGTGTACCGGTATCGCCCGAACTGGAACATAAAAACGTTCCAGTATCGCTTGATACTTCCATTATCGGACGATACTGGAACGTCAACTTCATGCGTTATTATACAGGGTGTCTCAAAAAAAATTACAACGCGCCATTAGGCGATCATAACTTCCTAATTAAGTATCTGAATTTTACAATTCAAACGGTAAAATGAGGCCAAATTAGTTTTCTACAATTGGAAGAAAACAGCGTTTTATTGTGTTAAGTAATTATGGGGATATATGTGATTACGTAAGAGTAGTCACGGAACACTTCCATCCAAGTTTGCATATTTTGACAGATTTTCACTTGCGCGTCTGGTTACTTACTCATTAATATCCATTAGCCAGCACTGTTTAATACTATGATAAAAAAAAATCGATTTGTGATCTTGAACTTGGTTTAATAATATTTACTAAAATTACTATAATTTTGTTTCCAATTGTTATGAAAAGATTGAACTTATCCTACAAATTTTAAATTTTACTGTTCTTAAGTATAAAATGTGATGAAAATAATCTAGACAACTTTTATTTTATATTTTGTGTTAAACTTTGGTCTCATCTGGCATATTATGTGGTGTAAAATAAAATCTAGAACCATAAAAACTCGTTAATCCATGTAATTTTGTAGAGAAGTATTGATTTCGTGTATGTGCTGTCTGAATCACTCAATATGAGCAAACTTGGATGGAAGTGTTCCCACACTAATATTACGTAATTGCTCATTTCTCTGGAATTACTGAACCGAATCACATCCGGTTTTCTTTTAAGTATAGCAAACTATTTTGCCTTTATTTTGTTGTTTGAGTTATTCTATTCTGACACATATGTAAAAAGTTACAATCCTCTAAAGGTGCGTTGTAATTTTTTCTGAGACACCCTGTATATACCAGTATCGAGCGATACTGGCAAATGTCATGTGCCAGTATCGTGCGATACCAGTAGTATATACCATACTACATACTATACTACTACCATACTACATATACAGTCGTGTGATACTTGTATACCAGTATCTGAGACCTAAAATACACTTTTTACCGCCAATATGTCATGCTATGATACTATATACAATCATGGTATTTTAATCCATTGCTGGATAGCCCACTTTTTCTATAAACAATCAAGATATTGGAGAGGGGGTCCTAAGTGGGATCTCCCTGGTGAAGGAGAAGGATTTATGTAACACTTTATTTTATATTCGCAATAAATTACTACTTGATTGAACAATAATTTGACGCTAGACTTCAAGATTGCACTACGAACATTGCAAAAATTAGCAATTTTATGCCATTTTGGGGAACTTTTGGGGCTTAAAAAGGGGCTACAACTCAATAGGGGGGGGGGGGGGGGGGGGGGTACACAATCCAAGCTAGAGGGGTCCATTTTGTTAAACCTTGTCAGCTTGGATATTTCGACAAGTATATATACTACACCAAAAAAAGAGCATTATCGGACAACCTTCATGTTCCGCCCACTATTTTCCCAGACACAACCACGTAAACCACTTAATTATACTTGAATATCAATGATTCATAGCTTAACATTAACTTTGTAATTAACATACAATGATGAATGTTAATTATCAATTATCAAAGAATATTGAATACTGAGTGAATTATGAGCAGAGGCAATACATTGAAGGAATGGATAAAAACATATGTTATTATTATTATTATCAACATGTATATACAACGCTTAACAAAGATTAAAAACATTATACGAGGGTCATTCAATAAGTTCTACCTCCTACCTCATAACTTTATTATTATATAAGCCAGTCTTATAAAATATCACACAATTGTTGGAACCTCAGCTACAAATGCATTGCAAATTGATCTGTGTAATGGTTGTACTTTTCTGAAGATGCAGTGAAAGCCAAGCCTCGATTTAGTGTGACGGAAACGGAGGAAAAACAGCAAAATACCGCCGAAGTGCTATTCATTTGGCCTATTGTAAGAGGCAAAACATACCTATCGGTCAATTCTAACAGTTGTAAATGTCAGACAGCTCTTAAACAGACGGTTAACAATAAAGTTGACTGATTTCTTTGGATAAAACATGCTCTGATTAGCCAGATCCAGGTCAGGACAACCATTAAGTTTACCCCCTCCCCTGAAGAACCCTGCAAAAGTCATATTTGAATTTCATAAGAATTAAGCGATCTTCAATATACTGGATGAAATAGAGGGATTACAAGTCTCTCCAAGCAATCATTTTCTATCATTGACTACCTGATTGACTATTCCGAAGGTTGCACATAATGAAAACTCATAAAGTGACTATTGTGTTAAATATTTAACATTCGAGGCATCGCGGTGGCTTGAGTTGTAACAACGAAAATTTGACTGATTGGCAGTATTCCATTATGCCAAAGGCATAGCAATACATTTTAGTTGATATTACACTTTTTGCAAGCCTACACGAGTTAAAATTGCTTACAATCTTATTTACACGATAATACTGTAATATTAAGATATCATTCATTGATTTCCATTTTCAGTATTAAAATCATGCTCTTATATCTAACCATACAATACAAATAAAACACACTGAAAAACATGTGTATATTTTTAAGGTAATTTTTCTGTGTCCGCTGTCCAAAATCTCTCTCTGACTTTGACCGCATCATAACAAAAGTGAAACAGATATCAATTATCATTTACTACTAATGTGTAGCTATGATTCCGAGCTATATTCATGACAAATACCATATGAGACTGACATTTATATTAGCGATGTTATGAGGGAGGAGGTAGAACTTATTGAATGACCCTCGTACAAGGGAAAAAATGCATGCAAAATATACACAAAACATACAAATGTGTCAGACTTATTAAAAAACAATGGTGAAATGTTTACATTTGATGAAATCAAACATAGATTTGCTCTTTCAGCTTAAAAAAGATATCATTTAAATATGATAATGAAACTATTTCATCGGGACCGTGTACAACAAAAATATATCGATGGCTTTAGAGTCCCATAGTTGGAAAAACTGAACATCACGTTCTAAACTCCAAAAGCTTTAGCGGACGACTTTTACGATATGTAACTGTAGAAGACGATGAAAACTTAAACTCCCATGATATCGTGGCTCGTTTTACAAGCACTCTAATTGATATGACACTTCACATCATAGAGCCAAATTTGAACAAGACAAATATCTTGCTACAAGAACCGTTTCAGCATCGACTACATCCTGGAGCTCACTAAATTCAGCCTTTTTACCAGGGGCGGACTGGCCACTGTGGCGTTGTGGCAATCGCCACATGGGCCGCTTGGTTTTGGGCCTCTCAGGGCCGGTTACTCAAGTTTTGGGCCTCTCAGGGCCGGTTACTCAAATTTTGTGACCGCGTGCGAAAATTTGTGATTGTGCGAAATTTTGTGACCGTGCGAAAATTTGTGACTGTGCGAATTTTTTTGACCATACCGCCCCCCCCCCCCCCCCCCCCCCCCCCCCCCCCCACTTACGTGAAATTCACGAGGTGACTGACTGGGAAAAAAATTGGGGCAACCTTTTACGAGAATTTACTACCGGGACGACATACTTCTGCCTGACATGGTCAAAAAGGGCCGCTTTAATAATTTTGCCACGGCCGCTTTCAGGTCCCAGTCCGCCCCTGCTTTTTACTGTAGCTTTAACGTCCGTTACTCGGATGTCATCTACAGACAATGTTATGGCATGGCTATGGGTAGCTCACTCAGCCCCATTGGTTGCAACATTCACGTTAACCATATCCATTTATTATAACGAACGGATTTTTATTGTGCCATTTTTGCCAAATTTGTGTGTTTCTCTCGCACAAAATGTGTTTGTAATGTGATTATACTCCTTATTTTTGAAAGAACGGTAAAAAACGTTGACATTTTCGAACACAAAAAAAAATCATTTTACTCATTTATACGGTCCACAATCATTGCTCGACTAGACAATGTGTGACGTGTTGCATTCGGGGTTGCATTATTCATGTTATTCAAATTACTGCGTTTGACCTCGCT
Source organism: Ophiura sarsii (assembly GCA_035610835.1). Lineage (NCBI taxonomy): Eukaryota > Metazoa > Echinodermata > Ophiuroidea > Amphilepidida > Ophiuridae > Ophiura > Ophiura sarsii. The sequence continues at coordinate 33,222,349 of CM069448.1, forward strand.
TCGAATCGATCTGTATGTACGCTTTTGGTATACTTCTCAGTCGCTTATCGCCAACGCTGTGCATGAGAACATGCACCGGGGTCATGGGTTAATGCGCTGTGTAATTCTACATTCCCGACAGACACTCTGTTCAAAGGCACAAAAGGTGGACTTGTTTAAAGCATTTTTTTTGCAATTCTGAGGTGTGCAGATCGATTTTCTTTCTCGAATTGGTTAGAAAACCATCCATTTTAGAACATCTGAAATATAAAATGAACTGCACACCTGGGAAAGTATGATGCCAAGGGCATATCCTTTGCACGTAAATCCAATACAAGAGTATCGACACAAATATGACGTCATAACCATTGATTCGGGACGCGGTATGCACGCCACAGAGATCGACGAGTATAATTGTGATAGTTTTATTATTTAACCATATCCATTTATTTATAACTAAATTCAGCCTTTTTACTGTAGCTTTAACATCCGTTACTCGGATATCATCTACAGACAATGTTATGGCATGGCTATGGGTAGCTCACTCAGCCCCATTCGTTGCCACATTCACGTTAACCATATTCATTTATTTATAACGAACGGGTTTTTATTGTGCCATTTTTGCCAAATGTGTGTGTTTCTCTCGCACAAAATGTGTTTGTAATGTGATTATACTCCTTATTTTTGAAAGAACGGTAAAAAACGTTGACATTTTTGAACACAAAAAATGGTGTAATTTTACGGATACCTAAAGGGATAGGAAGCATGGACTCGATCTATTGTTGTGTATCCAAACACGTCTGATACGGCTGTTGTGTATACGCATACAGACGATGCCGGCCAAGCGGCAAGACCCAGCATATAAAACAAAAATGATCATAACGGGGCTCGAACTCACAACAATGATAAGAGAGACATACACCTGGTGGTGTCCGTGTGATGGATCTTTTCAGAATTTGGGGAATGGTTGTATACGCATATATCTTATCCCGTCCGCAACTTGTGCCCCAGGACCACAAAATTAGATTTATTCTGTCTTTTTTTTTCTTTTTCTTTTTTATCTTTTAAGTTTATTAATCGTTCTTTCTTCAGTTACAAATACTTCATGATTACAAATCGCCACTCTTTTCTATCACAATCACATACATGTATATCAAATCAAACATGTTCAGTTTAAATTACAAACCTATTACATATTTTTACTATTCCTTGTATCTTCTATGATATGTAGCTTCAAAATATGATATAGTTTCAAGTTACACATCTCATTGTTACGCACAGTCATCTGATCAATGTAAATTGATGCTATTTAAATGTCAATCAATTTTCTGAACCTCAATTCTGATTTGAAAAGAAATAACAGATTGGGATGATTCCCATATCTAAATTTACTAATTGACAATATTGCTATCATAATTATACTAGTAATGAAATCTCTCTGTGTTTTTTCTGTACATTGATGAAACCCAAAGAGTACATCAAAATGTGTTAGAACTACACGTTTTGATACTTTTAAAGATATAATGTCATTTGCTTCTAACCATATTGGTTGTATCTTTTTACAGAAAAAGAAGAAGTGTTCTACATAATCCTTTTCATTACATATATCACATACATCATTATTTTCTATTTTCATTTTATGCAGAAGAATTTTTGTGGGGTAGATATTACTAGTGATTTTCCAATTAAGTGATATCAATCTGCCCTCTCTTGTTGTAGATGGAATATTATTCCATATTTTATTCCAATTAAAAGAGAAGTTTGGATATTTTCTCTGCCAGAAATGTTGGCATATTGGAATCACAGACACTTTTTTCATCAGTTCTTTTTTAAAGGTTTTTACTGTAGTCTTATCAATGTTAACATCTCTATCAGTACATCTTAAATAAATACACTTATCTTCTGTATGAGGGTGTTTGACACATTTCCAATCTTTAGGAATTGCATTGATAAGAGCTAAATATTCCATCAATAGCCTACCATTGTGTGGCATTTTATTTCTTAACTTTACTACATCTAACATTTCCCCGTCTTTACCAAATAATTGATTAATCTTAATGATTCCTGATTTTATCCAGAGCTTAAAGTGAATCGTCTTTCCATTGTATCTAATGTGCTCATTGTTCCAAATTACTTGGTTGTTATGATTTTCTATACTCTTTATTTGTTTAACCGTATTGCATTTGAACCATATTTGTATCAACATTTTATAAAACGACGGTAGTTTGTTTAAAATATCGATACATTGTTTACTTAAAGTTGTTAGAGAACAATTACAATTGAATATATCCATACCTATATCAAATTTTCCAATGTGAAAGAAAGCAACATTTTTCCAAGCGGATATGTCATTGTTTAGCATTTTTTTTACCCATGACATTTGTAGTGAGTATAAGAATGACTTCAAATCTACCATTCTTAATCCACCTTGGTCATAATTTAACATCAGTGTTTTACGTTTGACTCTTTCTCCTTTCCTCCATACAAATTTGTGAAATATACTGTTTAATTGTGTAATGACATGTTCCGGTAAGACAATGACTGAACTTACATATGTTAATTGAGATGCCATTAAGCATTTAACTATTAATATTTTGCCAACCATTGACAGTTGTCTATATTTCCATGCTTCTATAATTAATTTGATAGAATTCACTTTTTTTCCCCAATTTTCATTTATATTGCTAGCACTTGTAGTACTACTGAAAGTAATACCTAAGGTTTTAACATTATTATTTGGATATACATTCCATTTTAATTTACCAAACGTATCTCTTCTTAGGCTATTTGATCCAATCCATATTGCCTCTGTTTTATTTTTATTGAGAGAGAGACCTGATATAGACTTGAACTTGTCCAAGACTGCTATGACCTTATTAATTTGATCTTCATTTCTTAAAAACATTGTTATATCATCAGCATACAGTGATATTTTTGCATCCTTTTTCTGGTAATTTATGAAAGGCAGTTTAATACCTTCAATATTTTCGTCTTGCCTTACTTTACATGCTAATACCTCAATACATAATACAAATAATAATGCAGATAAAGGACATCCTTGCCTTACCCCTTTGTTTATAGGGAAAAATTCAGAAACATGTCCATTATGGGTTATACAGCTACTTATATCATTATACAGAGTTTCTACCCATTTGATAAAACTAGGACCAAAATTTAATAATTTCAGAGTTGCCATCATATACTGCTTATCAATACTATCAAATGCTTTACTAAAATCTAAAAACATAATAACTCCAGGCATGTTTGCTGTTTGTGTATACCTTAAAACGTCTTCAATTAGTCTAGCATTTTCACCTATAAAACGCCCTTTAATATATCCTGTCTGGTCAGGATCGACAATCTTGGATATGATAGTTTGCATTCTATTTGCCAAAGCCTTCGTAGCTATTTTATAATCGACATTCGTTAATGTAATTGGTCTCCAGTTTGACAGTAAATCACGTGGTTGGTTTTTGCCTTTGTGTATTAATGTTATTATACCTTTCCTTTGACTTCGACCTAATTGGCCATTTTTATAACCTTCATTTAATGAGTTCATAACTAAAACACCTACTTCATTCCAAAAGTGTTTATAAAATTCTGTGGTCAATCCATCATAACCCGGACTTTTGTTAGTTTGCATATCGTCAAGTGCTTTTTTACATTCCTCTAAAGTAAGTGCACCTTCGCATACCATTTGATCATTTTCATCCAAAGTATTACAATTTACGTTTTTAACAAAGTCTTCAAAATCAACATCGTTTACTTTTTCATCTATGCAATACAATTTCTTATAATAAAGTACTTGTTGTTCCAGTAACTGATCTGGATCTGTTATGACCATACCATCGTCTTTTTGAAGAGAGGTTATTGATTTATTTACAATATTTTTTCGTTCAAGATTTAAGAAATATTTGGTACTCTTTTCACCTTCTTGTAACCATTGTTCTCTTGATCTGATTTTCACACCATCTGTATAGCTTTCCCAAGCAATTTCTAAATTCTGTTTAGCTTTAATATACATCTGTTGGGTTTCAACTGAATTGTTTTTCTCCAGCTGATCAGCTGCCTGCTGCAGACTTTCTTCCAAGCTTGCAATTTTTGGTTTATCTTTATTTTTATTTATACAAAACATAATACTAAAACTTCTGATCTTATTTTTATATAAATCCCACAACATACAATGATTAAGTAAGTCTCCATATTCTGTTTTTAAATTTTTGATTAGAAGTATAAGTTCCTCTGTATACTGTTCATCCTTCAAAAGACTGTTGTTAAACTTCCATGTACCTTTACCTTTATCAAGGTTTTTTATTTTAAGTTTAAGTATTACAGCTAAATGATCTGTACGAGGCGCAGGTTTTATATAACAGTTCTGAACATCGTTTCTTACTAAAGTGGGAATAAACAAATAGTCTAATGTAGATTTGCATGGTGGATTACTTCTTTGCCAAGTAAATCTGTTTTCATTGACATGTTTGACCTTCCATGCGTCTTCGCAATTAAATTTGCTCAGAAGCTGGTTAAACTTCTCTTTAATTTTCAAATTAACGTTTCTATCTAAATCAAAATTGAAGTCTCCGCCCAATATGTTAATACCATTTAAGTTATGTTGTTGAATTTGATTACTCAGTATATCAATGAAATCAGCCTTTTCGTTGTCTTTGTTTGGGCCATAAATATTCCAAAGATTATAGATAGCCTCATTTACTGTAGCATTAATACATAAAAATCTACCGTTTATATCTTTTACTAAGTTATTTACTTTAATATTTAAAGATGGTGAAACCAATATCAGCAAGCCTTTACTATGATTTGTACCGCAATTTATATACATTTCTCCACCCCATTCTCTTTTCCACTCTTGTAGATCAGTTTCAAGACAATAGGCTTCTTGTATGAAATAAAAATCAGCCTTTTCTTTTTTTAGCCAATGAAAAATGGAAATTCTTTTGGTTTTGTTACGCAAACCACGAACGTTTAAAGTAATAAACATGGTCATAAATTATAGTAGGTACACGTATTTACACTATATATATACAAAGATTTATTAATGTACATGTTATCATCCAGATTTATTCTGTCTTGGTATCCAAAACGGAATAAAGCGCAAACGCTGACAAAATAGTTTTAAGATGCCATCCCCTTGTTTGACATATATTTGTTAATGAATATCAATTCAGCGGTGTTACTAGCGACGTCACTAGCGACGTCACTAGCGATGAATATTGAATAGTCGATTTGTATAGCCAAAAAATACAAGACATGGACATGTACTGAATAGTTCATGTCATGTGATCTATTTTCTACCAAAAAAATCACATAAATATGTTTATGTATTATATAATATTGACTATTTATACCTCCATACCCAGATAGCAAGACTACGTTGGGATAACGTTCACAGTAAAAAACACCAATGATAAGAGATGTCAGATATTATATATATAGTTAAATAACATGTTACAAACAATTACAGATTCACTACCGAGGGAATGGTGTATGTAGCTCTGCTGCATCGCCAAGAATTCCCTTTACAAGTTACCGGTTCACTACCGGGAGGAAGTGGTGTATGTAGCTCTGCTGCATCGCTCAGAATTCACATTATTTGCCTAACCCGTGTTGCTATACAAAAATGCTCAATGTATAATAAAAACTTGTCACAAATAAGCAACGATTTGCATTAAATTAACTAGGCTACAGCTTGAATGACTAACGAATAACTTTACGCGCTAAAAAAGTTGTTCGTGTATTTGCACGTTCTATGTAAATAAATATGAATTTGAAGGCAATTTCACTACTCCCGGTGGGATCTCCACATGTTACGAATAGCAGTATCAAAATCGCAACACTTGCGGAGGGTGTGTGAGTACACATTGCAATATCAATAACAATTATAGAGAAATTCGCTGATTTACGGTAATGTGATTGCCCGTTTACCATGCCGTTGATTCAGACCGTTGTATTGGAGCTTGCGTGACATCGCGCATAATCAAACCAATCTGCCGCTGAAATAGGTGTGGTTAGGAGAAATGTTATAATAATCATGTAATACATTATTCATGATCACGGTACGATCATAATGAACAGTATTATGTACATGTACCGTAAGTACGTACGTACGCGTACATGTCGTACGTGTTTTACAAACACCGCTTGCGGTTGCGTCCGCGTCGCGCGTAAACACATTATCTATGTGGTGCGGTTCGATCGGCGTGCTGGTTGCCAATAGCAGCGTGGGTTGGGGCAGTTGTTGAATGAAGTATAATAATCATTTAAACAGATTAATAGCTAAAAATTAAATTTGTAATAGATTAATAGCTAAATATTAAATTTGTAATTGACTTTCATTCTTATAGAATGTAAATCCTGGACCAACTACTAATTATTTCAATGTGAAATCGCAAGTAATCTACTACAACTGAACTCGATTCCGTTAACATGGTAAAAAACCCCTCACTATTGAAGATTAAGGTGACGAAAAAAGGAACCCTGTTGTACAGGCCCGCCCGACCCTTTTGTTCGTTTTAGAAATCTCAGAATTAATGTTTACGTGCAAATGAATACTGACCCAAATACATTTGTTTTGGCTTGTCAATCAAAATCAAAATACGGCGAGATATTTACAGATTTGTTTTGATATTTACGGTAATTTTTTCAAGGGAAAATAAGTAAAAACAAAGCAAACAAAAAACTACACCCAACCGACCGACCCATCCTAAGGGAGAATTTTTCATGCTCTTGACGTATGTTCATCCACAAATTACACCAGCATCTTCGTGGTGTCCACAGTCAGGACTGATTCCCCATCCGTTATGTGCGCACCCCTTGAAATAGTTCTCAGATCCAGTGCATTTGAGGTTGTCCAACCAGATGGGACCCGTTCCTTCTCCAAAGAAAGCAAGCACCCGAGGATCTCCATTCCCAAGTCCCAGTTTTCGACATACTACTGAAGCTTCTTCGACACCCCAATCATCATCGCAAACAGTTCCCCAAACTCCATCATGAAATACTTCCACGCGTCCCTCGTTGCTATTCTGACCGCCTACTAAACGTAATCCACCAGTACACGCGTCACCAAAATAAGGAGTTTGACACGTGCAGATGACGGAAAGCATTGATACCGTCTTCACATATCTCAGCATTCACACAAGGGTTGGGGACGCACTCGTCGATATCTGAAATGTAAAATGTGGAAATGTGAAGTTGTGACTTGTGTACTGATTTCTCCACCTCTGTACAGTGAAGTCAAATCATAGTCAACTGATCGACGCAGCATCTTTAGACCCGGGCTTTAGACCCCATATCACAAGGAAAGTGCCTAATGTTGCCAAAAATAGCAACTATAACGACTAAGGTTGCCTAAACCAATGTAAAATACGCAGTGTTCTTATTAGAACATAGTGAAGTTGCAGTAATGACGAACCACTAAAGTTACTACCGGTCAATTTTTTAAGAAAAAAAAATCCAAAGCAGACACCAACACGGGTCGTTTGAGGTTGATTTGTGATAATCCTTATCATGCTTATTATATTTAAAATATCAGCATTGTATGTCATTGTCGCAAATCAGACTAAATGAGCAACACGCTCCGCCATGTCTATCTCTAAAATCGTGTTTCTACTGAGGCACTGGAAAGTTGACGGTAAGTTAACTTAACCCTAACACTTTTGGAATGGAAATGTTGAAAAAAATATCCGAGGGTGGAAAAGGGAGTTACGCGCCCGCAATTAACAATTCCGTGCGCATTTATCACCTGGTGTCAGTGCCCGGCGAGATAGACTGAGGTGACACGTGCCTCCAGCATATTTTTCAAATGGGATTTCATGGGGTTCAGGGCTGTGAGGGTTAACGGTAATACTAGAGATGACCACCCGATGTAGAGGGCGGTCTTAATGAGAGTATCTGATCGTAAATGTTGTTGAGTTGGTAAGCCACCTCGTCTTTGTTGAGAGTGGATTGAAGAGACTTCTGGGTAAATCTTGTCCATATAATTAGCGTATATGGTAAGCATTTTGCACAAGAGATACACCAGGTTTTTCGTCGAAAACCTGCAAAAAACCAAGTATATCAGTCGAGAAACCTGGGTTTTTTTTCGGAAAAATATTATGACAATCGACAATAAACTTGGTTTTTCGATTTGATATTGATAAACCTGGTTTTTCGATTCGATTGTCATAGTTTTTGATAAACCAGGTCTATCGGTCGGGAAACCTGTTTTTTCGAGAAACTATGACAATCGAATCGATAAACTTGGTTTTTAAACCTGGTTTATCTCTTCTATTGTGCAAAATACTTATACAAAAATACAATATTGCTACAATGGCGTAACAAATTTGCTGTTAGTTTGCCGAAAAAGCGCTCTCGTTCTAAAATTGCCGTAAGTATTTGAAAATATAATCGAAACAATGAATTAATCTTTTTGATGTGATGTCAACTTTGAGCAATTTTCTCATCTGTCGATAATTTGATCATGACATCATCAAACCAAACAAACCATGAGCATGGTATCTCCAAAATGTAACGCATAGGGAGAGTTAGAGATAGGGTTAGAGTTTAAATGAGTTCTATTTCTGTTTTTCTGTTAATCAGAGACTTAGAAGCGCGTGATCCAGTTGACATGGTGATAGTTGGATTACACATACAATTTCGCCTGCGAATTCTGGCCTCTTGCATACATTTACCATTTTGACAGTTGTCTCCTTCATAACCGACCAGACAAGTACAGGTAAATGCTCCAATATTGTCTTGACATGTCCCACCATTCTCACATGGGTTGGTTTCACATTCGTTGATATCTGAAAGAAAATAATTATATACTAAGACGTATACCGGGTGGTTCAAAAAAAAGTTGACCCAAGTTCAAAGTATTTTTTCAACCACATTTATAGTTTCAGAGAATTTTTGTTTACTTAGTCTTGATCAGCAGTAAATTTTGAAATTATCCTGAACAAATGGCGCGTTTAGCTTGTTTAGTTCTTCAGATATGGTTCATTACTGAAAGCATGCCCAAAACTGACTTGTCCACGGGAGCGTCATTTAGTTTTTATCTTCAACAAAACAGCATGCTCTAGATTCAGAATTGACAAATCTGCCCTTACAAAGTATCCCAAACTCTGTGCTTATTTGTCATTCACATTCAACAAAGAAACGTAGGTACGTAGGTAGGTATGTCATGCACCAGGCAGATGTTCCAGATGTCTCGTTGGTTTTTTTTCTTCTCCTTTTTTCACAATTTGTGACCAATCGTGTGTAAGTCCAGTAATACAATTGCGTAAATGCCTATGATTTTTGATTAATTATGATTAATGGGACATCACCTACATGCACCCTGACTATAAACTGTGAATATCATCTAGGTAAATGTTGAGAGATCTTTCAAATTTGTGCTTTTTACTGGAAACATTGGCGATTACGGCGACATTTCCAAGCTCGTCAGAGTGTTAGTCAACTCCATGCGCATATTTTGGAAAATCGAGCAAGTCAACCTACCTATTTTTTTCACTTTTTGGTGAGGAAATGTGATAATCTTTAAGAAAAAATCACTCTATACAGGGTCCAATTTCGCAATTTAGTGGTCTAAAACAGAGTTTTATATCAGTGTTTTTGTACATATACCTATGGAGCTCTATTTAGTGGTGTGACCCCTACAGGGTGAGTCAGAAAGAACGAGCACCTTTTTCGCAAAGCCGTATCAAAAGTCATAGGCCTACAATAATTAAAAACAATGATAGTTGCGTCATAATGTTACATCAATTTGTGTAGAAGCCGGTATTTTAAAACCCATCCACGGGATAACAATACCACCTAATATTGTTGGCTAGCTGTCAGAGATGCCAATCAATGAAACTGTTTAACAACCTGAAAAAGGCACATGAATGTTGGAATCAAAATCTTAAAATGACTGAAAATAAATAGAAGGTATACCCACTCCACCCCCTTAGTAAACCGTGATACCTAAAACGCTCGGTAGATCGAGGGGTAATCTTGTTTGTTTTAAGCAAATTTGGAGGCACAATGAAGCATATCAGTATTATTGGAACTGAATGGCTGGCAATACACAAAAATGTCAGTGACTTATATACATGTCAATTAACTAAGAAATGTGAGTGACTTCTGGTTTATGGCACGATAAGTTGATTAGCGTAATCAGCATAGACATGGTTTAGGTCTCATAACAATACATTACTTCTTGAACATGTTAATGAGGGTGGTTGTACTATTGTATTCAACAATATTAATACCGTATTAGTGTTTCAGGTTGATTGAGCATGTTATTAATTTACAAATAATTAGATATTGGTTATGGTAGGTTCTACAGAACAAGAAAACACTATTATAAGGACTTATTATTACTGTTTAATTAACACAATACCTTGTATAATCCTCCAATTTTAAGTTTGGTGTATAGGCCTATATCTATTCTATACTTTCCACACATAAAAACAAAAAATGAAAAATAGAACCACGTTTTCTTAGCTAAATATCGTGTTAACCCTCGTCCTCAAGGGAGGGAGGGGGTGGTTGCCATCCCCTAAGAATGTTCGCCGATTGCGCTAAAAGGCAAATGACAGTGACCTAGGGCGTCTAGGTGCTCGCTTTTACAGCCCATGCGCTCTTTTTGACTGAAAAAAAATAAGAGTTCTACCTCACCCGGGCCCGGGGTAGGGTAGGCCGTTAAAGTCCGAGGGTAGGGGCGGAGTTGCAACCTTAAAATGGTTAGAAATCTCTATTTTGAAAACTATCTTAATTGTATGGTAATGAATTTTATGGTATACAGGGTGAGTAAAAAAAAGTGTACTCAACTTAAAGGATTTTTAAAAAGAAATATGAGCACTTGTCACCCAAATTATTTTAATAGTAAACATGACCTATGAATTAGCTTTAATACGAATTTTATTTGGTTAGAATTGGTTAAGAGTAACTCATTTTACGCGTATTTGAATAAAAGTGGCCATTTTTAGATCCGAACAAAGTACCATCTTCGAAGGCTCAAATTCAATATCATCAGGTATTATAAGCAATAACAAATTACAGTCCTGACAAAAAAGGTTCCAAAGTCTTCAAGTACTACGGTAACGTATTGACAATGCATGTAGAGCTTTGCGTCGAAGAAGTATCTCCAGGCGCGCCATCAACTGCATGAAGACCAGAGCGAGACTTTGTATTAACAATAATGGTGGTCACTGTAAGATACACTACCTCAAGTGTATACAAAGAAGTAATAAACGTGGCTTGATATACACAACCTACATCATGTGTGCTTCGTAACTATTATATGGTGTCAGAAAACACGATATTGACATCAAAAACCAGACTCTCAACAAGTCATCAGGGTGAATGATGTCAATAAAAGAACTCAACTACCTCCACAAGGAAGGTTTGACGTATAAAAAAAATTAATTAAGCCTGTACTTTAACTTTGAAAAGTTGAAGCAATGCACAAAAATCGCCAAGGTGCAAAATTTTGAACCTTTGTCATGTCAACAAGTGACGACCGTACGCAAGCTGGTGAATGGAAACAGTATCTGCTGGCTATTAGTAAGCCTAATCATGAACTAAAGGACCCTAAACCTATTCAGAATTGATTAAAAAAATCAACTTTGTATAGCATTAGAGAAGACTCTGACCTATTTCACGCGAAATCAACTCGGATTGATTTTATTAATATTGTAATAGTATACCTTGAATTGAGGCAGAGTAGCAAAGATACACCTCGATCGGAATATCGAGGCGCGTACATGAAATGCGACATTACATTACGCGTCATTAACACAGCAGATTACACCTCAAACGCACTGACATACATTACATACGTACACAAAGCAAGAGCCATACTCTACAAATAGCTGTCTCGGTTACGCAGACTCTAGAATAATATTAGTTTTACCAGCACAGTTCAACATGGCATCGTCAAATAAGCCCACTATGAACTGGAATGCCGGTGATTTGCCGAAAGAATGGAAGCGCTTTAAACAGCATAGCCAATTTACTTTCGACGGCCCATTGTCAGATAAAAATGAAAAAGCAAAGGTTAACTACCTCATGACATACATCGGTGACAAGGGTAGAGAAATCTATGAAACTTTCACTTGGGCCCCAGCCGTAGAAGATCAAGCAGCCGAAAAAGACACACTCGCGGGAGTATACGCAAAGTTTACACATTACGTAGCACCAAAGAAGAACGAAATCAGAGCAACGGTAAATTTCAATAACCGTAAGCAGGCTGAAAACGAAAAGTTTGATAATTTCGTTGTAGATCTAAAGATACTAGTCAAAGATTGTGGCTACGCTGATAACGACAGAATGTTACGCGACTCAATTGTATTGCGATCGTTTCATGAGGCCGTACGCGAAAAATGTCTAGACAAAGGCGACACATTAACATTAGACATGGCGGTAGAAATAGGGCAAAATCATGAAACTGCACAAGAAAGCATGAAGGCTATAAAAGGCGAAGATGCTAAAATACATGCTCTATCCAAATCCTCAAAAGGAAGGAAATATCAAAACAAAACAAATCCTAAACAAAATAGAGCTGGCTATAACAGAAACTATAGACAAAACTTGCAGCGTACTGAGCGTAACAATGGTGCAAAATGTTACAAATGCGGATACAATGAACACAAAACGCATGAAAAATGCCCAGCCATAGGTGAAGAATGTGGCTATTGTCACAAACCAAATCACTTTGCCTCAGTTTGTAGAAAGAGACAAAAATCATCTCAATCGCAGTCTAATTACGTCGATGATTATGAAAGCGACTACAACAATTCAGATTATGATAGTCAACCTGAAACTGATGATGATGAATATGCACACTCAGTCCATCAAAATGATTTGATAAATGCTATGGGCAACTCTGAAGATGAATGGTATGAACAAATTGAGATAGAAAACCAACCCGTCACAGTTCAAATAGACACAGGAACAAAAGAATCAATAATGCCGTTGAACGTCTATGAGTCCCTAAAATGCAAAAAGAAACTTAGAAAAACACAACATCAGTTTGAAAGTTATTCAAACCATGCCTTACAACTAGTAGGAACAGTAAAATTGACAACAAAATACAAAGATCAACACATAGACATAGACTTCTATGTAGTAAAAGCTGAAAAGAAACCGGTTCTTTTGTCAGGAAGAGCCAGTAAAGCACTAAGCTTAATTGCCAGAGTCAACAACATTGACCAGTATCCTGAATTGAAAAATCTCACAGGCACACTACCAGGAACGTTCTCACTCAAAATTGATCCAACAGTGACACCAGTCGTGCACGGTCCTAGAAAACTTCCACAAGCGCTTGCACAAAGAGTCATTGATAAGCTTAAAGAAATGGAAGCTGACGGTCACATCAAAAAGGTGACTGAACCTACAGATTGGGTTAGTTCGATGTGCACGGTAGTGAAAGGTGACAAAATAAGAATCTGTCTGGATCCTAAAGACTTAAATCGAGCGATACGTCGTGAGCACTACCCAATTCCAACGGTAGAAGAAATTGTCGCAAGTATGCCCGGAGCAAACACATTTTCAGTCATAGATGCAAAATCTGGTTTCCTGCAACTTAAACTTGATTATGAATCAAGTCTTCTCACTACCTTCAACACATGTATCGGTCGCTTCAGATGGCTTAGATTGCCATTCGGTATAAAGAGCGCGCCAGAGTTATTCCAACGTGTTATGGATGAAATGCTTCATGATATTGAAGGAGCGCGAGCTATTATGGATGATATAATTATCACCGGTAGGGGTGCAGAAGAGCACGATAAGATCATGCGTCAAGTCGTTAATCGCGCGACAGAGTGGAACCTCAGACTTAACTTTGACAAATGTCATATAAAGCAGAAGTCGGTGAAGTACGTAGGACATATTCTTACTGCTGAAGGACTGAAACCGGATCCTGACAAAGTAAGAGCGATCAGAGAGCTACCAAAGCCAGAGTCCAAGGAAGAAGTAAGAAGATTTCTCGGAATCATTACGTACCTCGCGAAATTTATCCCAAATTTAAGTGAGATAGATGGTCCACTACGCGACGTCATAAAGAAAGATTGCCAATTTCACTGGGACAAACCGCAAGAGAAAAGTTTTACAAAGCTAAAGAATCTCTGCACAAAGTCGCCAGTATTAGCCTACTATGACGTGAAGAAGGAAGTAACTATCCAATGTGACGCAAGTAGCTATGCTGTAGGAGGCGTACTTCTACAAGAAGGTCGTCCAGTCGCATACACTTCGCGCGCAATGACACACACAGAAAAAAATTATGCACAAATAGAGAAAGAAATGCTAGCAATTGTACACTCATGCAAGAAATTCCACCAATACATTTTTGGTAAAGCAGTAAAGGTAGAATCTGACCACAAGCCATTACAGTCAATTTTCGCCAAGCCATTACTAGCTGCTCCCATGAGACTACAAACAATGCTACTACGGCTACAGCCCTATGATCTGGATGTCAAGTACAAACCGGGTACTGATATTCCCATAGGAGACGCATTGAGCAGAGCAAATCTACCAGAAACGGAGCCCGATGAAGAACCAATCATGGTAAACATGGCTGAGTTTGTCGCAGTAACTCCGAGTAGATATCAAGACTTTCAAACGCGTACAGCAAATGAGCTAAATGAATTACACTCAATGATCATCAAAGGCTGGCCGGACACAAGAAATGACACTCCACACTCAGTAAGAGAATATTGGCCATACAGAGATGAACTCGCGGTGTCGGATGGGATTGTGTACAAAGGAATGCGAATTGTCGTACCACCAAGTATCAGATCCGATATGCTGAAACAGATACACGAATCACATCTAGGTATCAATAAATGTAAGCAGCGCGCACGCGAAACACTCTTCTGGCCAGGAATGAGTCAACAAGTTCAGAACATGGTTGAAGATTGTTCCATCTGCAACACATACCAAAACAAGCAGAGGAAGGAAACCATGACACCAAGCAAGATCCCAGACTTACCATGGTCTGAGATAGCATCTGATCTGTTTGCTTGGAAAGGAGATACCTATCTACTGACAGTTGATTATTATTCCAAGTTTATCGAAGTAGATAAACTCATCGATCAGTCAAGTGCATCAACCATAGAAGTTCTTAAATCACAAATTAGTCGCCATGGAATCCCGGAGATTCTGAGGACAGACAATGGTCCTCAATTCTCATCGAGCGAATTTCAAAACTTCTGTAAGGAATACCAAATACAACACAAAACATCATCACCCCATTACCCACAATCCAACGGTGAAGCAGAGAGAGCAGTACAAACAGTCAAAAATATGTGGAAAAAGTGCAATGACAAGTACTTAGCGTTGTTAGATTATCGCACCACACCACTGACTAGTTGTGATCTCTCACCCGCACAACTCCTAATGGGACGCAGACCAAGAAATAAACTCCCTGCAGCAAGACATCTTCTCATACCAAAACCAATCAACCCAGAAGAAGTCAAGAGACGTCTCTCTAAGGACAAATCAACCCAAGAGCGTTATTACAACAATAAAGTAGGTGATCAAGATCTTCCACCACTTCGACCCGGAGATCCTGTAAGAATGACCCCTCTTCCCGGTACCAATAAATGGCTTCCTGCCAAAGTTATTCAACTTCACAGTCCACGGTCGTATGTAGTTGAATACAACGGCAGAAAATACCGCAGAAACAGAAAAGACTTGAGACTCTCAACCTTTAAAGCAAATCAAGACTATGTGGCTGTCCCCAATCCCAGAAACCAATATACAGCTACAGCTGAGAGACCTGCCAAGTCCTCTGACCCCCCACGGTCTACAACACCTAAAGACCACCCACACAAGCCAATACCCACACCAGCCGCTGAGAGACCCAGACCTGAGAAACCACAACCAGAGTCCAGAACCAGACAAGCCGAGTCCAGAACTAGACAAGCCGAGTCCAGAAATAGACAAGCCGAGTCCAGAAATAGACCACCAGAGTCACCAAGACCCAGACCAACATCCAGCCGCAAGGAGACACCACCGCCTGTGTACACTACCAGAAGCGGAAGATGCAGTAAACCACCACAGCGCTTGGATATCTAAAACCCCTTTGTTAGTTTGGATACTCAAATCTGAGCATTTCTTTTGGAAACTTTATTTGTTTACTTTAGTTATATTTAGCAACCTAAAATTTTGTTGTGAAAAGGCATAATACACATTGCAAGTCTCAGATCAAAATTAATGTGATCATTCATCATGTTGATGATAATCAGTCAAAGTCAATGCAGAACTCTTATACCCAACTGATTTTGATATTTCAGATCTGTTCTGATTCTGAATAATTTATTCAATTGCATCTAATTGAAATGAGAGAATTTCATAGACTCTAATATCATCTTGTGAACCTTAAGCTTTGCTATGGACAATACAAATGCAAGCTGTTCACTATTAATCTCTCATATGGAATTTAATATCCAGTTCACATCTTTCCATAAAGAAAGGGAGATGTAAGATACACTACCTCAAGTGTATACAAAGAAGTAATAAACGTGGCTTGATATACACAACCTACATCATGTGTGCTTCGTAACTATTATAGTCACGTAGAAGGAAGAGCTGTTTGATTATTTGCCTATTGATGGACTTACCTGAAAACATATTGTCTTCAAGAATGAATGTCCATGTAGAGAAAGAGAGAGAGACTTTAACTTTACTAGTCTTATACTGTGGACATCGATTTTTTGACCGTAAATTTTAACTGTATCGAGGACAATATTTACTTAATCGAACATATTTAGGAAAAATAGGTGCAATATCATTTTTATCAAAATACTTTATTGTATATTTTATACAATATCAGATAGTCACTTATTTGGCCATTTTTATTCCACGTCCTCATCTTGTTTATCATGTTTATGAAATCTATGGATCATGTTTAAATCGACAATATTTTATCTTTATTTCATATTAAATAATGAGGAGAAATTCTGAACAAGGCTATTAGTTATTTAATTGGTTTAATAAATAGACTGTTAATCCTTTACATTTTAATCCTAGTACACATTATTAAAAGCGCTCATTAAGCGTAAAATCACAAATTTGTTCGGTTTGAAAATTCAGATCTTTTACAGAACTATTCATATATACTAAACGGTACCATATATTGCCGTGATTCTTTTTGCCGATGAAAGCAGATAAATGGCGTAATTGATTAAATAATTGGTTGCCTTAGTTTTGTGGTCAGAAATATTTTAAATTTATTTTTCAATCAGAGTTTTTTGACTCACCCTGTATATGTGCCCTTTAGAGGTAAAGTGGACTAACCCACAACATTTTAGTTTCAAGAAAATAGTCCACTTTTAATACCTCTCAACAGTTGTTAAAATCGATTTTTGATGCTGTTAAAAGAGGGCAGTATACGACTTTCCTATAGTGCCAGTGGTCTTAGGACCTGCACTGACTCTCATTCTATGATGTAGGCCTAGTGAACGTAACTCAAATTTGAGTTACACGTGGGTTAGTCCACTTTACCTCTAAAGGTCACATGTTACAAACATCATTTCCCTCACTTATCTGCTTATAAGCAAAATGCAAAAAACCGGGAAAAAACTTTTTGGGTGAACATTTCAATGTTGGCCTATATTTCACCGTAAAGACGAATACAACAGGATTTTGAGGTCGCCATGTTTCGTGACGTCATGCGTTGGATGTTTGTACATGCTAAAACAAGTCCAAAAATTCCACGCATGTTTTGTGACGTAATGCGTGGCATATTGCGCACCTCGGTTTGGATTTGTATAATGGGGAGGGGGTGGGTTGTGGGGGGGGGGGGGGGGGGGTGTTACGAATACTCAGGAGGACGAGCAGTGGCTGGATCGAAGAACGGCGGGGGGGGGGGGGGTGGAGATGAAGGGAGGTTCGAACTGGCGGGCGAGCGACTCAACCACCACACCACGCAGCGCTGGGCTGCCCAGGCTAAATGTTTGGTGACTAACTAATACCCGGCCCGGGGGTAGTGCGGCATGGGGTAGACCTTGTGTGCACGCGCAAACGAGTCCGGGATACAGGTGCAAATGTGGTCAATTAAATGTACTAATAAAATAGATAGCGTGGTTCGTGGCTTTCGCGGTTCGTGAAGCGACGATGGTATAATATCGTATTCGTATCCAAAAGAACTGGGTCAAAAAACCCGGAGAGCTTATAACTCAAAATTTAGGAAACATAGCTGCTTCATTTAGATTAAAAGTTTCATAATTGGCGCACTTTACGTCAAAAGAGGGCTTTGCTATTCAACTGAGCATGCTCAGAGCAATTAGTGCTCCGATAACGAGGCCAGCGATTTAGCCGAGACGAGAGTGATGTAGTTTTTTAATGTGGTGAACTTTGCACTAATCATAACAATTCTTTATACTTCTGAGCTGTTCAATATTTGACCTTATTACATTCGTGAAATAAACTTGAACGTATAAACTATTCCACTAGTATGAAATGAAATGTTTGCTGGTAACCCAAACTATCTAGTAAAATGTAGAAGTTCACAGTTCATTAAGGGGGCTGTGCACCTTCAGGTACAGCCTCCGTAAAACTGCCGTAACTTCTTCATTATTCATTTAATCTATATGAAAGTATACATTTTTTTTTGCAGGAAAGGGTTCAATGAATCCAACTATGATCATGAAATTTACCATTACCAAATATATTTTGTTAAATTTTGTCATACTAGTTTTGTTATATTCCTCATACAATTCCCTAGGAATCATTTTTTTTTTTTTGAAAATATTTATTATTTTTTGAATTAGAGACCAAAAAGTGCCAACAAATATGATTTTTTAACAAAATGTTGATTTTCAAGATTTTGGAGGTAAAAAGTCACGTTTTTTAGCACTTTTTGGTCTCTAATTCAAAAAATAATAAATATTTTCAACAACAAAAAAACGATTCCTAGGGAATTGTATGAGGAATATAATAAAACTAGTATGAAAAAATTTAACAAAATATATTTTGAGTTATCTTTTCCAAACCTAAAATGGGTCAAAAAACGTGTTTTTTATAATTTTCTCCAAAATGGTCAATTTCATGATCATAGTTGGATTCATTGAACCCTTTCCTGCAAAAAAATGTATACTTTTATCTAGATTAAATGAATAATGAAGAAGGTACGGCAGTTTTACGGAGGGTATACGAAGGTGCACAGCCCCCTTAAATTGCAGTAAAAGCACGAGATTGTATGTTTAACAGTAGGGGGGGGGGGGGGGGGGGGGGGGGGTACCGCGCCATTTTGTCCCGAAGCAATGGTCATGTCGTCATATTTTGGTCGATTTTCTGAACCTTTGTATTGGATTACGTGCAAAATATATGCCCTTGGCATCATACTTTCCCGTGTGTTTGCAAAGCTTTTCTCCAACTTGTTACTAAATTGTTTTGCTCAACGTTGGGTAGTTTTTACTTTTATACAACACCTAGATTTCTACATAAATGTTGAATAAAATTTAATCAACCTATTACCCAACAGATGATTAAACGCAATTAAGCAACGTGTTTTGCTCAACATTTAAGCAGTGTATTTATGATACGTTTTCATGTAGAATGATAAATACCATGTGTATAATCTTAAACGAAACTGAAAGCTCACTTTAAATGTCGTAGATTCATTCTACCAAGACCATCGTAATGGCATCGTTAAAAACCCAATAAATATAATTAAGTCCATCGTCTAGCCGTAAGGACTCATTTAAATTACCTTCTGGAATATCTCATCGACTGGAATTTTAATTTTAATTTCAACACAAACAAGATGACGATACCGTTTCATATATCCGGTAAAATAAAACTGAAAATAGACTTGGGTAAATGAAACTAGTCAAATTACTTTATTAACAATTATTAACAAACATATTCCTCATATTCCGAGGCAATTAAATATAACCAAAGTATTTGATATAACACAAGCTGAAAGGTTTGATCACATAATTATTACATACCATAGATAATTGTAATCGCATGTTGCAGATTATATTCAATTCGTGTGAGTTTTGCAAAACAAAATGATTTCGCTTATTACAATGAGGGTACAACCTTAAAGGCATATTATGTGATCTTTTCCAGAGAGCGCCCTCTATTCATGATTTTTTTTAGAAAGTAGATTTTCTTGCAGATTTACATTTCCGATCATAAATCATACATACATTCCAAGTTACAGAGCGATACGATTCCTAATTACCTCAAAATCATGGTTTTAGAGTGAATTTAGAGTGAAAATATAAACTGTCGGAATCCCGACAGTTTATTTTCACTCTAAAACCATGATTTTGAAGTAATTAAGAACCGTATCGCCCTGTAACTTGGAATGTATGCATGATTTATGATCAGAAATGTAAATCTGCAAGAAAATCTGCTTTCTATTTTTTTTTCGATGTTGAGGGCGTTCCCTGGAAAGATCACATAATATACCTTTAACCAAATCCATCCCAAGGATTATTTAAATCTAAAATAAAAATGTAAACAACCACAATGGAAAACCTTTATCTTCCGACTACTTCTCTCCCTTTAAAGGTAGATGACCCGATCATATTCCGATTTTCAACTTGAAGTTTTCTATTCTACATGAAAGGTCATCCTTAAAAAAGTCGTGTTCCAAAGTTTGAGTTGCATAGCTCTAATGGTTCTTATTTTAGACGCACAAGATGCCGTGAACTGTACCCATTGAGTTGCACACAAACTATATCGGTGGTATACCACCATTCGCGGTAATTCGACGTTATTTCATCGATTTCTCCGTAATTATACCGATCTAGGCCGTCAAATTTCAGTATGATGATGAGAAAAATACGAGCTTTCATATGATATGAAAATCTCCGTATGTTTGAAATAATTCTGTGTTACGAAAATGTGATCGGGTCATCTACCTTTAATGTATTATTACATGAGCTCAGTAAAATACGCGTTTTTTAAAAAGTGCAGATTTACTGTTCGGAAAACTTTCTTCTGTACTTTGTCAACACAGATAGCTAATTAGTTTTACAGTTCGTTATATCTTTCTCCTGTTATTTGGCAAAGCAGATAGTTATTTATTGTAAGTTTGTTATCAAAATCATTCTACAAGTTTGCTCTATCCAAATAATATTTTATATTTTATACTGCCAATTATTTTAATTAAGCTATAGGCTGAGGGGGCCCGTGTGCATGAAAGAGGTCCTCGGTTACTCTACACAGCAATTACTTGGACCATCAGACATACCCAATAAAGTGAGGGTAGACAATTTGTACCCGGGCAGTGTGGCTGCTAGAGGGCGTTTTCAAAATGGCCGCCAAAATCCAATTTATTAGATTATTGAGGCTTCATTATGTTTACTGTTGAGACAGAGTTTGATATTTTTGGGAGTATGAATGGTTGGTACTTGCATCGAAACATGTCATGCAAATTGTCAACATATTCAAAATGGCCATTAACTGTTGAAAATTGCCCCAAAATGACCAACATCCACCGTTCAACAATGTTTCCTGATATAATTATCAAGGAAATGGTACGAACACAGATATTGTATAATTTAAAAGATATTGTATAGTTTAAAAGATGATTTTTAAAATTTAAAAGCTACTATTATTAACATATTTGTTAAAATAGGGTCTAAATTTCATATATAATAATAGAGCTCCAAAGTGAAAATGAGCGTTTGTAGTTGTTTGATATGGCTCACAAAATGGTTAGGATGGCCACCAGTACAAGAAATGTTCCTAAGGTGTTAAACTTTATCAAACGTATGTTTATTACCTTGATTTTTTCAAAAATCGAGGTACTCTATCTCTACCGTTTCTTTCTTCTTCTTCATCATCATCTTCTGGCAATATATCTACAAAATGCTTCTTCTCCTACAGTTTACATGCTACAATCACCATATTTGGTCAGTAGGACCCCCTACCAGACCTTCATTACAGGACCTCCACAGTTTGGGGTCAAAGGTCACAGGGGGGTCACTAGGGGTCAAAAGGTGATTTTTACTTAAAACGCATTTCCAATTTAGTGAAATGACCTAGGATCGTCAAAATCGGTCAACATATACCTTATGACCGTACGCATATATAATAGTTCGGTTTTTACAATCAACAAATATTTGGGGTCACTAAGGGTCAAAATGTTGATTTTCTAACCATATCACTTAAAATGCTTCTTGTCTCAGAGGAAATGGCTCATGAATGTCAGAATTGGTCAAAAGATTCCTTGGGTCCATGCACATACAGTGATCTCAGCGATTAAAATTGACGTGTCATGCGGGGTCACTAGAGGTCATTGACCTATACAGTGGTAAAACGTGAGATATGCTCCGATTGGGACCGGGTTTGTTGCATCTTGTTTAGATTGATGAGCCAAGAAAATAAATCAATTATATTGACCAGGTCAAAGGTCAAGAAGGGGTCAATAAGGGTCATTGAACTTTACAGTGGTAAAAGTTAAGACATGATCCGATTTGGACCGGGTTTGTTGCATCTTGTTTAGATTGATGAGCCAAGAAAATAAGTCAATCATATTGACCAGGTCAAAGGTCAAGAAGGGGTCAATAGGGGTCATTGAACTTTACAGGGGTAAAAGTTAAGACATGATCTGATTTATACCGGGTTTGTTGCATCTTATTTAGATTGATGAGCCAAGAAAATACGTTAATTATATTGACCAGGTCAAAGGTCAAGAAGGGGTCAATAGGGGTCATTGAACTTTACAGGGGTAAAAGTTAAGACATTATCCGATTTGGACCGGGTTTGTTGCATCTTGTTTGGATTGATGAGCCAAGAAAATAAGTCAATCATTTTAATCAGGTCAAAGGTCAAAAAGGGGTCACTAGGAGTCAAAACGTCGATTTTCAATCCGTTCAACTAAAATGCTTCTCGTCTCAGAGGAAATGACTGATGTGCATTAGAATTGGTCAAAATATTCCTTAGGTCCATGCCAATACCAGTATTTCAGCGATTAAAATTGACATGTCGTATGGGGTCACTAGGGGTCATTGACCTATACAGGGGTAAATGTTAAAACATGTTCCGATTTGCAAGACATGCTCCGAATTAGATCGGACCTGTTTTATCTTGTTTGGTTCAATCAGGCAAGAATAAAAGTCAATCATCATAACCAGGTCAAAGGTCAAGAAGAGGTCACTAGGGATCATTTTCTCATAAAAATCAAGGTACCCTGGTCAAGATCTAGTTTGTTATACATTTTAGGACAGGGGTCAGCGCTCCGACTTTTATTCACCTACAGTCAATCGATCGTTAGCACACACACAAATCCTTGCTTCCGAAAAACCGGTTCAATTAGACCAGATATTATTATCGTCTTTGATAGCAAAATGCTCCAAAGGAAAAAATATCACATTCATTCGAATACAAAATTGTGAAAGGTATAACATAAAAATGTAAAATATCGTGGACAGAATGCAGTAAGATACTCTGGAGGTAGACGATTACATCCATGGATGAAAACGCGCGGAGTAAAAATATACACCATTTTCCAACACAGAGAAACTAAATCGTTTTTTTAACAAAAGGTATTAAGCAGGACTCGAACCGAGGTGGGGGAGAGAATTCATTAGATTTCTAGCTCATAGTCTTAAACCGCGCGAACATGCCTACTCATTGAAGTGTCTAATGTGTTCTCTAAATAATGAACTAGTTGTGAACTATTGAGTATTCGACGACATTTAGCCAATTGAACCCAGTTTCTAAATTGTATTTTAAATGTGAAAACGGTGTCGCCGCAGGTTAGATTTGGAATCAATGTGAAGAGCAATAAATTGATGTTCGTAAAAGGTTATTAATTTAAAGCTTTTAATGAGACAGGGGTCAGCGCCACTGGAAATACCGCGCCATTTCGATGGAAAAACGTTGCATTCATGTATGTACGACCTCCAACGACTGAGAATACCAGTCATGCCAGTAGAAAAGGTCTTTGTTTCATCACGTTCCCTTTATGAATTGAATATAAAAACTTACCTAGTAATGTCACCAGCAGAATGATTTTAAGAATTTTTTCCATCATCATATCTCTTTATAACGTTCAGATTTTACCGAGCTGTTAGATGTCCTTTCCAATGCACGTCAAAAATGAAGTCTTTCCTTGATCATAGAAAAAGGTTTAATGGGGCGGGGATTCTAAACCACTCTTGACATTAACATTAATTAGTTAATTAAGATGTTTGTTATTAAAATAACAATATGGAATCCTTTTTATTAACATTGGGTAGTTAATTAAGATGTTAATGAAAAGGATTCCATATTGTTTCATCAAGCATATCCTTATGAGAGCTCGCTCGCAATAACTTTGCACCTGCCAATTCCCCATCGATGAGTTTTTGTGACAAAGTTGCTACCATTCTAAAATATTTAGAGTCTCACGTTTGTATACGCTGTACATCAAACATCTTATGCCGGTAACTTAATAAAATAAATAATTACGTAGTAGTTGCCTAATAATGTCTTTTAAGCTTATAAAGTTTAAAAATCGTATACGGCATCTGGATTATACAGTACGAACGGCCCGTATTAGGTCCCTCATATGCGCATTGTTTGAGTGTATCCAAGCGAAGGATTGCAACAAGTATCAGGGTTATGGTTTAACTTATGTTTATTGTTATGGTTATGGTTATGGTTATGATTATGGTTATGGTTATGGTTATGGTTATGGTTATGGTTATGGTTATGGTTATGGTTATGGTTATGGTTATGGTTATGGTTATGGTTATGGTTATGGTTATGGTTATGGTTATGGTTATGATTATGGTTATGGTTATGATTATGGTTATGGTTATGGTTATGGTTATGGTTTAACTTTCGCTAGGTTATGAAAAAGAAATCAATATTTAATACGTAAATATTACGCAAGTCGTAAAAAGCTCAGTACTGCTGCATTCATCTGCAAGCACAAATTTCTAGGGGTACCATACTTTGTGTCAATATGTATGTTGTAAGAATAGATATTTACCAGCATGTTTCGACGCTGATTGGTTATCGTAATTAAGGTAACAATCAATGATGGATGTATTGTACTACGAGAACATCACGTGACTTATTTGAAGGTCTCGGTCTTGGTTATTTGAAGCTTATTATATACTATTCTTCTCTTACTTATTTTAAGTTGCGAAAATGTGAACTTTCATTGGTAATTTCGTATGACCTTGTTTTATGATATATACAAGGTATTTTCGTAGTTTTATACCAGTTTTTTTATGTTGATTCTGTATCTGATGGGTGCCAGTTTTAAAACGTTGAGCATTTTCGTAAAAATCCAAAAATCCAAAATGGCAACTAAATGCAATTTCGAATAATAGTTTTCCTCATCATAATAGAAAAGTATGATAAAATACATAAATAACAGTGTGACATTTATATCTTGAACCACTATGATTTCATATCAAGTAGTTCTGGGTACTTAGAATTCTTCAAATCCATGATGGCCGCCAAAATTGCCACCTACGTAATACCTTTAAAATAAAATAATAAATTGGATTAGATTTACAAAGCAAGTGGCTGGTCATTATTTTAAACAAAATACACATAACACAAACATTTTCAGTTATTCAAAATGGGCGCTAACGGGAAATGGATTCTGCAATGAAAAGATAACTTGGTCATACGTTGAGATTAATTCGTCAATTAGGGTCACAATATTAGTCTTGCGATCAAAATGCAAATGACAAATCCCAACATGACATGACAAGTATTTAAAAATCTTTTACGAATTAAATTTTCGTTGTACCAAATTAATGACTTTGAAAAGTAAATGACGAATCTACACTGGCGTTTTGACGATTGTACTTTGTCGGTCATTCTATGAATGACATAGTTTGTCAGCGGTAACAAATCCAATGACGAACTTATTTCAGTGGTACGAATCTGCTAAGAAAATTTGTGACGAGTTGATGACAAGACAAATTCGGAACAAATTAAGCCCTCCAAATCCAGTATGGAAACCAGTCTTGACATCGCTGACGCGACGCCATTGCTGAATAGCCGGGTGCGTTCGTGCGAGGTAAACTTATGATATTTGTATTGTAGTAAATATAATTTGTTTTATGTGTATGGATGTTTGTTCATGTGTTTCAATCTAGATTGCACAACGATATTTGAGTAGATTTGACTGTTAATGTTTGACAAGCGACATGCTAGTCCCATAATAGTGACTCCATACTAGAGATACGCAACCCTTAAATAACGTCTCACGTTGCGAAAATTACATTTTGAAATCAACATTTTCATATCAAATATAATTCAGATCAATCAAAATGCTCTCACATATTGTTTTCCTGGTACTTATAATAATACATTGGGTTCATGAATGTTGATCAAGCATCCTCTTTATAATGCGATTTACTACTAACAATACAAACATAAGTTTTACCTTAAAATGACAAAATGGAAAAGACAAATAAAAAAATGACAATGCCTAATTAAAGTATGACAATGCCTAATTAAAGTGTTGCAATGACAAACCTTACAAAAATTTGTCAAATGAAAACACTTTTCATGACAAATTAAAAGTAGTCATGCTGTGGTGCATGACAAATCTTTCACGTGACAAATTTATTAAGTTGTCAAATTAAACCACATGAATGCCAAAGTTATATTTGTCAATTGACAAAGTTATCAATGTTATTACCAATAAAATATCGGTATTTTACTGATATTATACCCATACATAGTAGAAACCAAGCAAATTAAAGGTAGGTGGATATGTTCGGAATGCTGGCCCGTTTTTTCAACTTGATGTTTTCTATTCTACATGAAGGTTCATATTTAAAATACAATCGTATTCCAAAGTTTGAGTTCCATAACTCCAATGGTTCTTATTTTAGAAGTACAAGAGCGTGGTCAGAAACCGTTATATGAAGCAGCTACGTTTCCTACTTTTTTAGTTATAAGCTCTCTGATTTTTGAACCCAGTTTATCGGGACACGTTGTACTCCTTTAATCCATCAATAGAGGATTTTGTGCTTGGTTAATTCAGTGCTGTATTACATCAAATTCTGAGCGGACTGAAATTTGGAGTTATTTTCACTAGCTAGAAAACAACAACTTATTGTTCGAATCAGAACTGAATGTCTCTATGTAGAGTTGAACAATAGATATGCTAAATGTTATTCTAATTCTAAAACAGATTGATATCATTATCCGATCGAGAAGGAGACCTATGCTCTTTTGGTGAAAAACGTCTATGTTTCAATCATAGCAAAACAGTATATTATATTTTTCTCTAAAAGTACAATGTCGCCCTCTGGAATTGAACAATCGAAATGCTACCTTTTTTAATAATTGAAGACACAGCTCTATCACACACAAATTGGAATGGCGCCCTCTAGAGCCCAATAGTAACTTTAATTAATTATTTGTCAACATCTGCGATATTTTATTAAAGAGTTTCCTATAAATGCCATGTTATTTGTTTTGAAAATTTTGATTTATTTTGTCCCGTTATTAGATGGCACTGTGACGCTACTAGCGTTTTATCAATGTTATTGCTACTTTAATTGTCATTAATAACGTGTTTCAAGCATGTTTTAGCTTGAATATGTGGTAGCGTAAGTATAAGCTTATTTACCTTTGCGTAACGGTAAGTTTTTAACTGTTGGTCGACCAGGTTATATAATTATATTTCCTTCCCAACCGCTTTATTTCTTTACAGCTCAATCATAGATAATACAAACAAATAGATTTTGTTGATCAATTCTGTGCAAGTTTACGCAGGAGCCGTTCCAAAAACAAGCGTGATAAAAAGAGAGCGAATTCTGCTCCCAATCATCCAGGTGGAGGCCGCTGCATGTACTTTCAGCCTCTGATTGGCTAAGAGTCGCGCGCAAAGTGTGTATAGTCGCGGGCAACTCTTAAAACTACTTTTATACGGCACCACTCTGTCGACCATTAGCATAGGGATGTACAATATGTATACACATCCTCACAGCAACACTCACTTCACTGTTTTAATGAAAAAAAACCCGTTGCTTTCAACTCTTCGCAGTAGTGTATCATTCCATCTGAGTGTAACGGGATCGGGACGGCCTCAGTCACCAACTACCAGGTAGGTTGGTAGCGTGCACTGGAAGTTGGCAATGTGACACCAGGGCTCGTTGTATAAGTATAATTATACGTTGCGAGGCTAAATATACAGACTGACGAATGTTTTTCTTTCAACACAATTTATTTACCCGTAGGATTAATCTCATTATCCATCACATCTACAATACATCACTAATTCTCCATTTACCATGTTTACACATCACCCTGATTGTTCTGCCCTGATTGATCTTTGATGGTGTAATCAGAAGATGACATGAAAATAAAGAAATACAAAATATGTTACTTAAAGTACTGATAATTTGGAATATAAATCATAACAGAACATTTGGGTCAATATAATTTAAACTAAGAAATCACACATTTGATATTATGCATATAAACATTATGACCATTTGTCTAAAGATACACAATTGTAATTGTAAGGTAGGTCAAGAGTGATACGTTGATACTGACGCGTGGACGTTGATACCGACGCGTCAACAGACAGGGACTCGAACCCACATCTTAACCTTGTCGTCACACCGATGACTTCGAACCACCACGTGTCGATCTCTGGACTGGGACTTTAACCCAAACTTAATCGTTCCGATCCAATCCATGTAACTTGCCAATCATCGCACGGGACTCGAACCCCGGACTTTAACCGTACTAAATATCGTCAGCTGATCCGATCCCAACTTGCGTTTAATTACGTCGCTTACTGGTGGGACTTGAACCCAATCTCCAAATACACTCCTGACCATACCCAAATACTTAAATATTAAGACTTATGAGTACATTACATTACAGCTTAAACATGTTACATAATAATAAATAGCAAGTGGCCACTCCGCTTTATGCGCAGTACCTGTTCACATTGAAATAACTCACACGGACACAGTTGATCAATACTGAGTGGGTGCCAAAAGTTGTGACCACAAATATAACACTGTTATTGAATAATCTCGAAAATCGACAATTTACTCGCTTCGCGCACACTATAACAAATTTAGGTCAACCGCGTTCTTACTGTACAATAAAAGTCATACATTTGGCATATAAATATAACCGCACCAAAACAATGAGCGCACTTCGCATTCTTTCTGCGCGTATTTTGGCAGATGCAAAAACGACAAAATATTACAATCAAAATAGCAAAAATGAAACACATTATTATCACGCGATGCGTGAAATGTCAACGCACTGGAAAATCTTGCGTTAAATGCGTACACACGACAAACGTTAAATTCACGCACTAATTGAACACTGTACCAATCGCTTAACAATACAACGCATCCAAATATGACATGAGTTTGCAGTTATTTTTGTTGACTGCAAGTTTCACAAAATACACTGTAGGATCATTTTTATATCAAATAATCATGACTTTTACAAAAAGCATGACTCTTAATATATAACACTCTGGTATACTAACCATGGCCGTAGCCGTCACCATCAATAATAATTATACAATATAAGCACTGTAGATTTGGCAAACAAATATTGGGTACATAAATCTTGGAATATAAACCAAAATAAGTGTCCATCAAGCACAAGGTACATCTAATTTCTCACATGTTAATTTTGAAATGAACACACTATAATATGAGTAATTTGGTAGAAGGTGATATTCACATAATCATGAACATAAATAATCAATAAATCACGAGCTAGCACACCAAGGTAATAATTTGTAAAATGGTTTAAACATCCAGGCAACCTTTGACTTACACTTACTGCCTGTAGTATTGGGTAATCTCATGTTTACACAACATGACATATTTTTATTGAAACACACTGTAAATACGATTTATCCAAAACCTGCCAATTTTCTGGATAACAACAATTATTTATATACCTGATTAAAACAACGTATTTTTACGACCATATAATGACAAGCGAGTGTGGAATGTGATTGAAATGATCACGCAATAACCAAATAACAACATTTTAAAGTTGTACACACGTGAGTCACATAGTAAAATTAGAGGAAATTATCACCTTCTACCACTAAATCTCACTTTTACGAATGCATCCTTGAATATAACCTATCCACATATGATCACAAATATTTACTCTAGACTCGGTTTGTAGTTTGATTGAAATTTGTTAATGATTAAACCGATAAAATAAGTGAAAGTTTTTCCCATTTCAAACCTTGTATCTTTTTACCTTTGATGATATAATCAGAAGATACATGTACAGGTCAAAACGGGGATCAAGTTAATTAACGGTGCAGCTATATAGCGCCCTCACTATTTCAGACGGCCTAAATGGGTATCGTATTGCACCCGGTGTCGGACGTATTCTCGATCCTATCACATGAGGAACATTTCGCGAATTCGTCGCTTTGATTTCAACACATGCAATGACATTGTCCGTTCCCTTGTTCTGTCCAGACTAGACTATGGGAATGTATTACTCATGGGTGCTAATGCTAAAGAAATTGCTCGTCTACAAGTTCTGCAGAACTGGGCTGCGAAGCTAATCTTCCGTGTTGCAAAAAATGAACATGCTTCTCCACTTTTGAAACAACTGCACTGGCTACCTATCTACTTCAAGACCATGCTCTACATTTACAAATGTCTCGCAGGTTTGGGTCCGGCTTCCCTAACATCTGGCCTGACTCTGTACTCACCAGGGCGAGAGGGATTGCGTTCTGCATCCGATTTGTCTCGTCTAACAGACCACAAAATTCATAACAGGACTCTTGCATCAGCTGTTGACAAAGCTTTCTTCTATGCTGCACCAAAACTATGGAACAACTTACCAGTTGCAGTCCGCACATCATACTCTGTTACAGTGTTTAAGAAAGCTCTCAACATCACCTGTTTTCACAAATCTGATTGCTTCTATTTAATCTTGTTAGATATTGCTCTGTTTATTGCTTTTGATGCCATGTAGATTTTCATGTATTTTTGTGTATATATTTTGCGCCGTGGTCTTTTAGAAATGGCGCGGTATAAAAGCCTTTGTTATGTATGTATGTATAAAACAGCAAATAGAATTATTTATGCGGTTGACTTCTTCAGATTTTCAAAATAAAAATGTAACTACAAACGAAAATCGTCATTGTTCAAAAGTCACATTCAAACATAAACTAGGAGAATAGAGGCACTATTTTACAATACATCGTAACTACAATAACTTAGACTCATAGATCAGATCCATCCTGTAATATATTATACAGGGTGTTGCACACGTCGCGCTCGCTACCTTTTTAAAGCTTGACATATCTTGTAAATATTTTGCCGTATGAAAATAAAAAACATATTTGGATTGAGAAGAAGACTTGTAGAATTATGTTGCTACTAAACTTACAATAACGGCTATGTGTTGCCAAACTATAGAAGAAAGTTTCCCAACTGTAAAACTGTACTTTCATAAAAAAACACCCCGCTATATGGAGGGCGGGGTGAGGTAGTTAAGAGAAAAAAAAGGTTCTCTACGGTGAATCTTATTAATTGAACATGCAGCACGTGATTACAGCGACGTACACATTGCGTCATGCAAGTTCAACAATTGTATGGAATTATGAGATGTCATCAAACCTTTCAGCGTGTCATGCTTGATATTATACTCATTCATCAAGTTTTCTCTATCCAAATAATGTTTTCACTTGGTATTTGAAAAGAGATACAAAGCTTTACAGAAGTGACTATTGGGACACCCTGTACAATGTAACGTGCGATCAATTTAAAGGTATGTTTAAGAAACATTGTAACGTTGTAACGGTCGTTGTAACGGTCAACGTCATTTTTTACTATCAGATACCGTTTTCCTTTTGCCAGACGATCGACCTTTTAAAAAATCGATCATCCTTTCGAGGTGGTGCAATAACAGTTGCTACGACAATGAACCGAATTGTGACAGTACTTGAAACACACTACTTTCAAAGTTTTCGAATTAATTACATACTTAGATGAATACGAATAATTCCAAGCGAAATATTAAATTTGTAATTGACTTTATTCTTAAGAATGTAAATCCTGTACCAACTACTACTAGTATTCATTTTCGATGTTAAATAGCAAGTGAACTTCTACTGAACTCTATTCCGGTAAGAAACCTCACTATTGAAGATAAGGGAGCATTTGTGTTTCTTTTGACGTCATGATTCATCAACACCTAACACTAGCATCTTCGCTGTGTTGACAGTTATGGGTTCCCCACCCGATATGTGTACACTGCCCCAAATGGCTCTCAGCTCCAGTGCATTCCACGTTGTCCAACCAAATGGTACCTGTTCCTTGTCCAAATGCAGCACTACTCAGAGGAACTCCATTCCCATTCCCAAGACCTAGTTGTCGACATACTACCAACGCTTGTCCTGCAGCCCAAATATCATCGCAAACTGTTCCCCAAACTCCATTATGAAACACTTCCACGCGTCCCTCGTTGTTATTCTGGCCGCCTACTAAACGTATCGTATCTTGACAAGTGTCGCCGAAGTACCGGGCTGTACACGTGCAGACGTATAGGGCGATACCATCATCACATATTCCAGCATTTAAGCAAGGGTTGGGGATGCACTCGTCGATATCTGAAATGCACAATTTGGAAAATGTTTGTGTACTTATTCTCCACCTATGTACATTAAGGTCAGATCATAGTCAACTGATCGACACAGCATCTTTAAACCCCATATCACAGGGAAGGGTGACTAAAGTTGCTAAAAAATAACAACTATAAAGACTAAGGTTACCTAAAATGCGTAATACTCCCATTAGAACATTGTGAAGTTGCAGGTAGTTGCCAACAATACGCAACATTTTCTGACGCTATTACGTAAAATGTTGCTGTTAGTTTGCCCAAAAGCGCTCGCGTTGACTCAAACTGCCGTATAGACGTTATTCATAATTGGCGCATTTACGTCAAAAGAGGACCGTGCTATCCAACTGAGCATGCTCAGAGCAATCAGTGCTCAGAAAACGAGGCTAACGATGTAGCTGAGACGAGAGTGATGTAGTTTTTCAAAGTGGTGAACTTTGCACTAATCATAAAAAATGCTTCATACTTCTGAGTTGTTCAATATTTGACCTTATTACATTCGTGTAATAAGATTGAACGTATACACTATCTATTCCACTAGTTTGAAATGAAATGTTTGCTGGTAACCGACACTATCTAGGAAAATGTAGAAGTTCACAGTTCATTACATTGCAGTAAAAGTACGAGATTGTATGATTATCGAGTATGTCTCCCTCTTTAGACATTAAATCGCCAATTATGAATAACGTCTATATCCAAAATATAATCGCAAAATTATCCAAAATCTTTGAAGTGATGTCAACTTTGGGCAATTTTCACGTCTGTAGGAAATTTGATCATGGTAATTTTGTATTATTAATTAACCATTTGTTGGGCATTTTAATACCAACTGTTGCTTAATTTGTGAATTGTTTTCATTACATATTGAACATTTATATATATCAACACGGGGTAGGCAAAAATTGGGAATTCTGGGCGATGCAGTAGAGCTACATACATTACTAACCGGTAACTTGTAATGGGAATTCTGGGCGATGCAGCAGAGCTACATACACCACTCCCTCTCGGTAGTGGATCTGTAATTTTTTTAACATGTTATTTAACTATAAACATAATATCTTACATCTCTTATCATTGGTGTTTTTTATTGTGATTCTTTTATTAAAACAGGCATAGCTCCTGATATAATTGATCGATTTCATTGATTCCTTTTGTCATATGAGCGGAATAAGTTGCTCTTTGAAAACGTGCCTCATTGGTTTGTAAAATTTGTTTGGTACATTTTTAAACAAATATTCATTCTCGATCAACTTCTTTTTGACTCGCCCTGTATATGTTGTATACAACCGTTCTGAGAAGATCCATCACGGACGCAATTAGAATCGAGAATATTAAGCAACAGTTGATCAATAAAAACCACATAAGTAAATCTTAACATATATATAAGTTGCGGGATTGCCTGAGACAAATACTCAACAGTTGCCCAATTGAAATAATTAACGCAATGTTTTAGCAACAAAATGAGTTTTGACCGGGGTTTCCCCAACTTGTTACTAAATTGTTTTGCTCAACGTTGGGTAGTTTTTACTTTTATACAACACCTAGATTTCTACATATGTTGAATAAAATTTAATCAACCCTTTACCCAACAGATGATTAAACGCAATTAAGCAACGTATTTTGCTCAACATATTTAGCAGTGTATACATAAATTTACCATTTTGACAGATGTCTCCTTCATATCCGGCCAGACAAGTACAGGTAAACGCTCCAATAGTGTTTTGACATGTCCCAACATTCTCACATGGGTTGGTATCACATTCGTTGATATCTGAGAGAAATTGTATATAGTTGTTTGTGATGCAGTGGATAAAGGTCAATGAACCGAGGTTTGCGTTGACATTGGAGTGTAAGTTATTGAGGGTACATTAAGTGATTTTAAAAACATGTTTTTTGGGGCTGGACTTGTTAAAATGTCTATCACAAACAAGCTATGTTCATCACAAATAGAAACATTAAGAAATATCAAGTTTACTACACAAAGTTGTGTATCGGGAAAAACACGTAAATATGATATTCTGAACTTCCTAAAATTGTAAACAAAATCAGAAAGATTCTTAAGTTTCGGCTTCCTCGAGCTCTGTGAGCCTGAAATATACCGATCAGTTTGATTGGATACCCCATATTCTTCATTCTGAAAATGAGTTAGAAACGAATAGGAAGGTTGCAGATATTTAAAGACAGGCTTCATCGGTAAATGCGGAAAGCTGATTATTATAGTTGGCCTCTTGCATAACTTTACCATTTTGACACGAGTCTCCTTCATATCCGACAAGACAAGTACAGGTGAACGCTCCAATAGTGTTTTGACAAGTGCCACTATTCTCACATGGGTTGTTATCACATTCGTTGATATCTGAAAGAAAATAGTTGTCTGTGATGTGTGATACAGTGGATAATACTGAAAACTTAAACTCCTCAGGCACAGGCTGGACTAACTTTAAACTAGTCGAGCAGGCTAGTCAAGCCTGCTGGACTAGCTTAATCTAGTCAAGCCTGCTGGATAGGTTATGGCCGACTTGACTAGCTTAAGGTTAGTCCGGCTCAGCCTGACTAGCTTGTTTAGTTCTACTGGACTAGTCAGTGGCTGGACTAGCTTGTGTTAGTCAAGCTGGAGCATTGCTTGACTAGCTTTACGTTAGTCGCTCGACTAGCTTGATGTTAGTCCGTCCTTAGCTGGACTAGTTTAGGGTAGTCGCATTGCTGGACTAGCTTAACGTTAGTCAAGGCACTGAGATGCAATTTTAATGTTCTTTATATCAGCTTTAATTCTTATATTATACAGGTGGACTTATCAAGAACACCACTCAATTGTTTAAATCTTCTTCATGCTGACTATTTACTCTCTAAATGTAAAAGAGTGAGAACAGAAATACTCTAACACAGGAGTAAAATTATTTTTAATCTAAAAGAGTAAAAAATAACTCTATAGAGAGTGATTTATCCAATTCTCATGTCACTCACTCACCGAGTGATAAAATTTAAACAAGAATAAATTAATTATTCACTCCGATTCATAGATTGATATTCTCTGTCCATTGCATTTATCGGAATTAAACACCTCTATTATCATATTCTGCTAACATTACATACAACCAATATCAAAGAATAAAAGCTAGTCGAGCGACTTACGTAAAGCTAGTCCAGCAATGCTGGACTAGGCTAAAGCTAGTCAAGATGGACACCATTTGGACTGACTTAAAGCTAGTCGAGCGCCTAGCATAAATTAGTCCAGCTTAGGACGGACTAACATGCGACTAACGTAAAGCTAGTCTAGCAATGCTGGACAAGGCTGAAGCTAGTCAAGATAGGCACCATCTGGACTAACTTGAAGCTAGTCGAGCGGCTAGCCTAAACTAGTCCAGCTTTGGACGGACTAACATCAAGCTAGTCGAGCGACTAACGTAAAGCTAGTCCAGCAATGCTGGACTAGGCTAAAGCTAGTCAAGATGGGCACCATCTGGACTAGCTTTAAGTTAGTCAAGCTGACCAGTTTAGGTTTTCAGCGAAATGGCAATAAACCGAGGTTTGCGTTACCACTGGGTCAGTTTTAACTGGTCAGTTATTAAAGGTACATTCAGTGGTTTAAGACACGTTTTTTGTGAACCTGTTAATATTTCGATCACAATTACAAAATACATTAAGAAATAGCATGTTTACTTCAAACAGTATTCAAATTGATATTCTAAACTTCCTGAAATTAACAAAATATCAGAGTTTTCTTCTTTTTGAAAATAAAAATTATAAATGAATAGGAAGGTTGCAGGCATTAGAATTCCGGCTTGGCTTTGATTAACAGATTTCTATTTTCAAACGACTCAACAAGGGACTATTTTTGTAGAAACATGAGGGCGCTTTCTCCAAAGTGCCTTATATAATGTGAGAGGAGTTGCGATACATCCCCTACAACGAAATGAAATAGAGGAGTACTACAGATGACGATGAAAAGGACCGACTTTGCCTGCTTCATTTTGTATTTAACGTATTGAAACAAAACTATATTTGTTCATTGCATTATGTATAGATGCGTATTCCCATATTTAATCGAAGTAATTACCATTTTGGCACGTGATTCCATCGTATCCAATCAAACATGTACAGTTAAACGCTCCAACATTGTCGTGACATGTCCCGCCATTTTCGCATGGGGTAGACTCACACTCGTCGATATCTGAAAGACAAAACAAATTCGTATTACTTAAAAGCAGTTACTCTCAAATAACGGAATTGGACAAGACACAGGGAATGTGATAGATAGCTGGTCGGCTATTGCTGAGAGGATTTATTCCTTAAATTCGTAAATAGTTCGTCTTAGCAGAACAACCGACAAGCGATTGAAAATTAAATGGGCACTTGAGAAAGAACCAAAAAACCGCGGGACTTGGAAGACGGCCTCTGATTGGCTCATCGACCGGTAGTCATGACACGTCACTTCCGTTTCATGTAAATGAGTAAATGAGTTCGATCGAGAGTGCACTCTATCAAACTTAATTAAATGAGTAATTCGTGTTTTTATGAAAAAAAATCATTAAAAGGCTCTTTAAAGACAGGGTTCCTAGAGTACAGACATCTGAGGTTCGCCTTCATCGACGGATCCTAATACTGTAACATTCTTTCAAGCGATCACTGAACTGGGTCAGACTTCTAAAGGTCCATGCTACGAATCCTACATTGGGGAAACAGGACGTCTGATGTCACGTTCTTTAAAGGTCACGAACGTCAGATCGGGTCATAGTCTAAACAGTTGACGAAAGTTGACGAAAGTTGACGAAAGTTGACGAAAGTTGACGAAAGTTGACGAAAGTTGTAGCAACAACTGAGCAATACATGTATTTATTTTTATTTTGTGCCGAGAAGAAAAGCTGAATTTGTTTATCATATACTACCAACACAGATGAACTTTCATGACATGCTATTAATACAACGAAGTCTTTGACAAATGTTACTTGATAGTTCGCCCGAGATAAGGCCTTCGGTTTGGTAATATAATAGCTAAAGTGATCACTCGCTTACCATTTTCACACACTATGCCGTCGAATCCAATCATACAGGTGCAACTGAATGATCCTATACCCCCATGGCATGATCCACCATTCTGACACGGACTGGGCTCACATTCGTTGATATCTGAAATTAATGTTAAGATAGAGAGCGGGGTAAATAGAAAATGTTATCAATAGTACAGGACATCATAGTCGACCGATGGAGAGAAATATCATCAATAGTAGAAGACCGGTTGCTACATTAGTGGGTGACTCTATAATGTTAGCTGTTTAAATGTTGGCACATGTTGAACTTCGAATTCGGGGCAAATAAACACGAGTGCTGGGTTATACATAGTCCACTTCGTAGACCCTTATTCAATTCCTTGTCACTGTGACGAAAAACACCCTCTGAATGGACGACGTACGTATGAGAACTCAGCTCACTGCGCCTCACCAAAAGCCTTTCCCATTCGAGAACCAAAACCACTTCCACTTCTCCAGGTGAGATCGGTAAATGGGAGCGGTCACGATAAGTGAGCCCCTCTTCCCGTAATGCCCTAGCATTTATGGAGCGGTAGTAAAGTGAGCCCTCGTACGTCGCAAAGCCAGAGAGCTGTTCATATTGTGACAAGGAAAACAGATTATAGAAATTGGTAATAAAATGGTTGAACGTTATTGCATGCCCTTGATGGATGAATCTTCCAGAGGCCACAGAATAAAACGTGTGTAAGAAATTCTTCATCCTTACTAGTTCAGTAAATTGTTTAAGCTAATGACTAAAATAATACTTACATTGACACATGTCACCGGTGTATCCAAACTGACATGTACAACTAAAAGCTGCGATACCGTCGGTGCATGTCCCATTATTCTGACATGGATTGGATTCACACTCGTTGATATCTGAAATAATTATATATTATTTATATTTCAACCAGTATATGTGTTGTGAATAACACTTCGCAGCAAGTTTTAGATCTGCAGAAAATGCAGGAAAGAATCCAGAGATTTGGACTGGAATGATAGTTTTTTATTCAACAATTAAATTATTCTAGACATGGTTGGCGAATTAATAGTGCAATTCCAGACTTTGTTTCCTGGCAACAATCTGATATTACATTTAGCCTTATTCACTGTACACTCATTATCAGAGATTGCTAGAAATCCATCTCATACTTAATATTATGATCATCATATATTCGTCGATGGTATTACATAGTGACGTATAGTGTGTACACGATTGTTATTATATAGCTCGTTTGTACACGAGATCAATGTTGAAATACAATATTTAAAAAGAAAGCGGTTATTCATCACAAAAACCACCAACGTTTATGTAATACCACCGACGAGTATGTTGGCAAAAATATGAATGACACATTTTTTTAAAACAAAAATCTTAGAATGTTCATGTTTTCTGTGGCAAATGTGTTTAGAAAATGCTAAAAAGTGACCCTCTCGAAG
Organism: Ophiura sarsii; assembly: GCA_035610835.1. Lineage (NCBI taxonomy): Eukaryota > Metazoa > Echinodermata > Ophiuroidea > Amphilepidida > Ophiuridae > Ophiura > Ophiura sarsii. The sequence goes on from CM069448.1 coordinate 33,261,315, forward strand.
AAGTGGGAAATCCGCTGTCTGGAATAGCCAAAATGCGTTTTATATACATGTAGGCCTATATATTCAAAATAAATCCATGTATAAACTGATGACGATACAAGAGACTCTATCCCCGCAGCAAATCTGAGATAACCGTCACAACTTGACCCAACCCACCCGATGTGATATCCTTCTTGAATTTCAGACCTCAAAGTTACATAAACATTCTGTGTGGTGTCATTTTTATAATTTCAAAACATAAAATGTGGTATAATTTAAAAGATACACGAATTATCAAACAACATTTCTACTTTGATATACAATGGTCACTATTTTTAAAAATATGTCAAAACACAAAAATTAGGCTTGAAAAGAAACTTACTGTGTTGGCACATTTCTCCGTCATATCCAGCTGAACATGTACAGATAAACGATCCAATGGCGTCTTCACATATTCCACCGTTCAAACAAGGGTTAGAATCACATTCATTGCGATCTGACAATAACACAATGATTGAAGAACAAACAACGTTAAACACATAGAACAATGTTAAAATAAAATGAAGAAATAAAATAGTTCATACACGAACACAAATGTTAGATAAACTCTTAGTAAACCAAGGTTATACAATACATTACTGTATACAATGAAATGGTATAATTCATCATAACATGAAGCATACTTGTGAAAAAAATACATTAACTGATTAATATATGTTGTAGGATGACGCAGTTTCTTTAAAAAAAAAGAACACTTCAAATGCCAAGAGTAAACTGTTAAATGTTTTAGTGCAGATAAGTATTCAAACTTTTGGCCTCAAACTGAAGACATCAAGTACATATGCTATGTGCAGGACTGGAGGGGACCACACATCGCGGACATCGCTCAAGCCCAGCACGTCAGTAAGCAAATGCTTATACGAGTACATTTCAAATTATTTTGGTTTCCCTATGATATCGATTTACAAAAACTTACAACAATAATCAGTCCTGTTTAACAGCTTATCCAGTTCTGCCTGTATCCAATTTGATGGTAACGTCAGCGGTGTAGGGTCATCTGTAAACCACCACATAGATTCCGGGACTCTTGTTCGATTAGTAGTACAGTATTGTTCCGGGTCATCTACCGTTATAGGTACATTAGAGACCGCCATTACTAGGATGCAAAGGCACCTCTCATTGAATGGCACCGACCACCTCAACCGACCACCTTCAGTAGGATCAGCCCTCTCTTGCAATAGACAAACATGGCCGTATACGGAAAAAACTGTTGGAAAATCAGACAACATAAAGGATAATATAATGAAATAAGGTCGGCAATAAAAGTCAAACAAAACCATGATAGGCCTTTGAACACCCCTATACTTTTCAACGCCCCATGGAAGTATGTATAAACATTCAGGAAAAATTACGGAGAACCCGGCTTCATTTCTTCTGAAGTATTACGATATAATCCAATTAATATACGGTATATTGTACAAATAAGAAGAAACGCATTTCAGGGTGGAAATTCGTTACAAGTAATGTTTTAAAACGAGTGTGCGAGAATACAGAATGATTGGGACTCAGGACTGGGTATTCTATGAATGTTTCGTAGTTCGTACCATGTCTTCTATTGGAATTTCATATTTTGTCATATTAGAAAATGTGATGAGTAGATATACCATTTTCAATCAAATGACTGTTTTTTTAAGTTTGCAAATGGAACTTGTTTGCCATTCTGTTTAATGGATATGATAACTACAAATGTGTCACTACCGTGACTGATAATTGAAATTCGTTTAAGCGTAATTAAATAAATTACATGGTAAGGTTGATTTCACACAGGCATTGTACCTAAAGTCTGTAAAACCAACCTTGCCCTGTGGTCAGGCAATTCATTGCAGGGTAAGGTTGATTTCACACAGGCATTTTACCTTAAGTCTGTGAAAACCAACCGTGCTTATACAAATATCGGCTTGACTTGTCTTTTTACAACATGCCCTTGTATTTCCCCATCGACCAAATGAAGTTTATAGTTGAGTATTTGGAAACGCATAGCCCTTCACTCTTAAAACGATGTTGTTGTTGTCAACCGTAATGTTAAATCACAGGTACCGTTAACCATAATGTCAGTAAAAAACGGTAAAATACTGGCAATCTGAATGCCAGTTGTCAACCGTGATGTAAAATCACAGGTACCGTTAATATTTATATTTTAGTAAAAAAACGGTAAAATACTGGCAATCTCAATGCCAGTTGTCAACCGTGATATAAACACGGGGTGGGCAAATAATAGGAATTCTGGGCGATGCAGCAGAGCTACAAACATCACTTCCTCTCGGTAGTGAACCAATAACTTGTATTTGGAATTCTGGGCGATGCAGCAGAGCTACATACATCATTACCGATCTGTAACTTTTATTAACATGTTATTAAACTAAAGAAAGAAGATATGCAACTCTCCTTGTCAACTCTCCTTGACGAAAGAAGATATGCAACTCTCCTTGTTATTAAACTAGATAATATATCTTATACATCTCTTATCATTGGTATTTTTAATGTGGTTGGGCAAACGTTGGCTGTATATTTATATACAAAATACCGTTAAAATAAGAAACCACGGTAGTAACCGTTACTTTGACGGTAAATTAAATTACGGTCAACGTAAAATCACAGCAATTCTTACAGTTCCAATGTTAAATAGCCGATATTTATTTTAACCTGTAAAATCACTGCAGAGAGTATTATTATCCCGTTATTTTACAGTAAAATGTATAAAAACGCTTATCTATCGTATATTTATATGCAAAATACCGTTAAAATAAGAAACCGCGGTAGTCACCGTTACTTTGACGGTAAATTAAATTACGGTCGACGTAAAATCACAGCAATTCTTACAGTTTCGATGTTAAATAATAGATATTTTTTGTGCCCTGTAAAATCACTGCAGAGAGTAATATTATTCCGTTATTTTACAGTAAAATGTATTAATACGCCAATAAATCGTATTTTTATATATGAAATACCGTTAAAATACGAAACCACGGTAGTTACCGTTACTTTGACGATAACATAAATTACGGTCAACGTAAATTTACAGACATTTCTTACAGTGTACGCAGTCTAATTACATTATATTTGAGGTCTTTCGTCCGAGGTGGTCCTGACTTCATCAGGACTAATGAGGTAAAAATAAGAAGCATGCGTTTATAATATACCCGTGCATCTGTTTAACTGACTGACCTGTACACTCATTGGTTGACTGAGACGTGTTTATACATACACACTAACATTTTATTTTATTTTGGACCAAAAGTATTCCAGGTATACAGTATCCATCTTAAAGATATTTCAATACATTTGGATTAAACACATATCACGCCTTCATGTGATTTTGAGCTAAGGCCTAAAAAAGAAGGTTGGATTGCCCTTTCACCTCAAATAATATTTTGGTCGGTAGGTCGATTTGTTAAATTTTTCTTTTTTTAGATGCCAAAGAATGCCCGAATCACACTGGAAGGATTTTTATTTACATTTCTTCATTTTCAAAGTACAAAACAGGACCTTAGATGACCCATATTTGACACATAATAACCCAAATAATACACCTTGACCCACACCAAAGGAATGGTAACTCATAACCCAAGATCCTATACTAAATTATTTAATTAATAAAAAGCATGATTTTTGAGGACCGTTTTCTGCGTAAAAATAAACATAAAGCAACAGCATCTAAATTGAGTACATCGTGTACATTTTGTTAATTAAAATATGGCATTACAAGTTTCGCTTATCACATGATTGATATAACATTAGAAATATCTATTTGTGAGATAGGCTTTTACGACGGGTATTCATAATATAAGTTTTTACCGGTCACTGATTTCTAAAGATCGTTTGACGCTGTAACGAACTTGAGCAGGGTATATAATGGTTCATTGCGGACCTGGCTGAAACAATTACAAGACTGTTATCGATTGGCGGGATTGATTGATAGGAAAAAGAGACCGCCACATGCGGCTGATATCTTTGCTTACAAGACTGTTGTCGATTGGCGGGATTGATTGATAGGAAAAAGAGACCGCCACATGCGGCTGATATCTTTGCCGTCATTTCTATTGATTGTTGATGATTCATTGATTCTGATCTCTAGAGCTTCACGAACAAGCCGCAAACCAAGATTGGAAACCTGTGCAATGCTTTTGGATTGGTTCCAGAGTGGTTCATGACCTTCTTCACTCGCATGTTCAGCTAGTGCCGAGCTATCTTTCTTGCCTTGTAATGTAGCTCTTTTGTGTTCAGACAATCTGACCTTTAAAGGCCTTTTGGTTTGACCAATATATTGTTCACCACAACTACATGGTATGCTATACACGCAAGGTGAACGACCATTGAGCATAGGATCTTTAGGTTTGCTGACAATATCTCTGAGTTTGGTCGATTTGGTGTAGTGAGTTTTAACACCGGCACGATTTAATAATCGGCAAATTTTGTCTGAGACACCTTTGACAAATGGCATGAACGTGATACCTTTGTAGTCATCTTCCACTATCTTCTCTTGGCTTAAATTAGCACTTTGTCTTCTAATAGCTTTATGTACGAGTTTCGAGGGATAACCATTCTTATTCAATGCTTTTTCAATGTGTTTTAACTCATTGTTGTGAGATAATTTGAGACAGGACACAAATGTAAGGTAGTGGTAGCTTGTAACTGCAACCCAACAATTATCAAATTTATTCACCATGACCCATGGTCAGTCATGGGATCGCACGCAATCATTAATAATAATTTTCCAAAACACAACAATTACAAACTTGACAAGTTTGATATTTTAGTTCCCTCGAAGGGATTGATTCATGTACAGTAGAATTGAACTTGTTGAAAATACTTTGTACCATTGACATGTGGATGTCGCCGGATTAGCCCGACTATGTGAATATCGGATACCAAAATCTGTAAGTTGTCCACATTCTGAAACCTGACATGTAATTTTACTTTGGAATTAGTGCGAGTTTGATAGTACAATTAAGACCACACAAATCAGATCGGTATAATTATTACAATGTCTATACCTCTATTATATGTTCTCATTTCAATGAGATTAGTTATTCAATTTTAGCAAATTTCTTAAATCTTAAATATGACATTTTCTTTTTCAATTTTAATTTGTAGCTAAATGTAGTACAATTTGAAAAAGCCTAAGTCTCTGTCTAAGCAAAGGCAGATCGGTACACTTTAATACAATGACTGTACCAATACCTTTTTCTAAAACCAATGAGATTAATTAATTACTTATTTCCAATTTTCTGATGAAAATACACCAATTTGAGGCCTTAAAACGACCCACATAAGCAAAAGACCCCACGGAAAGATACCGTCTTGAAGATACAATCTCGTGCCAGCAACTCTGCTGAACAGCACTTGAATGTGCAATATACGTCCAACATTGGTCCATGGATTACAAGCCCTAGGATAAGAGTACCGCAAGCACCTGTACTCTCCCATCCTAATGGCTGAAAACCAGCAACCCACTGGGCCCACCGCAGGTTGCCAGGAATGGATTACAACTGCTCATCAGCCTTGGCGGGTTTTCTTTGCAAGACCGCAGAAAACATTCCCTTAATTAAAGCCTGACCTGCGGACCGAAAAGGCTCCATGCATGATAAATATCTTATCAATCGCCCCAGAAGTGCCGGGGAAAGATCAACGACCGCAGTCCTCCGGCCCACCTAACCTGCATAGACGACCGAGTGGAGTTGGATCCACTTGAGCACAACCAGATCATGCAGGTTTGCCGGTTTTTTTCGGGATTTTTAGGACTGCTGCGTTTTCCCTCTTTATAGGTCTACCTCTGGGACATAATTATATAATATATATTTTATATATATATATCGGACCAATGTGGAACCTAACAATTAGCATATATCTGGCGTGATATGAGCCGAATATTCAATAGCTTAATATCCATCGACTATAAATTATTTCCAGAATACCAACTGGGAGTGGAGGGTGGGTTTTCTCCTCCTCTGGCAAGTGTGTTGTGGTTGCAGTCCCAAGACTGAATGAAATGAAAGGGTGCGGTGTGAACCCCGAAACAAAATTGGCGGGAAAAAAGTGTCTCGTGACTCTGCCGCGGCGGAAGTTAACCTTATAAGTCAGAGGTTAACGGGCAAAGGCTCAATTTCCTAACAACAACGTAGTTTTCTTTGTATACACCTCGTAAAACTGTATTGTTGTGAGATAATTTGAGACAGGACACAAATGTAAGGTAGTTGTAGCTTGTAACTGCAACCCAACAATTATCAAATTTATTCACCATGACCCATGGTCAGTCATGGGATCGCACGCAATCATTAATAATAATTTTCCAAAACACAACAATTACAAACTTGACAAGTTTGATATTTTAGTTCCCTCGAAGGGATTGATTCATGTACAGTAGAATTGAACTTGTTGAAAATACTTTGTACCATTGACATGTGGATGTCGCCGGATTAGCCCGACTATGTGAATATCGGATACCAAAATCTGTAAGTTGTCCACATTCTGAAACCTGACATGTAATTTTACTTTGGAATTAGTGCGAGTTTGATAGTACAATTAAGACCACACAAATCAGATCGGTATAATTATTACAATGTCTATACCTCTATTATATGTTCTCATTTCAATGAGATTAGTTATTCAATTTTAGCAAATTTCTTAAATCTTAAATATGACATTTTCTTTTTCAATTTTAATTTGTAGCTAAATGTAGTACAATTTGAAAAAGCCTAAGTCTCTGTCTAAGCAAAGGCAGATCGGTACACTTTAATACAATGACTGTACCAATACCTTTTTCTAAAACCAATGAGATTAATTAATTACTTATTTCCAATTTTCTGATGACAATACACCAATTTGAGGCCTTAAAACGACCCACATAAGCAAAAGACCCCAACAAAGGACACTCATCAGGGACTTTGCCCCAACAGAAAGCCCCCCCCCCCCCCGATGTTAGACTATAAATTAAGATCTCCTGCTACAGGTTGGTGGAAGGAGGAAAGGCTTTGGAGCTTTGGTGGCTATTAAAGAAAAGTAAGCCCTCAGCTAAGTTCATTCTGAACAAAATGAGACCTTCTGTGCTTAGATGCAAGCCATCGAGTCTGAATAATTGAAAGCGAGATATGGGCAGAACAGAATCGTGAGAAATAAAGCCAGCATTATCCATTAGTTTGACAAATTTGTGGGCTTGTGCATTTGCAAAATTTTTGGCCTTGCGCCCTTTGCTGCTCTGTCTCTCGCCATAATAATACAGGCGAGGCAAGACGTCGGACCACAATATACGTGTCATTGGAAGGAGAAGACGAATGCTCTGTAACACTAGGAAAATATATTTACGCAAATTGTATGTGTTCAAGGAAAAAATGTCATTCGACCCCACATGGATGATGATGGTGGTAGGATATGGATGCCTGGCCAATCTCTTCTTAACCAATTTGACTATGTCGGACAGATGACCACCTGGCTTACCCAACCACGTAACTTGCCCACCTCCAGAGAGTTGTGGATTATATAGACCAGCCCATTTGATATGGCTGTCGCCCACCAGCCAAGTTCTAAGGGAACCTGTACAAAATTGAAATTAAACACAACGAAGGCGAAAAAGAGAAGATTGAAAGAAAAAAAAAGAAAACCTTGTTAATTACAGACCGCTGGTATTATTATTATTATTATTATTTATTTTTCTTCCTGGTATCCTGTTTGTTTTGTGTTTTGTGTTTTAGTTATTTCTTAAATTCCATTATATGCTAACCGGATGTAAAACTAGCATTTAAGCAACAATTAGTAACACGCTCGGCCAATAACCAGCCGCACAAAAACATTTTATTTTATTTATATTTTATATTTGTCTACCTTCCTTTTCCCAAAACGGGCTTGAATTAACTGAATTACATTAATTTTATAATTTGTATAATTATAAATATTCCTGACACCTGATACTATACAAGCATGTGCATACTTGCCAGAACCCAAACATGTGAATGTTGAGACTACCCATGCTGTACTGGTTCAAATTGACCATGACCCTGGAACAACCACGCGCAATGGTCTAATATACAAATTGATTGCAGATGAGCGCCAGCGACCCATTTCCATAATGGTTTCCATGGGCACCCCACACAAGGCTGCCGATGTCGCAGCCCCGATCCTAAAACTGTGCGGGCTGAAGTCTTTCGGATCTAGCCCTATTGAACTTACACCTTTCTTTAGCATGTAGCTAAATTGATATCTTGTGAGGGGTACCCCACTAAAATGAATAAACAAGGGGCCATCCACAGGCAGGCGGATTTTTGAAAAATTAGATAGTGCCAAGATCGGACATATGTTTGCATCTGGCCCTGCCTCAATTTGTAACGTTGTGCCCACCCCTCTCTGATCCGTTTTCGATGAGCGGATTTTAACCTCTAACGCAGGTGGATCCACTTTGAACAAAATGTCGTTAATAGAAAGTATATTGGCCCCACCCCCATTTTTCGAGGCTGTCGTAAATTCTCCTACCCTTAAAAACCCAAAAAATGCCAATGAAAAAGCAGCTTTAAATAAGCATACCTCGTAACTAGAATTACACAAGTTTGGCAGTGATGCTACCAGCTGTTGCAAAATAGGAAGGGTTATGGGACGTCGATTGTCCACCCTCCTATTCTGACGCCTACAACCTTCTTTCAGTTTTTTAACCACAAAGTTATTAGTCGGATCCTCCCACCCATTGATTTTGTGCATGTACGCAAGGGCGGCGATATATGTCTCAATTGTAGAGGGCGCCTTCCCATCTATGGAAAGTTGAGCAATGTAAGCAATAACATGGTTGACCGGGGCTGGCCAATCCCTTTTTAAGCCCAATCCCTCCCTAAAACCTTCAAAATCACTAACCCCCCTCTTATACGTTGTAAGCGAGCTCTTAGCCAAAGATGCTTCCAAAAGTCTCTGTGTTTCTGCTTCTAAAGCTTCCAAAGAAACTGAGGCACGGGAGTTCCTACTGGCTCCGCGTCTGGCGCCAATTCCAAAAAACGGGGAGCCTGAAAACGTGATAAAGCGTCCGCAATATTGTTATTAACGCCTGGAATGTGACGAGCCTTAAACGCTACATTAACTTTAAGACATTGCAAGACAAAAAATCTTACCAGCTTCATAATTGCTGCACATTTAGAGGTTTGCTTATTGATAATGGCAACAACGGATTCATTATCTGACCTAATCAAGATGCGCTTTCCTTTCAAAATGTCCCCCCATAATACAATGGCAACAACAATGGGAAACAATTCGAGCCAAGCAATTGAATGACTTGTCGCGTCTATACCTAATGGCCACCTGCCCTGAAACCATTTCCCATGCAAGAAACCTCCAAACCCGATGCCACCGCTAGCATCCGTGAATAATTGAAGATCATTATCCTCGCTCCAAAACTGGTCTGGGATCATGGCTTTCCCATTAAAATCTTGCAAGAAAATTAGCCACATAGAAAGGTCATATTTTGCCCCACATGACAACCTAATCTTATGCCAAGGCCTATTTATCCCCATTGTGAGGTCAATCAAACGCCTGAGGAAGGCTCTGCCTGGAGAAACAGCACGACAAATAAAGGACAATGACCCAATTAGAGATTGAAGCTCTTTTAAGGACAAAAAAGTTGAATCTGTGGCCTTTTTGACCTTGACTAAAATACTCGCAAGCTTTTGTGCTGGCACTGAGACTACCTGTTCAACAGAATCCATTTCTAAACCCAAAAAGACTAATTTTGTGGTGGGGCCGACAGATTTATCAGAGGCTAACGGTACCCCAAATTTTGCACAAATGCGCTCGAAACATGCGACTAATTGATGACAAGCCGTTAAATGAACAGCGCCCCCTGGAGGGCCACTTACGAACAAAAAATCATCCATATAGTGGACCACCATCTCAGACCCCCCCTCCTGTTTGACCACCCATTCCAAAAAAGTTGAAAACATTTCAAAGTGTGCGGGAGAACATGAAGCCCCCATAGGCAAAGCCTTGTCAACATAGTATTGACCTTTAACCTTGATACCCAATAAATGAAAATCCTTTGGGTGAATGGGTAAAAGCCTAAAGGCAGATTCGATATCTGCCTTGGCCATGAGGGCGCCCTTCCCAGCCTGAATCACTAAACCAGCCGCATCATCAAAATTTGCATAACGTACTTTGCATACCTCCCTATCAATACCATCATTAACCGAATGACCCTCTGGAAATGACAGGTGTTGAATTAGTCTGAATTTCCCAACCTCAGATTTTGGAACAAGGCCCACGGGAGATACAATCAAATTTGGAACCGGAGGAAACCGAAAAGGCCCTGCAACTCTACCCAATTTAATTTCTTTCGCCAATTTTTGGATAACTGCGTCCGGATCTTTCAATGCCGATTTTAAATTAACTGCATCCCGACCTTCCCTTATGCCTAAATACCCCAGTGTAAAACCATGACCGAACCCCTCCTCGAGAGAGGTTGCTGCTGTACGGTGTGGATACCGAGCCAGCCAAGGTAATAGTTCAAAAAACTTAATCGGGGTACGATATTTACAGCAAATGCAATTTGTGCCTGATGTTGAAGTGACACCATTACATGTAAATGGAGCAATTTTACACCTATTAGTATTGTAAGGCGGTAGAATTTTGCTACTTTGGCCCTGGTGTCTTGGACTGTTTGTTTCGTGAATAACAGTCTTTGACGCTGTGACCATCTCTATTACAGGCCTGACACGCGTGTCTGAAGGGACAGTTGGAGCGTTTACAACCTGCTTGTTTATTATAGTTGAAGCATAAATGTGTTGTATTTGTGGCTGATGACGCCCTCCCTCTGCCGCGACCTGATGGGTAGGATCTTTTATTGCCACGAAAATTACCAGCGCCCCCTTGATTGTGAGATTGAAGTGACGTCATAGGCACTGCTACATAAAATGCCCATAATTCATTATCAAGCGACGACCAAGACTTTTCTGGATGCGATTGAAGGCGCAAACGAAATTGCCGATCATATTCTTTCCAACCCCCTCCCTCAAAGCGCGCGGCTGCCGTACGAACTATATGCCCGTATTTCAATACTTCCTGGGTTCGGTTGGGATGTGCATTCAAATAGACGGCAGAAAAAATAAAAAATGCATTAGTCCATGAATGGATGGACGTGATTTTGGGTTGTGAAACTGGCGACTTCAAAATGACCTGACCTAGTTCATTCAACCCTAACACCTTATCGCCTGATGGCTCAACTAACCCCCCTTTATCCAGTAACGATGCAAATTCGACGTACTCGCCATTGCGAATTTTTTCCTTGGTTTGTTGTGAAAGCCCTTCACCCAACGGACTACACACTGAATTTAATGGATTCGGGATATTGGCCCCCGAATTCGAGGAATTGAACTGCCCAGAAACATGTGAATAATTCTGAGAGTTGTTATTTATTGCCAAGAAGGGATTAGGTACATTATTATTGTCAAAGTTATAGATAATCTCACCAGACTGGACTTGTCCTCCAACCGGCTGTCGCTGTACAGGTTGTTGAATTCTCACACCGCCACTTGTTGACACGAAAGCATTCTGGTCACGTGGCTGAAAACCCATACTTGGCCCCGTACTCTGATTACCTGCCTGCTCGTTGGCTTGACTTGGCTGCACAGAACCCGATGCTCGATCCACGGGCGGTAGTTGTTGATTGGCCTGGATTGGCCTGACGTCATGCAAACTGGCCGTGTTCACACGGCTTGGATTTGCCGAGATTACCGGAGACATTACCGGTGGCGCATTGTTGATCCTGATATCATGATTTTGACCAATATTTAGGCCTACCGGATGTGTTTCCTGCCCGCGGACAACGTTCTGCGGATTTCTCGGTGGAGATGGTGTCCCCAGAGCCACGTATCGCAGATCTATCGGAGGCAGTGGTGGGGGAATTGGATTATTCCCAGGATTATCATTACTCGCCCCAGCATTTGAAGTAGAAGCTGCCGCCGGATTTGGCGCCGGAGGTTGAATATTATCGGCCATCGCCGATGCCATATGACGGGCCTGGGCCCTCGTTTCCCTTGCAAAGCACAGAGGAGGAGGTTCAAGGCGTTTTCGTTTTGTGCCTCGTTTTTTCCCCATGAATATAGTCCCAAAACTTTATTTATTTATGAATTGAAATGGAACAACCAAATGTTCAGCAAGTTAAACTCAATGTACTTAACGGATTGATGAATGAAAACCCGATGAATAAGAGATGAAAACTAGCTGAAGAATGAAGATAGCTCAGATGCCGGTGTAGATAACTGCCGATAACTGATGAATTTTTTCTCCTCCTCTGGCAAGTGTGTTGTGGTTGCAGTCCCAAGACTGAATGAAATGAAAGGGTGCGGTGTGAACCCCGAAACAAAATTGGCGGGAAAAAAGTGTCTCGTGACTCTGCCGCGGCGGAAGTTAACCTTATAAGTCAGAGGTTAACGGGCAAAGGCTCAATTTCCTAACAACAACGTAGTTTTCTTTGTATACACCTCGTAAAACTGTATTATTGCGATGTTCATTATCGCATAGAGTCAAAGCTCTGTATACCAACGTGTTGGCCACGCTATTTTTTGCCGATAGGTGATGATTGGATGTAAAATGCAGATACTGATCAGTGTGTGTGGGTTTTCTGTAGATCGAGAAGCTCAAACCAGATTCAATTCGCTGTACTTTGACATCTAGAAAAGGAATGTACCCATTGTCTTCCAATTCCATGGTAAATTGTATACACGGCTGCTGTGCATTTAGGTGATCTAGGAATTTGACCAATTCATCTTGTCCATGTCTCCAAACTACAAAAGTATCATCCACATATCTGAACCAATCCACCGGTTTCAAAGGATACGAGTCCAGTGCCTTTGTTTCAAAATGCACCATAAACATGTTGGCTGTTATGGGTGAGCGAGGAGATCCCATAGCTTGACCTTCTTTTTGTTCATAGAATTTGCCTTGCCATTTGCCTTGCCATCTTTACAGATCAGTGACCGTACTACTGTGCATTAGACTTATTGTAGTCTGTAGTAGACACGGGGCAGTCTCTACGTTATTTCCATTGGTCAAGGGGCAGTCCTTTGGAGGTTCTATTAGAACCAAAGTTATATATATAGTAGGTCAGTGGCAACCTACGTGTAGAGCTCTTTTCAGAGCCACCATCTCTGTTCAGTGGAAGCGGAAATCCATCTGAACGGCTCTTTTCAGAGCCACCAATTCTTTCACAAGTAGGAAAGGGCACCTACTCTCAAATCATCGGGCAAGGGGCAGCCCAAATGATGATAACAAGAGAAGTGGCAATCTCTATGTTTTGTTTAATATTATAATAATTTGGTCCTGAAGAAGTCCTGAAGAAGCTAATCCTGACGAAAGCTTGACAGATTAAAACTCGTCCGACGGCGAACCCGTTAAAACTTTTAACTTATAGAAATATCTATAACTATTTGTATAGTTGATTTTAAAATTATTTTGAAATTTTGGTAAAATATAATTACTGCTTCAGTTCGTATACAGGTGACTTCGTAATAAATGAGTTTAAAAAAAAGGTAATTTCGGTCAAGCTTGGAATTTACCATTTTAACAAAAGTGTCCATATTTTCTGTCAGAATCGCCTGATTTTTAAAATTCAAAATTCCTCAGAAAGCTAAGTGTACAAAATAATAAGCACTTTGAACGATAACAATGTATTCATGGCTAAATAAATACACCGTTCCCGGTATAAATAATTCTGGGAAACCCTGTATATGGACATGGTATGGAGTCATATTAGAGAAGGGGTAACATTTATTGAGGTCATTTAGGTGACGAATTTGTAATTTGTTAAAAAAAACCTCATTAAGTATATCAATATTATATAAGTATTAGTGCTAGCTGACTGTTAATGCACATTTCCAATAGATTTGCTTAAATTTCAGAGAAATTGCACTTAAGGAGCCATCATCCGCTAAGCTTCATTAAGTATCTTACTATTATATTAATATTAGCGCTAGCTGACTGTAAATGCACATTTCCAATAGATTTGCTTAAATTTGAGAGAAATTGCACTTAGGGAGCCATCATCCGCTATGCCTCATTAAGTATATTAATAATTATATTAATATTACTGTGTTAGGTTGAGCATGCTGCTATTACAATAATATATACTGATTTTGGTAGGTTCTATAAAGCCAGAAAAAAACTGTTGGAATTAAAATTACTCTATAAATACTCAATAACACAGTGCCTTTGATAATCCAACTTTAAGGCTGTTTTATATATTTATTCCATACTTCCCAAAACAAAAACAGGTTAAATTAGCAAAACTCATCTTTCGATATCAATTGTACTCATTTTTAAAACATCACTGAACATCGTGTTTAAAGTCCATCAACTTTTCTGCTATTGTATTTTATTTTACTTTATTCTTACTTATTGACTAACCTTAAGTGAAAAATAAAGGTAGGCTATATGTAAAGATAATATTTGTTACTATCATGATTATTATTGTCCCATAAGGTTAATCTTTACGTGCGGCTCATCTATCTACGATCTACAAAAAACATTTGGTTTTAAGGAGAAATCAATTATTATAGTCAGAGCACCATTGCAAAAAGCTAGGTAATTCAAACCTGGCTAGTTATTGTCAAAATACCGGATATAATTTTCCTTAAATAATGAGTATTTTCTAAAAGACTTTTATATTAGCTTCAAAATGACGAATTCACCTTTCAAATGCCGTTTGTTTTGACTCATTTTTGTTGCTTTATCCTATCTAAAAATATTCTTGATTAAAGTTGATCCCTAAAAGTCAAATTGTTGTTATTACGAAGAAATGCTTCAAAGCGTTAAGCCCGGGATATACTCCATTTCGCGAACGCGTATTTGTCGCCGCGACAAATTTGTGGGTAGAATTTTACGACCTTCGCGAAAGAAAATCGTACCTCCGCGAAAGAAAAACCTTTTCAGTTATATTTCACTGGAGATATGAAGCTTTAAAAAAAGGTATCGAACCCTTTGGCACACCCTGTATTATACTTGTTCGTGTTAAAAATTAAAATTCAACTCGATGTGATATTGCCATATACTGGAGGGCGGCGGCGGCGCCACAGGGGGGGGGGGGGAAGCCCCTCCCCCCATAAAGAAAAAAGAAAGAAAGAAGGGGAGAAAGAAAGAAAAAAAGGGAACGAAAAGAAAAGGGGAAAAAAGGGAAAGAAAAGAGGAAAGGAAAACAGAGGTCAATCGGTATATTATTGGAAAGGCCTAGTTGCCTGCACCCCCACTTGGGATATAAGTGGCGTGTCCAAATGGAGTGGTTGTGGGGGGGGGGGGGGGGGGGTGGGGGTTGGCTGATCTAATCCAGATTGGAGGGGGCACACTTTAACCTAGAAATTGCCAGATAGACATGGCATGACCAGTGGCGTGGCCATATGAGGGGCCATATTCCCCGCCCCTTGACTATCATTCGGGGGAATTAAAGGGTTATATATATTTTATTCTTTCAAATTTCAAGGCTTCAGTCGAGGGAATCGAAACCAAATTATTTATAAATAGTATGAATGAGTATGAAAGTATGAACAATCACGCGCGCATATGTCCAGAAATATCATTCTATATAAAAGCCCATTTCAAACAAAAATATACATTAATTATAGCCAGAACTGAGCATATAGAAAAATATTCGCACGCTACGCGCGCATGCTTTCAGGTAACAGGTAACCCAGAACTGAATTCATTCGGGTGGGGTGGGGATTACACTTATTCGGGGAAATTAAGAGGTTTTTATATAAATTGATCTTTAAAATTTTAATTCCATCGGGGGAATCGAAACTTAATTCGTCTAAAAATAGTATGAAAAATCATGGTCGGAAAATCAATAAATAACGTACCCAAAGAGTAAAAATGCTGCATAAAATAGCTTTATTTTGCTATACGTGATAAGAATTTATTTTAAAAAAAGATTCCGTTCACCGTTACCCCGCGATCGATGCAGTTTTTCAACATAGCATTGTTAACCATCTATAGTACACGCGGTTCCATTACGTTCCATCGTCCAGTATAGTTTGCGCCAAGTTTCAGATATTGTCTGACCATTGTCTGACAGGGGCTGACATATTGAATTGGCTATCATGCTAGTATTTGTGTGTGAACATGGTGTGAACATGGTGTGAATGGGGGTGATTCACCCTGGACCAATTGTCTAGACGACCCGAAAAGGCACTCCTGTATTACCACGCTGCAACACTCCCGCTATTGGCATGATAGTATGTCGGTCTTTACAGTCTTTAGCCCCATTGGGCTACATTCTAAACTAAAATCTGCTATATAACCCTAACCCTACCATATACCACAATATACCACGACTGGGCACGTTGGTACCACCCGGCGTGGAAGTTTTTCGATGAAAAAATGGACCCACTCCATACAGTCTGGGCAATACACTGCCCAGACTGTGCTTGGAAGCCGTGGTGTAGCGGGGAATTGGAAGCTCCACGTGCTGGAGGTCCCTGGATCAAATCCCGGGGGGGGGGGGGGGGGGTATTTTGGTCGATTTTCCACGTTGAAGAAAAAATTCTGAAAAAAATGGGGGGTAGAGTTAGGGTTAATTGTAATATTTTTTAAAATTTGAACTTTATATTTTAAAAAATCTCTGACATTACACTAGTTTTTAAACAAGTTCAAGTTCAAATATTGAGTTTCTTAACGCAAGAACATTGAAAAGTTGCGTGTTGGGCTAAAACAATTCCACCCAAGAATTGTTCGACTCAACACATTGACCGCACGCTGGGACGACCCTGAGACAGGCTGTCTCAGGCTGTCTACACTCTAGCCCTATGAATTGTCACACGCGGTGACTTTCAGCTACATTGGGCTAAGTTTTAAAACTAAAATCTGATCCAGGGATAATATATTGTGACTTTTTTCGAATTTTGAGCTTTTGACCTTAACCAAATTTGAAATAGTGCTAATTCCAATGACAAATTGAAGTTAAAGTGTGAATTTCTCAACACAACAACTTTCAAAAGTAATATTTTGGGCTTCTTTCCACCCAGAAAATTATCTAATTTAATTCAATCTAAATAAACTTGCGGATGAGTACACTTTGAACATTTTCTGTCAGAATACTTTTAGCTAATTTCGTTAATATCCTATGGAATTGACTCGTTCGACCAGCAAACAATATGAACATTATTCATTTATGAAGATTAACACAAGAAAAACAGCAACAACTGTAATAATTACGTTTCTAAAATCCCCACTAATACCATGCTAGTACAAAGTTCTTGCCTATGGACAAAACATACCACCCCTGGGGCGGCGAGGCCTTGAGCAGTGCTTGGCCAGCGATCCTAGTAGCCCGGCTAGAAAATACACAGGCGTGGTGCAATAAATCAGCCAAAGAAAGTCATGATATATTACCCCGGATACTAGGGCATATCCGTGGACAAAAAAATTCCAGACTATAAATGGAACGGAACCGTAATGTTAACCTGGGGGTCGTGAACCCCATGGGTTTTTTTTTTGGGGTTTTACAGGGGATCCAAGTGGTTATAAATATAGCTTTTTGGTGAACCATTTTATATTTTGTTCTAAAGAGGCTTAGAAATTCCCAAAAGAAACGGTCAAATATGCAAAAATTTCGACTGGCTACGCTCGCATCATGACTAAACAGTTTCAGTTTTAATAAGTCGGACTGATTTGTTCGTAATTTTTTTTGGGGTCACGGTACTGACCAACAATGTCTGATGGGGTCGTGGGGCCAAAAATGTTAGGAACCACTGATCTATACTTACTTAAATCAAGAAAAGATCATCAGTATACTATATGCACAACTTCTTTCTCGCATATAACGAAATAGCTGTCTAACTTTGATAAAAAACCAATATTGATTGGAAATGAAGTGATGCCTTTCAATACAAAATCGGTCAACAGTACACACCAAATCGCACCAATTGGTTTCGAGAATTCGAGATTTTTTTCAAATTATGTATGAGGGGGGTACATCTACCCTCAGACTCCCCCAGTCCGCGTTACCGCGGAGAGCGGTGTTTCGCACCTCTTTGGTTACCCACCATAGTTAGTTACTCGATTTTTGTTTTTTTTAACCTTGATTTTTGCCCCCTACAAATACCCTGGCGCTGCCCCTGCTGGAGGGTAATCTAAAAAAAAGAACATTCGCTCAGAGAGAATGGCCGATATCGTGTTAATTGAGTGTAACGACGCTATTAACGATGGCCTTGATAGGATTGACCCCTGAATTAATCAACAAGAAACACAGCCAAATGCATACATATTCAAAATAAAATATATATATTTAAAAGTGTTTTATTGTTTACTCGTGAAACGTATATATAATTCTGGAAGATAACAGACGGGAAAATATTGATATAATAATTTGCATGTGATTCGGCATACGTTTTGGTTGCCATAACAATGGATATAAATAAAAAATATTTTATAACAATTATAGATTTAGTATTAATTATTTAGATTCAAGTATAATTTATTTGGTTGATGAATTCTTGCTGAAAATGTAACTGTAATTATTTTTCTTCTTCTTTTTTTCCTTGAAAATAACCGTAAAAATCCCAACAGATCTGTAAAAAATCAAAATAATCTGTAAACATTTGGCCGTTTTTTGACAAGCAAAAATAATTGGGTCGATATTCATTTGCACGTGAACGGGTTTTTTCACCGATCTAAAAAAAATTGTTGTTTTTTGTTTTTGTCGCCTTGTGCATAATGTTTAAAACCGCAAGATTTTGAGGTGAATTTGATGTTTATTTTCAAATGAAATTATACAAATTACAAAAGTGATTTATCGTTGTGCCAGAACGGTTTCTAGCTTTAACCCTAACCCCCTGAGTGCTAAAAAATGCTAATCCAAAGTCACTTTACAAACGCATGCGCCGTCGGTTTTCGATGACGTAGTCAACCGAGCCTATATAATGAGCGCAATATACTGCGCGAATGTGTAGCTGAGGGCCGTGGCTTAGTGGTTGGAAGGTGGGGCTTGAGAACGGAGGGTCCCCGGATCGAATCCCGGCAGGTTCCCGGAGATTTAGTTGGCTTAGTGGTTGGAAGGTGGGGCTTGAGAACGGAGGGTCCCCGGATCGAATCCCGGCAGGTTCCCGGAGATTTAGTTGGTGTTTTTTCCTCGAAAATTGTGATCCCGGTCAAAAATCCTGAACCGGGGTTAGGGTTATGGTAACATTTTTGTGTGTGTGTTCTATTAACCCTAACCCCCCTGAGTGCTAAAAAATGCTAATCCAAAGTCCCTCTCCAAACGCATGCGCCGTCTGTTTTCGATGACGTAGTCAACCGAGCCTATATAATGAGCGCAATATACTGCGCGAATGTGTAGCTGAGGGCCGTGGATTAGTGGTTGGAAGGTGGGGCTTGAGAACGGAAGGTCCCCGATTGAATCCCGGCAGGTTCCCGGAGATTTAGTTGGTGTTTTTTCCTCGAAAATTGTGATCCCGGTCAAAAATCCTAAACCGGGGTTAGGGTTATGGTAACTTCTTTTTTGTGTGTTCTATTAACCCTAACCCCCCTGAGTGCTAAAAAATGCTAATCCAAAGTCCTTCTCCAAACGCATGCGCCGTCGGTTTTCGATGACGTAGTCAACCGAGCCTATATAATGAGCGCAATATACTGCGCGAATGTGTAGCTGAGGGCCGTGGTTGGACGGTGGGGCTTGAGAACGGAGGGTCCCCGGATCGAATCCCGGCAGGTTCCCGGAGATTTAATTGGTGTTTTTTCCTCGAAAATTGTGATCCCGGTCAAAAATCCTAAACCGGGGTTAGGGTTAATAAGGGTCTAAAATCGCACTTCTTCCCCAAGTAGCATGCTTAATAATAATAACACACATTTATAGAGCGCTTTACTTTAGTGAGATCTGTACAACAAATGAATAAAAGATTAAAGCAAAAATACAACAATGATCTTAGATCTACAAAAATATACATACACAGAGTCAAATGCATATTTTAAACAACAATAAAAAACATGAGATATGAAATACAGTGTATGGCATTAAAATGCATTATGAAATGAAAGATCATGAACAAATACACAGCATTTAGATTTCCAAGTTAAATAAGTAGGTCATAAGTCGCGACTTGAACTCCTGAACTGAACCTGCCTGGCGTATGTCCATTGGGAGAGTGTTCCATAATTTAGGGCCCGCGATGGAGAAAGCTCTATCACCGAAAGACTTCATTTTGCTTTTTGGAATAACAAGAAACTCACGGGAGCCAGAGCGAAGGTTAGCCGTGGGAATATAAGGTTTCAGCAATTCAGACACATAACTTGGACCAGCATTGATTGTTAAGTGATTTGTACACGATTAGCAGGAGCTTGAACACGATTCTTTTCAGTCAGGTCCCTTTGTTTTGTTTTCATTTTCTTTACTATTTTGTGTATATTTTGCATGAATTTTGTATTGTTCTGTCATCTTTAGCGTTGTGATCTTTATGAAATGGCGCTTTATAAAAGCCTATTGTATATATGGGTGTTTATATGTATGTATAGAAGAATACTGTCCGATGTCAAAGTGCTAAAGATTCATAAGAAGAGCATAAAGTACAGCAAATTAAAATATTAACATCGTTGTTACTGGCAGTTTCATGTGACCCTATTGGGGCATAATCGTCAGACAAACTTATGCTGT
The DNA here is from genome assembly GCA_035610835.1 of Ophiura sarsii. Lineage (NCBI taxonomy): Eukaryota > Metazoa > Echinodermata > Ophiuroidea > Amphilepidida > Ophiuridae > Ophiura > Ophiura sarsii. The sequence goes on from CM069448.1 coordinate 33,281,950, forward strand.
ATGTACAGTACTATAGCCATGTCATTGTATCGCACACTAGAATATGGCTATGATGCGTTTTCGTATAGAAAGGAAAATGCCTCTTTCCACAAGAATCTTTTTTCCTAAAAAGTGGCACAACCCGTTTTTAAGTACCCGTGATTGGTCAAGCATGTCTTTGAATTGGGAAGAGCAATTACAATCAAACCGACGGCGTTTGAAAGCCAACTAAATTGTCTTTAACCCTAACTCTACCCCCCACTTTTTTCAGAATTTTTTCTTCAACGCGGAAAATCGACCAAAATATCCCCCCGATCCCCCCGGGATTTGATCCAGGGACCTCTCGCACCAGAGGCGAGGGATTCCACACTTCACCACGGCTGTCAAGCACAGTTCTGGGCAGTGTATTGCCCAGACTGTATGTATTGGGTCCATTTTTTCATCCAAAGACTTCCACGCCAGGTTGTACCAACGTGCCCAGCCCAGAAAGAAAAAAATTCAAAAAATTGCTTGTTAACCCTAACTCTACCCCCCACTTTTTTCAGAATTTTTCCTTCAACGCGGAAAATCGACCAAAATATCCCCCCGATCCCCCCGGGATTTGATCCAGGGACCTCTCGCACCAGAGGCGAGGGATTCCACACTTCACCACGGCTGTCAAGCACAGTTCTGGGCAGTGTATTGCCCAGACTGTATGTATTGGGTTCATTTTTTCATCCAAAGACTTCCACGCCGGGTGGTACCAACGTGCCCAGTCGTGGTATTTTGGGGTATATGGTAGTGTTAGGGTTATATTAACAAAACTTAGAAAAATTTTGAAGGAAAAAAAAAAATCAAAAAATTGCTTGTTAACCCTAACTCTACCCCCCACTTTTTTCAGAATTTTTTCTTCAACGCGGAAAATCGACCAAAATATCCCCCGATTCCCCGGGATTTGATCCAGGGACCTCTCGCACCAGAGGCGAGGGATTCCACACTTCACCACGGCTGTCAAGCACAGTTCTGGGCAGTGTATTGCCCAGACTGTATGTATTGGGTCCATTTTTTCATCCAAAAACTTCCACGCCGGGTGGTACCAACGTGCCCAGTCGTGGTATTTTGGGGTATATGGTAGTGTTAGAGTTAAGATATATAAAAATTACATCCAAATACTGAGTAATCAATGAGGGCAATGAGTCCTTTTTTAGGGACACCCTGTATATGCAATATTTTTGACATTCAATACTTATTTTATAAATATTTTTTAGGATTAAATCGTTTTAAATATTAAGTAACGATTTGAATCACCGTTTCTTTATTTCTAATGCACCTTGATTATGGGAAATGTACAAGAAAATACTCATTGTTGCTCAGTGATCATTTGATTTACAAAAAAACACCCAGATGATCAGAATGAGGTGAAACTTTCTACAGTACATTGAAACACAGCACAAGCAGCAGTGTCATATTCCGATATGTTGAACTGGTTTTTGACATACCTCTCTTTGATCACACAGAGCCCAATCAGTTTATTGACTTTAAATATCTGCGACGTTAAACTCCAGTAGGAGAGATGTAAGACTCTTGTTTCATCCCGTTACCTTTGATGAGTTGAATGAAAACTTACCTAGTAAGGACACTGGTAAAGTGATTTTAAGAAATGTTTCCATCACGAAGGTTCAGTACTCTTCAAACTGTTAGGATTCCTCTCCAAATACACGTCAACAACGAGTAGTAGGGTTAAAGCTAGAAAATTGAGTAGTTAATTAAGATTTCAATAAAAAAGAGTATTCTCTGTCGTTTCATCCCACCTATTCATAAGAGAGATCGCTCACAGCAGCTGTACACCTGGCAAAATAATTACACGACACCTGGAATACACACGAACCGCGTATTTATATATATGTACATTGTGGACTTATGGACAAATTAATACCAGGGGCGCTAAAACTTCGCTTGCTGCCAATAGGAAGCTACATGTACATCTAAAATGGGTTGGGAAGTACACTGATAGATGGCGCTGTAGTTGGAATGTCGGTGACTTTTGTTGTCTGCTCAGGTATAGTCGAAAAAGAAGAAAAAATATAATCGAAAATTGTGATAACACTTACGTATTTGACGGTTTTACAAACCTAGTCTGAAATATGAGATATTCAGGTGTCATTATTTTCTTTAAAGAATTTGAAATTCATTTTGTGACTATCCATTGAGTATATACCGTAGCATCGTTTTTTGTGTATGATAGACTAAATGCAAGTCTACATAATTTCCTACCATAGTTTCGGAAGGCTGTTGACGAATCACTGCTCACGTAACCATGACGTAATCGTAAGGGTAACATTGCGTACCAGTCAAAGAAAATAAAAAAATGTTGGCAGACTTAAAAAAAGAAGTTTTAATTTATGTCAGGATGCAGATTTGGTCAAAGTCTACAAAAATCAAAATGTTGTCACCGCTAGACCTTTCGTTACCATAGCAACGACCAAAACATCAAAATGACACGTGTTGGCTTATTTCAGCACTTTTATGAGGCTAAAAAACATGATTTGCAACACATAAGCTTTCTAGAAATGCAGTTCTTAAACAACCATCTTAATAGTATATATATATTAATATTGGTGTTATCTGACTGTCAATACACATTTCCAATAGATTTGCCACAATTACATAGAAGCTAATTGCAATTGAGCCATCATCCGCTAAGCCTCATTAGTGATTTAGGTTGAAGATCATACCATTACAATACTTATATACTGGTTCTGGTAGGTTCTATAAAGCGAGAAAAACACTGTTGGAGTTATAATTACTCTACAAATGCTAAATAAAACAGAACCTTTGATACTCCAACTTTAAGGCTGCTTTATTTATCTTTTCTATACTTCCCACAAGCAAAACAAAATGCTAAATTAGCCAAACTCATCTTTCGATATCAATTAGAATTGTATTCATTTTTAAAACATCACTGAACATCGTACTTAAATTTCATCAATTTTCATGCCATTGTATTCTATTTTACTTTATTCTTACTTACTGGCTGACCTGAAGTGAAAAATAAAGGCTATATGTAAAGATAATATTTGTTATTATTATTTATATCAGGCTTTTAACGGTACAATAAAACTGTGTATTGAATATTGTTCAACCAAAGTACCCGGATGCGACCAATATTCTAACAAGAAGAGTGTCAAAAAACACAATCCTCGCTTAGAGGGGGTTAATTTTGAATGTAAACAGTAATAAAGGAAGAGTATTTTAAAGAGAATTGTGTCATAACAAAACAAGCACTTTCAGTTTCCTTGAAATCAAGTTTAAAGATCTGTTTTTATAACATAGAGTCATAGTTATATTGTACATGATTGTTTACATAAACAAACTATACCCTGAACTTTAGAGTCATAGTTATATTGTACATGATTGTTTACATAAACAAACTCCCTGAACATTTGTGTTGAAAGTCCCAAATAGGAATATTTTGTATCTAATTAAAAATAGACTTATCACATCAAAGTAAAAACAGCTGTAATGGATAATTAATTAATGATTAATAATGAATTAATTATGATTCATTAATGATTAATTAAGTATCAATTAATTAATTATCAATAATTAATTATCAAGTATTAATTAATAAATAAATAACAAGAATTTATTATTGAGTAATTAATGATTATTAAACAATTAACTAATGATTAATGAATGATGAATGATTAATTAATAATAAATAATAAACTTTTTTACTAACTTTCCAATTGCAATCTTTAAGTTTGAGCCGTTTTTATTAGTTGCTACATGGATACACTATGAAATACTAATGCATGATTTATCCAGGGACAATCCCTGATTTACCATGGCATGTGTAGTTTTCCATGATTAAAATTCACAATTTATTGTATTGACCGTTGACCCTTCCTTGATACAAAACTAGTTGGCTGGACACATCTGTCAACAAAACCAATTATCTTTCCATTAGTACTATTTCAGGTCATTGTGTCAATACCATGGTGAATAATGGGACTTATTATAAGTGCACAAAGATGGTGATGTGGTCGTTGCGTGTTATGAGTATCTACAAAATTGTGAAAAGGTTGTGTATGGATAATTGGAAATAGTTATAATCAGCTGTTATGATTGGTTGACAGGGTTGTTTGTTAACTTGTATGGTTGAAAGTGTGAACAAATGAAACCAAGGGTACTTGACGGTTTAGGTGGCCATATTTTAACACTATACCTAGAGAACTAAATGCAATATATCCAATGATGTGACCTTGCCAGAAAATAAGTTGATCTCTGCAACGAGCTTGCTGAACTTGTACCAGTACAGGTTTGTTAAGTAGTAACAAACTCACTTCACGAGAAAAATATTGCGCCGCTCAGAAGATGTGCGCGTGAGTATATATTATTCCCAGATGATGCGCATGGGTACATTTTTGAGATCGGCATTTCAATCTCGCTGAGATCAATAAGGTAAGTTCGGGCTAATGATTTATTTTTTATCAAAACAGTCTGTTAATAAATAATAATACATTTATAAATAATAATAATTATATTGAATGTCTTATTTTCGCCATACAAGCATATGTGATGCAATCTGTGAAAACCCGTCACATGGTGAGATTTTTCATATTGGAGATATTTATATCATAAGAAAGCTGAAAATGTGCTGATTACAGAACTGTTATGATCATTTTTCTACTATCACTACAAAAAACAAAAAAAGTTATGAGTGAATGATGATTGTGATGTCATAAAAAGCTACAAAACAAGAAATCATGAAAACAGGCCAAAAGATACATAGTTCAATAGAATAACATTATAAAGGTTAATTAGAAAAATGACTTAAGTAAGTTTTTGAAGGTGAAATTTCATTAAAGATGATGACACAAAGTATTGGATTTTTTTTTATCATACCCATAATCCCTAGTTCACATTTTGCGACATCCGACGGGTTTTCACAGATCGCATCACATATATTGCACTCGCGATTACAAATATTCTTGTAATCACCTTCAAAGCCATTCAATATTATATAATTATTATTGTCACATAATGTTAATTTTTACGTGCGGCTCATCTATCTATACGATCTACAAAAACATATGGTTTTAAGGAGAAATCATGGTAAAAGCTAGGAAATTCAAACCTGGCTAGTTATTGTCAAAATACCGGATATCATTATTGTCTAACAGGTCGATGACTGTCAATTTCCCTTTGCCCAATCAAAATTAAGATTTTGGTATTATAAGTAAGCCCATAATTTCTAATTACACCTGCAATCTTTTGGGGTATTTGCTTTTATCATGCAAATGACTGGAGCAATTTAACCAGAATTCTGGAATATGGCTATGATGCGTTTTCCTATAGAATAGTAAATACGGTGTGTAATATTTTGACCGAAATTCGATCACTTATCTAACTTTAAAACTCTTTCCCGATAGACGCCTGGAGGCGTCGAAATGAAAACGGCTGGCATTTAGACTATCTCTGTTAACCTATGACCTACCTCCAAAGTAACTTTCATGGTGTGTTTTGTAATTCAAAAGTGTTTCAGCATTACTTTGATACCAAATGTGTTATTATTTGTCACAAAAATTATGTGAAAATGAGGAAAAATTGACTGATGGATGAGGAAATTGGGCATTTGTAGCACTAGCAGTGCAATGAGTAATTGCAAGTATGGTAATTGCAAGTATGGTAATTGCAAGTATGGTAATTGCAAGTATGGTAATTGCAAGTATAGTAATTGCAAGTATGGTAATTGCAAGTATGGTAATTGCAAGTATGGTAATTGTAAGTATGGTAATTGCAAGTATGGTAATTGCAAGTATGGTAATTGCAAGTAGTGGTAGTGGAGAAATGGACCGTTCTGACCAGTCTTCAAGCGAAAGCGAAGATCCTAGGAGATGTAGGTCTAGCAGTGCCACATCATCCAGCAGTGCCACACAGGCCCATCGAGAGCAAGGCAGAGAAGAAGGCCTTATCTTCTTCTGCCTCTAGCACTCCTTTGCGCAGGCATTTTCACATCCAAAAAGATGTTGATATACACTCGGCAACTATTACCATATGCAAAAAAAGAAACCCTGTTGTACGGGCCCGACCGACCCATTTTTTTAGAAATCGGTGAACAAAATGTTCACGTGCAAATGAATACCGACCCAATTTTTGGGGGCTTGTCAAAAACCGAAAAATATAACAGATTGTTTTGATTTTTTGCAGATTTGTTGGGATTTTTCAGTGTCATTTAAAAGGGAAAATAAGGGGGAATAAACACGGTCAATTTGTTGGTGGTCTCGGTGTTCATAAGTTGTGCGTTTATTTGTCAAGTGACGATATCAAATTTGGCATAAAATGCCCAGAACAAATATGGCTGTTCAATTAAGTCATCAAGAATTCATCAACCTTGAAATAAATTTTACTCTAAATAATTAATACTAAAATTTATAATTGTTATAAATTTTATTTATTCATATCCATTGTCGTGGCAACCAAAACGTATGCCGAATCACATGCAAATTATTATAGCAATAATATTGCCCCATCTGTTATCTTCCCGAATTATGTTTACTTTTACTAGTTAACAATAAAACACTTTTAAATATATGAATATTTTATTCCATATGTATACATTTGACTGTGTTTCTAGAACATTAATTCAGGGGGAAATCCTATCAAGGACATCGTTAATAGCGTCGTTACACTCAATTCATATGATAAAGGCCATTCTCTCTGGGCGCGTGTTCTTTTTAAAATTACCCTGAAGTATATGGCAATATCGCATCGAGTTGAATTGTAATGTTATAAACACGAAAAAGTATAATACAGGGTGTGCCAAAGGGTTCGATACCTTTTTACTGATGTGGGTAGATAAAAATAATAGAATTCTTTTGTTAACAAAAATGTCACCCTTTCCGGGTATATTATTGGTGTAAGGCGAGATTTATATCAAAAGCAGGGATGATCGTCTGTATTGAAATAATGTACAAAACGTTTACCATGTCTGTCTCGCGTGCACCTGTACGGCTTGCATGTTTGAAATGCCCGCTAAGAAATATGGGTACTGATAGTGATAGCCTGTTGCGAAAACCACTAGTCTTTATACGGTTGTAGTGTAATATTAACTATCTTTTAAAGAAACGCGTCGGTGGAAAACAAACCCTTCGAATAATTTGAAAGACTTACATTATTGCATGAATTCATTGACGCGATTTGTGCAACATTTTTTAAAAAGTATTTTATACAAATGTTTCACTCAGTGTTCTATTACGAACACTTGGGACGATCAGTTTATCTTTTCAAATCGATACTAGTTTCTGGGAGTAAGAGTGTCGAGTTATGATTTACTGTTGAGGAGTTATTTCATGACAGTGCTCGAGACTAAGCGGCCTTTTATAATGGTTCCTTTGAAACATAACTTCAATTGAAAATACCGGCTTAGTCGTCCCTTTAATTTAAATGTTACTGGTGTAAGACATTCATAAGTGAGACTAGTGTTAAGACATCGTTACGGAATAAAGCTGTATAATCCTTGAATCCGTCAATAGAGGATTTTGTGCTAGGTTAACGCGGGTTTTAAAAGAACTGGGTCAACTGTATATAGTTTCTTTGCCATGCTAAGTGGAGGAAATACACTCGTAATACAAAAGTCTTGAATGTTCGAGTCCTGATGCTGTTACGTGATGAGTGAGTCACCTTACCTCGGTTACTCCTTTACCCAAGGTATATTGAAATATATAATGACATTCTTCAATTATGGAAAAGAGACCCACTCGTGGAAGAAGTGCAGCAAATCTCACATTACCACACAACAACATTATAAAAGGAGTATATATTATATGTCTTGCCAGTACATACACCCCTACACAATCAACATTTATAAGGCGCTGTTCCAGAAAGATCAAAGCGCCATAAAGAATAAAATAAACAAAAACAAAAATAAAAAGTCACTATGCAAGAGAGAGATGGCATGCCTCTACCATGACCATCGGATTGACCATCTTTACATTTACATCTTATTATTAAATGAATTTATACTATTATAGTCCGACAATGTTAAAGGGGGATGTTCCGATCACTTTAGGTTGGGTTTTTTCATCAAAATATTTTTAAATCTTTGGCGCATATGTTCCATTAGAAAATATAGGCCAAAATGCGGTGAATTACTGCCTTTACTGATTAACCCCAAGGCCAGTTTGTGTACTACTCAATGGGCAAATGTCATGTCACCTTGTGCTTCCAAAATCAGAACCATTGGAGTTATGCAACTCAAACCGTGGAATACGACTATTTTAAGGATGGCCCTTCATGAAGGATATAAACATCAAGTTGAAAATCGGGACAGCAATCGGAACACCTACCTTATAGGCTTTTTTATTTTTCCATATCGACTTTGTCAAAGAGTGGTAACCATGGTACTCATTAATACAGGGAATGAATTATCACTCATCCACGATAATTTCATATTTGTAATTTGGCAAGTGATCTTGCAGGGTTTCAGGCTTATATCAATTACGTCTAATTGATTTTTATGCTTGTAAATAACACAAAGTCAAAATTCTATTTCTCCATATCGACCTTGTCAAAGAGTGGTAACCATGGTACTCATTAATAATACAAGAAATAAATTATCACTCATCAACGATAATTTCAAATTTGTGATTTGGCAGGTAATAATGTAGGGATTCAGGCTTAGATCAAATACGTATAATTGATCTGTATGCCTGTAAACAACACAAGTCAACATTCAATTTTATCCTAATTGGGGACGTGTTGTTAACTTTTTATATAAAACCAGCCAATTTGAACTGTTTGAACTGGTTATCACCATTGTGATCGATATTGTTTTCAAACCCCAAAAGCTGTATAATTCCATAATCAAGCTTAACAGGTTTTAATTGGTTTTCAATTATTTCCTAATAAACCATTTCACATTAAGCTTAACCGTCACAGGTTGTTTGGTTACATCATATTACATGTCAGTGTATGTCAGTCATTCAGTGTTTTGGTAGTAATCAATACAGAATGAATCCAAAATAATTGTGCACGGATTGAAACAGTCCTTTGACCTTGATGTATGCATTGAACCATGAAATTGTTGCTGTTTGATTGGTACTGGTTTGCAAAATTGAACTGATTTGACGGAAATCGACGATGTTGCAGCTGCGTATGGCAGGTATTTTGCACAATGAAAGAGATAAACCTGGTTTTTCGCCGATAAACCTGGTTTTTCGCCGATAAACCTGGTTTTTCGTTCGATTCGAAAAACCAGGTTTATCGAATTCGATAAGCAAAGTTTTTGATAAACCAGGTTTAGCGGCTGATAAACCTGGTTAATTGACCGATAAACCTGGTTCATCGAAAACCTATCGAAAACCTTGCTTATCGAATTAGATAAACCTGATCGATAAACCTTGCTTTTCTAATCGATAAACCTGGATTTTTCGAATTTGATAAGCAAGGTTTTCGATAAACCAGGTTAATCGTTCGATAAACCTGGTTTTTCGAATTTGATAAGCAAGGTTTTCGATAAACCAGGTTTATCGGTCGATAAACCTGGTTTATCTATCGAAAAAACAGGTTTATCGAATTAGGCTGAGTCGTTCAAAAATGGCCCGTTTTATACGCCCGATTCCATTACAATTATATACCGTTCGCATTTGTTTTCAATGGATGAATATAGCTACGTCTTCGTGTCCCGCGTAGTAATACAGTAATATGATGGGATTCCCTGTACAACACAGGGACAAACACAGGGACAGGTAGGTTGATTTGAATATTGATGAGGCTACCTACGTCTTTGAAGTTGACCGCCGTACAGTAATTGATTAAAGGGGCATGAAGAGATGTGTTGGAGGTTGCGCCCTCAATTATGATAAAAACTGGGATTTGTATAATTTTACAATTGTATTACATGTATGAACTTACACCTAATTGGATTAAGAAAAATCAGCCCTCTTTATTCAACAAAACATCGATTCAAAAATGCTGGTTGAGCGGAAACCAGCATTTTACATCAAACAGTGTCCCTCTCAAATACTGTACACTTGTATTTTACTAATAACAGTCCCCCTGCAGCACGCGTGATAAATAACGCGAACCATATATACATAGAGGGCGTTTTTAAGAATCGGTTCAATAAATAGCGATGGTATTGTTTTAATCAATGCTGTGTTTTTGTGAGTAAAAACATCTTGAATTCTGAAGTAAATTAATTAAAATAAAAAAATCTTCAGCACTACTTCGTGTCCCTTTAAGTACCCAACAAATTACTTTAGTTATTCTAATAATTACTCTATATCAAGTAGCTAATTAGTAAGGTAATCAATTATTTAAATTTTCATATTCCCCGGCATATACTTTCAGTACTTTGGAGCTTCTCGGACTTTTTTTCACAAATATTTGTTAAATAAATAATTATTTAGATATTAATTAGTTTTTAACCTTTAATAATTTACTAATTGTAATTAATAGAAGTTAAACCCGAGTTCAACACGCAGACATAGGAATTTGATGACGTTGTACCTCATAAATATTCATCACCAACATAAGGTTTATCGCAAATAGGTAAAAATCAATTGATTATCTTTTTCTGATGCAATGTGGGATCGCAAAGTGTCGATAGTTTGTACACTTTACGATCCCGATAAGCAAGGTTTTCGATAAACCAGCTTTATCGGTTGATAAACCATGTTTATCAGCCGATAAACCTGGTTTATCAAAAATCTTGCTTTTCGAATCAATAAACCTGGTTTATCGATTCGAAAAACCAGGTTTATCGAATTCTATAAGCAAGGTTTTTGAAAATCCTGGTTTATCGATCGAAAAACCAGGTTTATCAGCCGATAAACCTGGTTTATCGAACCTTGCTTTTCGAATCGATAAACCTGGTTTATTGATTAGGTTTATCGAATTCAATAGGCAAGTTTTTTGAAAAACCTGGTTTATCGATCGAAAACCAGGTTTATCAGCCAGGTTTATCAATCTGGTTTTTCGCCGAAAAACCAGGTTTATCAAAAACCTTGCTTATCGAATTCGATAAACCTGGTTTTTCGAATCGATAAACCAGGGTTATCGATTCGAAAAGCAAGGTTTTTGATAAACCTGGTTTTTCGCCGAAAAACCAGATTGCTCATGCAGTGATAATTTATATTTACAAACAAACCCAGATGATCAGAATAAGGTGAGACTTTCTAGGGTACATTGAAACACAGCACAAGCAGCAGTGGCATATTCCCATCGGTTGAACTGGTTTTCGACATACCTCTCTTTGTTCACACAGAGCTCAATCAGTTTATTGAATTTTGAAGCATTAAGTCATTTCAGGTAAATATTGAGTATGGGTGGCATTTTTTTTTCCTGGCCAGGTTGAAGTACTTTGGTAGCATATTAGAAAAAACGAGATTAGTTTGTTAATCTTTTACTTGTTGCCATGGCAACAGCCCATTTTAGATTTTAGCCATTTTTGGTCAATATCAGTTAAAAATAGTCGAAATTTACCGTACATACGTTATCTTATTGCAGCAATATACAAGATTTTTTTCTTCAACATTAGCTATTACATGATAAAGACACATCTTTAAACTTTAGACACAAAACAAAATTTTAAAAATTTACAATTTTTGTAAATTAACAAAAATCAATAATATTAATATTGTACTTTATACCAAAATGTGCTATTTTCTGGCAACACTGTTGATGTTGTAAACAATAAGCCCAAGCCTTTCTCTTCAGGTATGAGTGTGGCTAACTCTCTTCTACTTTTAGTATCACATAGGATATGATTAATTGAAAGGAAATTGCTTCAATATACGAAATAAAATTATCTAAATATATAGCAATGTTGCCGAACTGTAAACTTTCCGGCAACAAGAGTAGAAGTATAGGCCCTATATTACCACCTGCTTTACTTAACGGGTATCTATGGAATTCCCTTGAACATCTGGCATATACTAAATCCAATTTGTCGTAATAAAATAGCTTCAGTATCAAAATGCATGTCATTATTTGTAACAAACGAAATATTGTAATTTTCCCAAAATGCGTCAATATCTGGCAACACTGCCGTAAAAGTATATAATACCCCAAGCTGTTTTCATCAGATATGAGTAGGGTAAAGTCATCTCTCCCTCCTTCTATGAGGACAATATCCTGAGTGCCCTGGCAAGTAGTTTTTACGAGATGCAAAGATGGGCTAAAATATCAATTTTCTTAATATGTCAAAACTAGCAGTGTTGCCAGGTCAGAAAATACATCAAAACATTTTTTATTTTTTATTTTTTATTTGTGTCTAAAGTATATAGATGTGTCTTTATCATGTAATAGCTAATTTTGAAAGAAGAAAAAAATCTTGTATATTGCTGCAATAAGATATCGAATGTACGGTAAATTTCGACTATTTTTAGCTGATATTGACCAAGAAATTGCTAAAATCTAAATTGGGCTGTTGCCATGGCAACGAGTAAAAGATTAACAAACTAATCTCGTTTTTCTAATATGCTACCAAAGTACTTCAACCTGGCCAGGAAAAAAATATTAAAAAATCGGCGAGCTTTGCCACCAATACTCAATATTTACCTGAAATGACTCTTAATTATCTGCGACGACAAACAACTAATGAATCCAGTAGGAAAGATGAAAGATTCTTGTTTTATCAAGTTACCTTTGATGAATTGAATGAATGAAAACTTACCTAGTAAGGACACCGGTAAAGTGATTTTAAGAAATGTTTCCATCACGAAGGTTCAGTATTCCTCAAACTGTTAGGTTTCCTCTCCAAATACACGTCAACAACGAAGCGTCTTCCATTGATCAGAGAAAAGGGTGTCACAAAATACACCTGGCAAAATAATTATTAAGGCTTACACGACATCTGGATTATACACGAACCGCATAGTTGATAAATAAGCGGCCAGTTAGAGTATTATGTATATTGTGGACTTATGGACAAATTGATACCAGAGGCGCTAAAACTTCGCTTGCTGCCGATAGGAAGCTGCAAGTACATCTAAAATGGGTTGGGAAGTACACTGATAGATGGCGCTGTAGTTGGAATGTCGGTGACTTTTGTTGTCTGCTTAGGTATAGTCGAGAATTAAAAAATAAATAATCGAAAGAAATTGTGATAACCCATAATACGTGCTTGACGGTTTTACAAACCTAGTCCGGAATATGAGATATTCAGGTTTCATTATTTGCTTTAAAGAATTCGAAATTTATGTTGTCACTATCCATTGAGTATTTACCGTAGCATCGTTGTTTGTGTCTGACAGACGTAAAGGTATATTATGTGATCTTTTCCAGGGGACGTCCTCAATTCTCGAAAACAAATTGGAAGCAGATTTTATTGCAGATTTACATTTGTGATCATAAATCATGAATATATTCCAAGTTACAGAGCGACACGATTCCTACTTACCTCAAAATTATATCCGACAGTCTATTTTCACTCTAAAACCATGATTTTGATGTAATTAAGAATCGTATCGCCCTGTAACTTGGAATGTATGTACGATTTATGATCAGAAATGTAAATCTGCAAGAAAATCGGCTTTCATATTTTGTTTCGAGGATTGAGGGCGTTCCCTTGAAAAGATCACATAATATACCTTTAATGCAATTTCTTGCATATTTATAAATATTTCATTAATATTACAAGCCATCCCTACTGATTCATTCATCTCTACAAGCACAACATCCTAGCGAAGCCATACTCTTTGTCAAGATGTACGTCATTAAAAATAAAAGTCTCCAAATACATGTTCAGATGCTGACGTTTTATATCGTTGTTAGGCAAAATAATGAAATAAAAATGTTTATTTGTTTACCCTTTTTGATTCTGCTTCAATTCTCCTTATTACAGTCATAACTTTTTTGTTCAGGTATTTTAGAGTTTGAGATGTTTGTAAAAGCTTTGTTTCCTTCTTATATGCATTTTAAACAAGTTTTGGGGGTTCGCAAGTTTATCGCTAATTAAGGCGATTTGCATTTTTAAAAAAAGGGGGCAAAGAAAACAAAAAGGGCCTCCTCTTTCCTTTTTTTCGGAAAAAGTCAGGACGCTCAAACACTAAAATATGTTATCCCTTTTTATTTGCCTTTAATAACAATCAATACGCGGTTTCGGGGTTTGTACTATTCAACTGATAACATTACGTTAAGGTTTTCCATAGGTTTAATATTGGTGTTCTAATAGGTAGAACCAACTGTATCGGCCGCTCTTTTTTGTTGTATGTTACGCATTGTTGGACTGAAATGTCGTTGCAACTGTACAAAAAAGACGTAGCAAAAAAAATAAATCATTATGATATTATCAAACCAATCAATTAGTAAGCATGTTATCTCTAAAATGTGACGCATATACATGGCCGGTTGCAGGCAAATCCATTAAGATAGCAAGCCTATCAAATTATAATGTGCATGCTAAGTCATGAATCGAGTGAGTGGGAGAGAGGGTGTTTTGCCCCATCATTATATAACACTACACTACTATAGACGCTGCTGTCTCATGGCATGATCAGGCGGGCTATCAGATGGCGAAGAGAATCTTAAGATTTTTGGGCTGAGCCCGTGGCGCGATCAATTAGGCGCTTGACTTCCACGCGGGCGAGCCGGGTTCGAACCACGGCGCCGGCGCGACCCACCCCCTTCCAATTGACCCGTTTTTGTGCCTTGATATTCTTATTCACAAAACTCAAAAGTGTGATCCAGTTGTCAGGTTGATAATCGGATTACACGTAACACTTTATCGGTGAATTCGGAAAACTGCTAGTTGGCCTCTTATACATAAATTGGAAAGAGTGTATTTTAGACCCGGATTCTGGACTGTACAGTATCGGACGTATACTGGCACATGTAAAATGTTCCAGTATCGGGCAATACTGGAACACAATTATGTACCAGTATCGTTTAATACTGGAACAAATTACTACTGGTTGCACGTGTACCAATATCGACCGATACTGGAACATAAAAACGTTCCAGTATTTTGTCAATACTGGAACACAATTTGGTGTTCTAGTATCGACCGATAAAAGAATTACAAATTAGGACTAATTGCTTTACATCAAAGTCAAAGCCTTGATAACTCTTTCCAATTTTCTTGTCCCACCTATCCATACGAGAGTTCTCTCATAACAGCTGTACATCTGGCAAAATAATTATTAAGGCTTACACGACATCTGGATTATACACGAACCGCATAGTTGATAAATAAGCGGCCAGTTAGAGTATTAAGTACATTGTGGACTTATGGACAAATTAATACCAGGGGCGCTGAAACTTCGCTTGCTGCCGATAGGAAGCTACATGTACATCTAAAATGGGTTGGGAAGTACACTGATAGATGGCGCTGTAGTTGGAATGTCGGTGACTTTTGTTGTCTGCTTTAGGTATATTCGAGAATTAAAAAATAAATAATCGAAACAAATTGTGAAACCCTTACGTGCTTGACGGTTTTACAAACCTAGTCCGGAATATGAGATATTCAGGTTTCATTATTTCCTTTAAAGAATTCGAAATTTATTTTGTCACTATCCATTGAGTATATTTCGTAGCATCGTTGTTTGTGTCTGACAGACTTAAAGATATATTATGTGATCTTTTCCAGGGGACGCCCTCAATTCTCGAAAACAAATTGGAAGCAGATTTATTGCACGGTTACATTTCTGATCATAAATCATGAATATATTCCAAATTACAGAGCGACACGATTCCTACTTACCTCAAAATCATATCCGACAGTCTATTTTCACTCGAAAAGATCACATAATATACCTTTAATGCAAGTCTACATACATTTCTTGCATATTTATAAATACTTCATAAATATTACAAGCCATCACTGCTGATGCATTCATCTCTACCATCACAACTTCCTGTCATACTTTTTGTCAAGATGTACGTCATTAAAAATAAAAGTCTCCAAATACATGTTCAGATGCTGACTTTTTATATCGTTGTTAGGCAAAATAATGAAATAGATATGTTTATTTGTTTACCCTTTTTTGGATCCGCTTCCATTCTCTTTATTACAGTCTTAACCTTTTTGTTAAGGTGTTTTAGAGTTTGAGATGTTTGTAACAGCTTTGGTTCATCCTTATATGCATTTTAAACAAGTTTTGGGTGACCAACCCCCATAAACTAAAAACAGTGTATCGCTAATCAAGGCGATTTGCACTAAATAAAGGGGGCAAAAGAAAACAAAAAGGGCCTCCTCTTTCCTTTTTTTCGGAAAAAGTCAGGACGCTAAACATGTTATTTTTTTAATTTGCCTTATATAACAATCAATACGCGGTTTCGGGGTTTGTACTATTCAACTGATTACATTACGTTTGTGATCTCATAGGAAGAACCAAATGTATCGGCCGCTCTTTTTTCATGTTTTTGTTGTATGCTACGCTAAATTGCATGGTTGGACTGAAATGTCGTTACAACTCTGCATCCACTACTGAAAATTGGTTAACTGGTTAGTGTAATATCATCATAAACTTAAAGTTAAAGCTGGCCTACCACTTATCGGACGTATATACTGGTACAAGTAAAATGCTCCAGTGATACTGGAACACAATTATGTACCAGTATCGTTTAATACTGGAAAAAATTACTACTGGTTGCACGTGTACCAATATCGACCGATACTGGAACATAAAAACGTTCCAGTATTTGTCGATACTGGAACACAATTTGGTGTTCCAGTATCGACCGATACAAAAAGTACAAATTAGGACTAAACTGCTTTACTTCGTTAATCAGATTTGAAAATTAGGTTAATTGATACTTTAAGCAGTCAGGGCAAATGTCCAAAAACGGCAACCTGTCGAATCTGGCAGCATACAGCCGGATCCGGCAATATTGCTTTTTTGCCATTGGTTATTTTTGGGAATTAAGAACCTACTTCTGCATGTTCAGTAAGGTCGTTTTATAATTTAACTAAGTCAAAATGATAACCAATTATCATATAACATAAATTGCAAAATGTGTGGTATTTATTTTCGTGACTTAGAGCCAGCAATATGTTCGCGAAATTAAATAGATCGCAAAATTAAGTCGTTTTTTGCCTCTAGCGTCTTTATTTTAAGTTGGGGATCAAATAAGTTGATGAATCATGATGAGAAAATAATTCCCTAAGTTTTGACCAAAGCTCACAAATTTTGACAGTGAGGTTTTATATGTTTTAAAGCAAAATGCTTAATTAATTAACCACAGTCTCTCGGTTACCGGACGAGCGCTCTACCACTAAGCTATAACAGTATTCGTGGTTGGGTAATTGAGTTTTAAACCCATACAGAGTTAAGCGCATCTGCCGTACAATCACTTGGTGATCTCCCGTGTGTAAACACGATGATTCTTACAATTGACTGCACGTAAATACATGAATGTATTTTATATATAAATACGTGAGAGATTGGTACAGCCATAAATTAACCAAGTGAGTGATCTGTTATCAATAATAATATAATTATATTATATTATTATTGATGATAACAGATCACTCACTTGGTTAATTTATGGCTGTACCAATCTCTCACGTATTTATATATATATATATATATATATATATAAACAAATAATATGGAACTATTTCATTCTGTGATTTTCAACTGCCGACAAATTTGTTTCGAAGAGATGGATGCCATCTCCTCTCATCAGGGTTTCAGTAGAAAATAAATAAAAAAATAAAAAAACATTCTTGTGCAAAAAAAGTGCGTGTACGGGCCGTGCCCGCTGACGCATACATATACGCGCGTGCGAAACGCGCGGCATCTAGCTCGCGCTGCTGATATATTTTATCTTACATTTTTAAGCTTAAATTTGGATGCATGACGGCATGCGCTAACCAACTCTGATCGTTTGTTTAGGGTTGCTAACCTTGGGTGACAAATAATATAATACTTCTCTGAAATACATAAATTACATCGTTTGCTAATGTTTGAATATGATTTTGCTTGACTTAAGATAGTCCATTTTATGGTGAAGTTCATGTTATTGTCTTTTAGAGTCCAGACATGTTTCGACAGTTCTGTCTGATGTTTGTGAGCTTCTTTTTTGAAGGACTGTCGATGGTTTCCCAGCCGTTTTTTGAACTCGTTGCTAGTTAGGCCTACATATGTCGCTTCACCTCCGTCTGATTTAACTGTGGCTTGGTAGGCGATATTCGATGCTCTGCATATTCGATGCTCTGCATATATATATATATATATATATATATATATATATATATATATATATATATATATATATATATATATATATATATATATATATATATATATATTATAACATATAAATAGTACGATTAGATTTTCTTCGACACAGGAGTAAAATATAAGTCAAAGTGTTGTCATCTATTTTATTCAATAGCCTGCTTTCGCTCGGAGGCTCTTCAGTTGAATGATTACAAAAACATGAACAAAACAATAATTAGAACAATGCGTGCAAGTGCGTAAATATGAATGCGCATTTAAGCGCGGGCGTATGCGTTAGTGCGTATTTACCGCGTATCTTATCTTATACTCCTTCGCGTAGGCATTTTCACCCAAAATACAGAAAAAGATGTTGATATACACTCGGCAACTATTATCATACCGTATATGCAAATAATAACAAATAGTAATATTGTCCCATCTGATCTGTTATCTTCTATAATATGCTTTCACTAGCTTACAATAAATCACTTTTGTAATTTGTATAATTTCATTTGAATTAATTCACCTCAGAACATTAAGGCATAAAGCGACGAAAAAAGAGACACTGTTGTACGGACCCGACCGACCCATTTGTTAGAAATCGGTGAAAAAAATGTTCACATGCAAATTAATACCAAAACCAATTTTATTTTGCTTGTCCAAAAATGGAAAAATGTTTACAGATAATTTTGATTTTTTTGTTGTTGGATTTTTTACAGATATTTTGTGATTTTAAAGTTTAAAGATTTTAAATATTTTATGGTGGTCTCGGTGTTCATAATGTGTGCGTTTATTTCGCAGTCAAGTGACGATATCAAATTTAGTATCAAAATACCCAGAACAAATATGGCTGTTCGGTAAAGCCAGCAAGAATTTATCAACCTTGAAATAAATTTTATTTTAATCTAAATTATTAATACTAAAATCTATAATATTTGTAACATTCTATTTGTTTATATCCATTGTCATGGTAACCAAAACGTATGCCGAGTCACATGCAAATTGGTATACTAATATTTTCTATTATCTTCCAGAATTATATATACTTTTACTAATTAACAATAAACCGCTTTCAAGAATATGAATGTTTCATTCCATACGTATTGACTGTGTTTCTTGGACATTAATTCAGGGGAAATCCTATCAAGGACATCGTTAATAGCGTCGTTACACTCAATTGACATGATAAAGCCCATTCTCTCTAGGCGCGTGTTCTTTTTTAGATTACCCTCTCCAGTACATTACATCGACTTGAATTGTAATGTTAACACGAAATAGTATAATACAGGGTGTGCCAAAGGGTTCGATACCTTTTTAAACCTTCTTCTCCGAAAAAAGTGCAGGGTCAAATTCGCAAATGTGTGTACCATGATTTTGCCGACAAATTTGATGAATGGGGGGGGGGGGGGGGGGGGGGGGGGACGCCCTTGCCCCTGCGGTGTCGTTGTTCTACTTAAAATTATACTATCGTCCGCATTTATGTCAGACAATGTAACACGGTTACGGTCTAAAAACAATACCTTTATTCTCTAAATACAAGATGAAACGTTTGGTCACATAACTTACATTACCAATAGATTGTTCAACTTTTAGGACACCAGGTTTGAGTAGGTTTAATAACATGTTTCAGATTCCTCATATTCAATTCATGTGAGTTTTTGTACCAAAAAAGCTTTCACTTAGTACATTTGGTGTACAATGTTAATAATATTCATCGCAAGGGTTATTTAAATCTGAAATTTAAAAATAACATCATGGAAAACCTTTATATACACTACATATCTACCTGTCTCGCTCCATTTAATTCAAAGGGCACTAACAGATCATTCATGGAGGGAGCCCTCAATTTTTTCAGAAGTTGGGTTTTCAACATATACGTGATGCTTAAGTTATACGTGCGAACTACCACCTAAAACTATAGCGCTTAATTTACAGATGGCTTCTTACGCATTTGTTTCATGTTCATTCAAATAACCTTGAAGACCACCCATGGCTTGTTGCGTCATGTATAGTCATGACCTCCCTGATTCAGTTGGGGTGATTTTTAACCAAAATACAAAACAAACAAAAAGTGAAAAGCACTATAACTTCGGAAATGCTGAGAAAATGTCTTTATTTTTCATTTTTGCTTGATTCTATGTATATGATTTATTTTTATTTTTTATCCATTCATTTTATTTTTCATTCATCTATATTCTATACATAGTTAAATAACATAATAATAATATATCAAACATAGTGGTATCAATATGATTTTTTGATAAATCTCTCTGTGCCCCTTTAACACTTTCCACGCGGCAGGCGGCTGCAGACGACATTCCAAATTTCGACAAAATGTTACAAAAATGTCAAAAGTATTGAATTTCATTACCATATTTTGGAATCACCATGAGAAATGCATTGAAATAAGTACAAACATGCCTAGTATTGGTTCAGTAATCGTTGAGGTAGACCTTGAAAGTTGGGAAAGATTTCTGAAAAATCTGTTTTGTATATGGTAAAACTAATAGCCGCGTGGAAAGTGTTAATACATAAGCTCATTATACTAAGCATTTATTTGAAAGTGCAGTTTTACAGTTTACAACAAAACACCCACTGAACGCTAAAAAGAAATATGATTTTTTTTAGGATGAACGCGGGATTTAAATAAGCTGGGTCAACTATAATTATGTAGATTCTTTACCATGCCACGTGTAGCGCAGTGGATGAGATACAAAATACAAAAAAAAGGGAAAAGCATGTGCTCGTTTAGAACCAAAATGTCCCAATCATGGCAACATAAGTGTAAAAGCGCAAATGTTCGCGCGCTACGCCCGCATTTGTTTCGTTGGTTAAGTCTTGTCGGTTCACTTTTGTTTCTCGCCGCTGATTTGACGGAAATTGACGGTGTTGCAGCTGTACATCCCGGTTAACCACTTGATATCGTTGGACACGCAGTATCGCTCCCATCATCCATTTATACATTACTAACATTTGCTCATATGCAATATTTCTGACAGTCAATACTTATTTTATAAATAGTGTTAGGTTTCAATCGTTTCAAATGTTAAGGATAATACACGGTTTCCTTATTTAATGCACCTTGATTATGGGAAATTTACAAGAAAATACTAATTGTTGCTCAGTGATAATTTATATTTACAAACGAACCCAGATGATCAGAATAACGTGAGACTTTCTAGGGTACATTGAAACACAGCACAGGTAGCAGTGGCATATTCCCATCGGTTGAACTGGTTTTCGACATACCTCTCTTTGTTCACACAGAGCTCAATCAGTGTATTGACTTTTGAAGCATTATTTATCTGCGACGACAAACAACTAATGACTCCAGTAGGAAAGATGAACGACTCTTGTTTCATCAAGTTACCTTTCATGAATTGAATGAATGAAAACTTACCTAGTAAGGACACCGGTAAAGTGATTTTAAGAAATGCTTCCATCACGAAGGTTCAGTACTCCTCAAACTGTTAGGTTTCCTCTCCAAATACACGTCAACAACGAAGCGTCTTCCATTGATCAGAGAAAATGGTGTCACAATGAGGCGGTGACTCCAAAATTACTCTGGGCTTTAAAATTGAGTAGTTAATTCAGATTTCAATAAAAAGAATTATTCTCGCAACAGCTGTAGGCCTACACCTGGCAAAATAATTCTTCAAGCTTACACGACACCTGGAGTATACACGAACCGCATAGTTGATACGTAACACGAATAAGCGGCAGTTAGAGTATTATGTACATTGTGGACTTATGGACAAATTAATAGCAGAGGCGCTGAAACTTCGCTTGCTGCCGATAGGAGGCTACATGTACATCTAAAATGGGTTGGGAAGCACACTGATAGATGGCGCTGTAGTTGGAATGTCGGTGACTTTTGTTGTCTGTTTAGGTATAGTCGAAAATTAAAAAATAAATAATCGAAACAAATTGTGAAACCCTTACGTGCTTGACGGTTTTACAAACCTAGTCCGGAATATGAGATATTCAGGTTTCTTTATTTGCTTTAAAGAATTCGAAATTTATTTTACCGCAGCATCGTTGTTTGTGTTTGACAGATTTAAAGGTATATTATGTGATCTTTTCCAGGGACCTCCCTCAATTCTCGAAAACAAATTGGAAGCAGATTTTATTGCAGATTTACATTTCTGATCATAAATCATGAATATATTCCAAGTTACAGAGCGACACGATTCCTACCTAAAAATAATATCCGACAGGCTATTTTCACTCTAAAACCATGATTTTGAAGTAATTAAGAATCGTATCGCCCTGTAACTTGGAATGTACATGTATGTACAATTTATGATCAGAAATGTAAATCTGTAAGAAAATCGACTTTCATATTTTTTTTTCGAGGATTGAGGGCGTTTCCTGGAAAAGATCACATAATATACCTTTAATGCAAGTCTACATAAATGTCTTGCATATTTATAAATACTTCATAAATATTACAAGCTATCCCTACTGATGCATTCATCTCTACAAGCACAACATCCTAGCGGTGCCATACTCTTTGTCAAGATGTACGTCATTAAAAATAAAAGTCTCCAAATACATGTTCAGATGCTGACGTTTTATATCGTTGTTAGGCAAAATAATGAAATAAACATGTTTATTTGTTTACCCTTTTTGGGTCCGCTTCAATTCTCCTTATTACAGTCATAACTTTTTTGTTCACGTATTTTAGAGTTTGAGATTTTTTTTAAAAGCTTTGTTTCCTTCTTACATGCATTCTAAACAAGTTTTGGGGGTAACCAACACTCCATGAACTAATCTTTTTAAAAAGAAATCTCCTCTTTAAGGTTCGCAAGTTTATCGCTAATTAAGGCGATTTGCACTAAAAAAAAAAGGGGGCAAAGAAAATGTTCCAGTATCGGGCGATACTAGAACACAATTATGTACCAGTATCGTTTAATACTGGATGCATTGTTGCATCATTTAGAACTAAACTGACATAAGACTAAGAATTAGAAAGCTCTATTACAGGACAACGGTCCATTTTCACCCATATATTAGACAATTATCTCCTCCCCCTCCACTTCCTCCTCCTTCACTTCCTCAACCAACCTGACTAATTATGCTTCAACGAGCTGTATTAATTAAATCAAAAGTGATGGAATTTTTCAGATTATCAAAGGGTAATAAATTGCCGTTAAAATAAGCCCAAACACAAGTCAATCTCATAGAGAGTTACACAAATACAAAAGCCTAAAGACAAAAAGTAAATAAAATGTAACAAAGCCACCTTTTATGGGTGCTGAGGTAAAAAAACGTGACCATAAGTGAGCCATCTGTTTGTATGCCCTGGCATTTTTGGCGCGGTAAAAGTGAGCCCTCGTACGACGCAAGGCAAGAGAGTTGTTCATATTGTGACAAGGAAAACAGATTATAGAATTTGGTGATAAAATGGTAGAACGTTATTTCATGCCCTTGATGATTGAATCTTCCAGAGGCCTCGGTAATAATATTTATATGTAAGACCTTTCTCTCTAGAATATGAAGACGCGTTAAATATGTGTAAGAAATTCTTCATCCTTAATACTAGTTCAGTAAATTGTTTAAACAAGCAACAACAGATTACTAAAATAATACTTACATTGACACATGTCACCGGTGTATCCAAACTGACATGTACAACTAAAAGCTGCGATACCGTGTCGATGCATGTCCCATTATTTTGACATGGATTGGATTCATGATACCCATGCTATTTCTCATTTTTGTGCTATTAATTACTTATATTACATGTTTACAAAAGCCTCATGAGCGACATTTCTGACGGATATCGGCGCTATAGAAATTACCATTACCATTATTACCTTTAAAGGTACGTTAGGGGGAAAGAGGTTTTTGTTATTCATTCATTATTACGTTAGGTCGAAAATACTGTTTCCCCCTAACGTAATTTCTTTCATAAACAATAATGCGCTTTATTCCGTTATAAATAACAAAGTAAATTACTATTCATGAGCTAATTAATTATGCAAATTTATTCAAATATTCAATAAATTTGCATAATTTGTGAATATTTGAATAAATTAGCATAATTAATTAATTTATGTAAATGAATGTTATTGTTAGTTAATCTCATGTAATTTTTCCCCTTATGGTTATCATTAGCGTTATTATTATTATTATTATTATTATTATTATTATTATTATTATTATTATTATTATTATTCACACTCGTTGATATCTGAAATAATTAGATATTATTTATATTTCAATAGGTTACAGGAAAATGTGGGTATAAACTTATCAGCATATGATGTGAAAAGGAATAACAACTTCGAAGCAAGTTCTCGATTTGTAGAAAATGCAGGAAATAATCCAAAGTGTAAAAATCGGAGGTCATTGATACCATTTGCAGACGTGGAGGATTGTTATATGTGTTGCTGCAAGCTCGATCATAGCCTGTTCAGCTACAGCATTTTGATACCGGTGTATCATATTTTCTTTTACAATGCAAGTTTACTGTGTACAGTGTGCTTGTCGTTCCATGATATCAATGTTGAATTATATTGGTGGATAAATGTCCAAACAATATTGAATTAAACATGAACATGTTTTGAAAGTGTTTGGATAGTTTCTAACCTGAATGCTACAACCATGTGGATACTAATTTAATTCAAAAGGGGATTGAATGTGTGGCAAGTTTTATGGAATAGGAAATAACTTTTGAATTCATTTTCGATTCATAATTCTAGTACTCGTTAGACAGCCAAGTAGTATAAACTTTGTCTACACTTTAACCAAATTGAACTTAAATAATTTTCAGTTGAAGAGTCAACACAATTATTAATGATATCTTTCACATTTAACCGTGCAAAATTAAATTAACTTTATTTATTTTGGCATAAAATGAGGAGCCAAATTTAATTTGTATGTTATTATGTCGGTTAAATTTCCGAAAGTTAGGGCATTTTCTATTTATCTGCAGCCCAACACTTCTGAGAAGCAGCGTGCCGTTTCTATGGTAAAGGATTCCCGTTAATTAAGTTCCAAGTTCAGTTACTGTTACCTTTTGTTGAGTGACTACAGGGTGTCCCAGAAAACCTGCAACTTATTTTTGAAGCGCTTTATTCTAACTTTCATCCAATTGATTGGTATCAAATTTAGACATTCTGAAAACCGTGGAATTTCTTCTTTGTACTGGTGAAAAAATTATTGACATTGCTAAAATGGTTTTCTAGTTACGTTTCATCAAAGAGAGGTAGGTCAAAAACCGGCTCAACCGATTTGAGGTAATTCACCGAACTCCGAGGCTTACGATATTCAAATCACAACCAGCGCGCGCTTTTTTGAATGTGTTTGCTTACACGTGCTAGGAGTGAGGGGTTTGAAATAAAAGGTATTGTTATGCTAATTACTGATTCTATTTTAAGAATTTTAATCGATAAAGCGTGTAGGCATACAGTGTGCTGAGACGTGTTAAATGTAAAAGGAAATGCGTTAGGCCTACTTTTAAGAAGCGGAGAAACATGGCTGAATTCTTTTCGTTTGACGAACGAGTGTTCATGGTTGTAACATATTTTTCGACTAAAAGCTCCAACCAAGTGCAACAGTTATTCCGAGTAGAATACCCGGGAAGGAAGATACCATATCGTTCAACTGTTATGAGGAATGTTGAAAAATATTTGCTGTATGGAGTGAGCACAAATAGGCACAAGGATGCTTCAGGACGCTCTCGGACAGTGAGAACAGTAGTAAATATTAACGCTGTGCGACAAGCCTTAAGAAACGACCCAAATGTAACAGCACGGAGGAACAATTGCCCAAATATCAGCAAGTCCTCTTTTAACAGAATAACTAAGATAGACATGAAATGGCATCCGTTCAGAATGCAAATACGACACGGCCTGCACGACGGCGATGCTGCAAGACGCCTTGAGTATTGCAATTGGCTGCTGAACAAGCCAAGACATTTCATTGCCAACATCATTATTGGCGATGAAGCTGTTTTCCAGATGAATGGAGAGGTTTCGAACCATAACGTTGTTCAATATGCTCCGCTAGGCAATCCCCCACAGGACTTCGCCTATGACAGGCCTTGCTCAAGATTGAAGGTGTGTGTTTGGATTGGATTGGTCCGTAACAACATCATCGGTCCCTATTTCTTTCAAGGAAATGTGAATGGACAAGCATATTTAGACATGCTAAATAACTATGTTCTGCCACAGGTTGAAGCTATGTTTGGTGTCAATCAAAATGGAACTATTCGCCGTGCGTGGTGGATTCAGGATGGGGCCCCGGCACATCGTGCGATTGTGGTTCGCAACCGATTGCAAGCAGTTTTTCCAAACAGAGTGGTTGGTATGGGACACCCCATTAACTGGCCCCCTAGATCGCCAGACTTGACGCCGCTGGACTTTTATCTGTGGGGCTTCATGAAGTCCAAAGTGTACAGGACACCACCCCGTGATGTTCAAGACATCCAACAACGGATTCAGAGGACTGTCCGTGAGATCAGACGCACACGTCAGGTTAGATCAGGTGTACTTCACATGAGAGTGCGGGCTCAACACTGCGTCGCCAACCACGGGGAACATATTGAAGGACGCAATCAGCCTTGAGATACCCTAGTGAAGATGTCGATTGAATTGACCATTAACTATATAACTCTACACGCAGATTATAGCTAAATCATGTTAACAATATGTTTGGTATTGGTTATGGATTTAAATTTATGTTATGTGCAATATGAAATACGAATATTTATTTAAGCAAACATGCATGCTTATTTGTTTTTGAAAATATAAACGTGTTTATTTAAAGAACGGTAGAGAGCGCCCACTCCGAAAAGGCGTTAATTGGATTTATGGACACAGTCAGGTAAAGAATACTAGAGTTAATAATGTTCATGTAGCAGATTTGTGTTATGTGCAATATGATAATGATATCGGAAATATTAATTTTATCAATATGTTTGTTCTTTTTAATATCACTATTAAGATAAAATTGCAGTGATTACCAAGAGGGCTTATAAAGAGGTCTCTTTACAAAAACAAACAAAGATTATTCGACGTTGAACAATGTTGAATGTTGAAAAGATGCATGCAAATAGTTGGTAAAGACATTACCCAAAGTTAGATTTATTTAAATAAAGTTTATTTTATTGATCTGGAAAAGGAATAACATATTGTCGCTTCATTTCTTTTTAATATTGACCCACTTGGAAGAGCAAAATAAGTCTTCAGTCCATAAAATATTTTCTTTTTTACCAGTGCACCAGTTTGCACAGTGACACCTTCATTTCCGTCAAATCGGTTGAGCCGGTTTTTGACCTACCTCTCTTTGATGAATGGTAACTAGAAAACCATTAAAGCAATGTCAATAATTTTTTCACCGATACAAAGAAGAGATTCCACGGTTTTCAGAATGTCTAAACTTGTTACCAATCACTTGGATGAAAGTTAGAATAAAGCGCTTCAAAAATAAGTTGCAGGTTTTCTGGGACACCCTGTACAGCAGTGACAGTAAAGCGGCGTGCAATGTATGTAAATTATCTAAACTGCTCACAAAAAGTATCGAAACACTTATAAATGATCCAATATATAACGGCTCGAAAGGGTATGCATTAATCGAAGCAAATAACCAAGTGCATAATTTCGTTCTGCGTATTTTGACACCTCGATCGTTGAGATAAGATGTTGCGGAGCGGAGTTATTGTCATTTCAATGATCGTGGGTCCAGATTTAAAAGTGACACTCATCCCTATTGAAAAGCACGAATCTGATCATTCTAAACAGTAATGCTAACCTCTTTCTATAGGATGATTGTGAGCAGTTTAGTAACTATTAATGTGCCAGAACAATCAGAACAACGAATGACGCCGGTAGGACGTTTGACGCCGAAAAGTGTATGCAACAACACAACTGTCAACACACGACGCTTCAGTGCACCGATGAACAATTCGCGAATCAGAAACCGATGTTACAAGATTGTGCACAAATCTTCTTTTTTCGCGATTAGGCCAATTATAATATAACTGGACTATTGTACTCAGGGGCGCATACAGGATGGTCGCACCCCGGGGTGCTGTGAAAAGACGATCCCCCAAAAATGCTATTGATCAGGCCCTTTTCTTGTTCTATAGCCCCAATATTGCCTTTCTTTTCCGTTTCCTTTTCTTCTCTTATCTTTCCTTTTTTGTCTCCTTTCCTTTTTCCCCTTTCCTTTTTCTTTCTCCCCCTTTTTTCTTTTTTCTTCTTCATACCCCGGCCTGATTGTACTAATAATGTGGTCAACTGAAGAAGTTCCTTTTTTTCAACAAATATTTATTTGTTGGTGAAATAAATGATTGATAGAGAAAAACTTAATCCTTTTGCATTTATATCTTAGCGTCGTACTGAGAACACAAAATTGGGTAACCCTGTGTGGTGTCATTTTAAAGAAAAACAAATAATTTCAAAACATAAAATATGTTATAATTTAAAAAGAAACACGAATTATCAAACAACATTTCTACCTTGATATGGTGAATATTTTTAGAAATATGTCAAAATACAAAAATTACGCTTGAAAATAAACTTACTGTGTTGGCACATTTCCCCGTCATATCCAGCTGAACATGTACAGATAAATGGACCAATGGCGTCTTCACATATTCCACCGTTCATACAAGGGTTAGAATCACATTCATTGTGATCTGGCAATAACACAATGATTGAAGAACAAACAGCGTTAAACACAAATAACAATGTTAAAAAAAAAATGATGAAATAAAATAGTTCATAAATGAACACAAATGTTAGATAAACACTTAAACCAAGGTTATGCAATACACTATAGCTTTTATTTTATTTATGGAGACATACAATGAAAAAGTATAATTCATCATAACATGTATATAGCATAGGCCTACTTGTGAAAAAGCACATTCACTGATGAATGTACGTTGTAGGATGACGCAGTTTCTTTAAAAAACCAAAAACACTTCAAATGCCAAGAGTAAATTATCAAAATGTTCAAGTGCAGATTAGTAAACTTTTGGCCTCAAACTGAAGACATCAAGTACATCTGCTATGTGCAGGATTGGTGGGGATCACAAATCGCGGACATCGCTCAAGCTCAGCACGTCAGTAAGCAAATGCTTAAACGATTACATTTCAAATTATTTTGTCCTCCCTTGTAGGGTCATCTGTAAACCACCACATAGATTCGGAAACTCTTATTTCATTAGTACTGCAGTATTGTTCCGGGTCATCTACTGTCATAGGTACCTTTAAATACCGCCATTACTCGAATGCAGAGACATCTCTCATTGAATATGTGGTAGCGTAAGTATAAGCTTATTTGCTTAAATTTACCTTTGCGTTGCGGTACGTTAACAGAAATGTCTGTTTCTTGCAATAACTGAGTCGATGATACACCAGATTTAACTGTTGGTCGACCAGGGTATATATATTTCTTCCCCAACCGCTTTATTTCTTCATAGCTCAATTATAGATAATACACACAAAAGATTTTGTTGATAGATTCTGTGCAAGTTTACGCAAGCGCCGTTTCAAATACAAGCGTAAGAAAAAGAGAGCGAATTCTCTTCTCCAATCACCCAGGTGGGGGCTGCATGTAGTTTCAGCCTCTGATTGGCTAAGAGTCGCGCGCTAAGTGTGTATAGTCGCGGGCAACTCTTAAAACTACTTTTATCCGGCACCACTCTGTCGACCATTGCAATATGCATACACATCCTCACCCCAACACTCACTTCACTGTTTTGATAATAAAAAACCCGTTGTTTTCAAAACAGCAAATATATTTATTTATGCGGTTGACTTCTTCAGATTTTCAATATAAAAATTAAACTACAAACCAAAATCATCATTGTTCAAAAGTCACATTCAAACATAAATTAGGAGACTAGAGGAACTATTATTTACAATACATCGTAATGCAACACCTCATAGATCAGATCCACCCTGTCTTCAACAACTGTATGGAATTATGAGTTAATGTCATCAAACCTTTCAGCGTGTCATGCTTGATATTATACTCATTCATCAAGTTTTCTCTATCCAAATAATTATGTTTTCACTTGGTACTGCGAAATGTTTGAAAAGAGATACAAATCTTTACAGAAGTGACTTTTGGGACACCCTGTACAATGTAACGTGTGGTCAATTTGATGGTATGTTTATGTACAAAATCGTTGCAACGGTTAACGTCATTGTCAATTATCAGATACCGTTTTCTTTTTGCCAGACAATTGACCTTTTGAAAAATCGATCTTCCTTTCGAGGTGGTGCAATAACGGTTACTATGACAATAAACCGAATTGTGACAGTAATTGAAACACGCTACTTTCAACTTTTTCGAATAAATTACATGCTTAGATGAATATGAATGATTCCTAGCAAATTTGTAATTGACTTTATTATTAAAAATGTAAATCCTGTAAACTATTTATTTTATTTTATTTAATTTATTTATTTGGACATACACTTTTGAAACAGTGGCATGAGTCTTCTCGACTGATGCGTCCTTAAAACGTATTACACAATATTATCACATGTATAAATAAAAAGGCAGAATACATACAAATATTTACATGATAACATAGAATCATACAAGTTGAATGCTACGTGCGGTCAATGCACGTTTTAAATAGGATTTGCAGAACACATCAAATACGGTATTTGGAGTACGGGTAAATCATCACATACAGTAAGAACATCATTTGAAAGACCTAGCATAAGACACATTTTTATAGTTAAATTACCAGATATAAATATTCTCCAAAACTCTTCTAAATTATGGAGTGATAGTTGATTTTCAAGTTTAAGGAATTCATCAACTCTGATATGATTTAACGCACTACAAATAAATAAGAAATGTCTAAGATCCTCAATATCTTTATCACATAATGGGCAGTAAATATTTACATCAGGTTTCCATGAATGAGCACGGCCATTGAGGGGTAAGGTATTGCACCGTGCTTTGAATTTCATCGTTGCACCATAAAAATCTAATTTACATAATAAGTAATCTTCCAAACCAGGTTTGGTTTTGAATAATACATAGTCCTTTAATGATGATTTTGTCATGGCAGAATGTAGCCACTTGTTGTTAGAATTATCTATACTTAAGTTATTAAAATGATTGATCCATAAGTGGCTATTATATAGATTATCTTTAAATATATGGTCCATATCACACTCTGCCATAGCAGTTTTAATATGAACAAACCACTTCCATCTTAATTTGTTACAATTGCTCTTATAATACTTATCAATATATATAGAATGCATAGCGCTGAAAACTAGATTCGGCCATCTGTTGGTTTGCATTTGCCGAAGTCTCTTAAAATATTTAATACGGAGTTTATTTTGGATTAAAGCAATTGTTTGCCATCCTAAATCGCCTATCAAGCATTCGATCAAGTGGAGTATTCCTGGGGGCTTTCAGTATTGATCTTGCCATTTGGTATTGTAAGGCTTGTATCCGTTTTGTATCATTAGCGCTTCCAGGAACCCAAATTGCTGAGGCATAGTTGATGGAGGAGAGTATCAGATTTTTCCACAATAAATCTCCGTAATAAACTCTTTGAAAATCATCTTGACCATCAATAATGGATTTAACATACCCAATTAAACGATTACCCTTCTTTATAACATCATTAATATGTTTGTGATCAGATAAATTCCTAGAAAAAGTCACACCAAGATATTTATAAGTGTTAACTTCAGAAATATAATCATCCCCTAATTGCCATAATCTATGAACATTCATACGTTTACCTACATGTATATTGGATATCCTACAATCTTAAACTATAAATATAGGATATCCTACATTCTTAAACAATAAATATCGGATATCCAACATTCTTAAACTAGTTTGTCAGTGTTATTGCGATTTATTCCGTTGAGGGCGCTAACGGAATAAATCTAATCTGGATCTTAAACTGCACTATACTTATTAAGAATGTAAATCCTGTAAACTATAAATATTGGATATCCTACAATCTTAAACTATAAATATTGGATATCCTACATTCTTAAACAATAAATATCGGATATCCAACATTCTTAAACTAGTTTGTCAGTGTTTTATTGCGATTTATTCCGTTGAGGGCGCTAACGGAATAAATCTAATCTAGATCTTAAACTGCACTATACTTACAGATTAAGACGAATTGTAAACTGCATATATAGTGCAGTTTAACAAGGAGACCAGGTTGACCAACTACTACTAGTATTCATTTTCAATGTTAAATCGCAAGTGAACTACTACTGAACTCTATTCCGGTAAAATATCCTCACTATTAAAGATGAGGGAGCATTTGTGTTTCTTTTGACGCCATGATTCATCCACAAGTAACACCGGCATCTTCGTAGTGTTCACAGTCATGGGTACCCCACACATCATGTGTACACTGTCCCAAATGGCTTTCGGATCCAGTGCATTGCACGTCATCCAACCAAATAGGACCTGTTCCTTGTCCAAATACAGCATCACTCACAGGAACTCCATTCCCAAGACCTAGTTGTCGACATACTACCAACGCTTGTTCTGCAGCCCAAATATCATCGCAAACAGTTCCCCAAACTCCATTATGAAACACTTCCACGCGTCCCTCGTTGCTATTCTGACCGCCTACTAAACGCAACTCCTCATCACACGCGGCCCCAAAGTAAGGAGTTTGACACGTGCAGTTGAAAGCATTGATACCGTCTTCACATATCTCAGCATTCATACAAGGGTTGGGGATGCACTCGTCGATATCTGAAATGCACAATTTGGAAAATGTTTATGTACTTATACTCCATTTCTCCTCTGTACAATGTAGTTAGATCATAGTCAACTGATCGTCGCAGCATCTTTAGGTCCCATATCACAGGGAAAGTGCCTAGAGTTGCTAAAAATAACAACTATAATGACCAATGTTGTCTAAAATGCGTAATGTTCTCATTAGAACACCGTGAAGTTGCAGGTAGTTGCCAACAATACACAACATTTTGACGTTATTGCGTAATATGTTACTGTTAGCTTTGCCGAAAAGCGTTCGCGTTGATTCAAATGTATCTCAAATAAAATCGCAACATTACCTAAAATCTTTGAGGTGATGCCAACTTTAGGAAATGTTCGCGGCTGGAGGAAATTTGATCACTGTAATCTTTCATTATTTTTATTTTGAATATACACACATACATATATATATAATATATATACACACACATATATATTTATAGACTCATTGTTTTATATAGCGCAATTACATCTACAACAACAGGCTTTACAAAGAGATGCAGCAACAAAATACATGCATACTAAAAACAAATTAATTTGATATCATCAAACCAATAAGCATGTTATTTC
This sequence comes from Ophiura sarsii, assembly GCA_035610835.1. Taxonomy (NCBI): domain Eukaryota; kingdom Metazoa; phylum Echinodermata; class Ophiuroidea; order Amphilepidida; family Ophiuridae; genus Ophiura; species Ophiura sarsii. Next base: position 33,315,399 of record CM069448.1, read on the forward strand.
GAACATGTGACGCATAGACCTGGCCCGTTGCAGGCAAATCTATTAAGATAGCAAGCCTATTATATTATAACGTGCATGCCACGTCACGAATCGAGTGAGTGGGAGAGAAGGGGTTTTGTCTGATGTATAGTTAATTGAATTGACCTTCCTCATCACTACAAAACACTACACTATTTAGGTGCTGCAGTCTCGTGGCGGGATCAGGCAATCAGATGGCGAAGAGAATCTTAAGAATTTTAGGCTGAGCCCGTGGTGCGATCAGGTAGGCGCCGGACATCCACGCGGACGAGCTGGGTTCGATCCCCGGAGCTGGCGCGGCCCTCCCCCCCCCCCCCCGCCAGGTGACCCGGGTTTTTTTGCCTTGATAATTCTATTCACAAAACTCAAAAGTGTGAACCAGTTGACAGGTTGGATTATACCAGTGACTTTTAAATGAAGGGACGGCTAAGCCGGTATTTTATGTTGAATCTATGTGTGTCTCGGATTTAAATCGATCATAAGAAAGCATCACGAAAGGCCATGTAGCCTCTAGCGCTGTTATGAAATAACTCATAAACAGTTATAGATAACCCGACACTCTCCCTCCCAGAATTTGTTATCGATCTGAAAAGATACATTCATTGTCCCCAGTGCGCGTGGGTTCGAGTTTAGGTGTAACAAAACACCGAGTGAAACAGTTGTATAAAATACCTTTTAAATACTGTTACGTAAATCGCGTCGGTAAATTCATGCAATAATTTTAGTTGTTTAATTACAATGTTTGACGGATTTGAATTTCCAACGACGCGTTTTTATAAAGATAGTTTAATATATCATGACAGTGTTAGAGACAATTTGGGGACTACTAGTACCCGTATTAAATACCGGGCTTTTCAAACCTGTAAGTAATACAGGTGCGAGCGAGACAGGCGTAGCACATGTTTTCTATAACCATGATAACATTTCAATAAAGACGATCATCCCTATTTTTCACCGCGTCTGATTATACGTAATGCGTCATCGGTGAAATCGGAAATCTGATTCAATATTTGACCTCTTGCATATATTTACCATTTTGACATGTGTCTCCTTCATATCCAATCAGACAAGTACAGGTGAACGCTCCAATATTGTCTTGACATGTCCCACCATTCTCACATGGGTTGATATCACATTCGTTGATATCTGAAAGAAAATGTATAGGGTCACGCGTTATGAACTCGCCTCCCAATAGGGTGGTGCCGTTACATTTTTTAGTTTTATGCTGTCATTTTCCTCAAATATTTTCAAAACCACAAAAGCTATCTCAACAAATTTGGTATCATTTTAAAGCCATAATAGCATGCCATCAAAAGACTGCGGTATTATGGACACGTACAGCGTATGAACCCTCAAAGATACCCAAAAGTTGCAATTGTTGGCACTGTAAATGGTGAAAGGCCCAGAGGTAGACCAGCTAAGAGGTGGATGGATGGTATTCGGTCAGACTTCGGTCAGGATGGCATCACTCAACCAAGTTGGAGTGGACGCCAAAAAGTAAGTAAGTAAAGTAATAGCATGCTATCTGCCTGCAAAATGGCATTGGTATAGCTAATACAAAAGGGGAGATACAGCTGTTTGATGTTTGGAGACCAGGGGTGGTGCTCAGGCGCGTAGCCAGCATTGTCAATTCGGGGGGGGGGGGGGGGGCAAACATCAATATCGTCCCTATTTTTAAGCATTTTCGTAAAAGGTTGCCCTTTTTTTTGGGGGGGGGGGGGGGGGTGAGGTCAAAAAATTTCGCGCAGTCCAAAAAAAATCGCACAGTCAAAAAAAATCGCACAGTAAATGTACTACATGAACAATTTCTCGTCCCCATTTCTCTTCTCTTTCCCCTCTCCTTCCCCTTTCCCTTCTCTTTCTCTCTCTCCTTCCCCTTTCCCTTCTCTTTCTCCCTCTCCTCCCCTTTCTCTTCTCTTTCTTCCTCTCCTTCCCCCTTCTTTCTCTCTTTTCTCCCCTTCTTCTCGTCCCCATTTTTCCGCTTCGCCGTCCCCATTTTAGGTGTCCGGGGGGGGGGGGGGGGGGGGCAGTCTCCCCCCCCCCCCCCCCCCCACTGGCTACGCTACTGGCTGGTGCTGGAAGGGGTGCCGCTGGAAGGGGTGCCGCCTGTACAAACTCAATGGGGGATAATCCAATAATGGCGATAATCTTTGTTCTTTTTACAATAACTAGTCATCTCCTAATGTTACAAACACCATTCTGGTCCCATTTTATTTAGTAGTCTTTAAGTATGTGGTTCAACAGACTTGTCAACTATTTGTAACAACTAATTAATTATGGATAAGACCATGATCATCAGCTTTCTTCCTATTCACTACACAGTCAACATGAATAATCAGCCTCAATTTACTGGATTTATGAAAATGACTAAAACAGAAAAAGTTTTCAACCTATGATAGCAAAAGTATACATTTTTGGAAAGCTTGTAACTAGAGGAATTCAGAAATGCAGTTTATATCAGGGAAGGGTTCATCCTTAAACAAAAATTTCTGAAAATTCTAAAAATATATAAAATAAAAATTGGAGATATTCACTAGTCGGTATAATTACCATACCGACGTAGTAACTTTGACAATTATATATCATCTAATGGGTAATTTCATGAGGAATTCAAATATGTAAAGTAAATAATGATAGGGGTAGGTATAAAAAATATATGGATCTCAAATTAAAAATTAAAAAACTCTGATATTTTTCCGAACATTTCCTATCATACCATTTTAGTTCTTGGTCGTACTATAATTTTAATGGCATATTTGGTTTCCTCATGTAATTTCCCTTCAGAAAATGTATACTTTTACTACCTCAGGGGGGTATACAAGCTAATATAAATGTGTAAAGTTAAAATCATGTCGCGAAAGCCAAAATCCGTGTGTAACGCGAAAGGAGGCGAGCTTAAAACACATGACCATAGTTGTGGGTGATGTGTGGGTGATGCAGTCGATAAAGGGCAATGAACCGAGGTTTGCGTTGGCACTAGTCACTAGGGCATGTCAATTATTAAAGGTACATTCAGTGGTCTAAGACACACAGTTTGTTCTGGACTTGTTAACATTAAGATCCCAAGCACAAACCAAAATCTCCATCATCACAAATACAGATTACATAGCAAGTTTACTTCTGTCAGTTCAATATAATATTAGAAAGATTCCGACTTCGCTGACCTCGGTAAGCACGCATGAATTATTTTGGTCAGTTTGATTGGATACAAATTTTGTCCTCTTTCTGAAAATGAATTATAAACGAATTGGAAGGTTGCAGGCATATAAAGTCCGGCTTGGCTTTTATTAACAGAATTCTATTTTCAAACGACTCAACATGGGCGTTTTTTGTATGACTACGTAGGAAAGCATTACCAAAAGCTCCAAACCCCAATTTTGTAGAAACATGAGGGCGCTTCTATGTACAAAGTGTCTGAGTGTGCCTTTAATAATGTGGGAGGAGTTACGATACATTTCCTACAGCGAGATGATAGAGGAGTACTGTAACAGATGACGATGAAAAGGACCGACCGTGCCTGCTTCATTTCTTATTTAAGGTATTGAAACAAAACTATATTTGTTAATTGCATTTATGTACGTATAGATGCGTATTCCCATATCTAATCGAAGTAATTACCATTTTGACACGTGATTCCATCGTATCCAATCAAACATGTACAGTTAAACGCTCCAACATTGTCGTGACATGACCCACCATTTTCGCATGGGGTAGACTCACACTCGTCGATATCTGAATGAACAAAACAAATTCGTATTAGGGAATAGATCTAAGCGCAGGTATAGTGCGATCATAGCGTGATCCTTTTTTTTAAATATTGTTAAAGGATCGCAAAAGGATCGGTGGTTAAGCCGCCTCTCTACTTATCTGGCGTTAACAATATAACTATTGTAGTACTCTCGATGGCTCAATTAGTGAACCAGACAGAGGAAAGCGCGAGGAAGGATTGGATTGTTTTCTTTAATAATAATATAGATTATTTCTTGAGCTGTCAATGAATAGAGCGAGAGTAAACAACATTCCACACTGGTGATGGGTCGGTAGCCTAATTGATATGGCAAGAAGACCAGATACATATTGAGGCCATTGGTATTGTTTAGCTATTGATCGGCGGTGAACAAAAACATTTTACGACCGTGGAAGGAGCGGATTTAAAAAGTGCGATCTAAGATCATGAAGATCGCGCTAAGGTCGATGAAAGAGCGCGCTTAGAGAGGTTGAGAGAAAGGGCAAGAGCCCTTACTTGAAAAGCAGTTAAATGAGTAATTCAAGTTTTGATTGGAAGTTTCATTAAAAGCCTCTTTAAAGACAGGGTTCCTAGAGAACAGACATATGAGGTTCACCTCCATCGATGGATCCTAATGCATTCTTTCAAGCGATCACTAAACTGGGTCAGACTACTTAAGGTCCATGCTACGAATCCTACATTGGGGAAACTGGACGTCTGATGTCCGTTATTTAAAGGTCACGAACATCAGATCGGGTCATTGTCTAAACAGTTGACGAAAGTTGTAGCAACAACTGAAAATTTATTTCTATTTTGTGCCGAGAAGAAAAACTGAATTTGCTTATCGGCAATTCTAGTTCGCCCTACATAAGGCTTTCGGCTTGGTAAGAGCTAAAATGATCTCTCGCTTACCATTTTCACATACTATGCCGTCGAATCCAATAGTACAGGTGCAGCTAAATGATCCTATACCGCCTTGGCATGATCCACCATACTCACACGGATTGGGCTCACATTCGTTAATATCTGAAATTGTTGTTAAAGGTCAATCAAACTGGTGATTCAAGTATACTTTTAATACTCAATGGAGCATTTTTAAACAAATATAATGTACAAATAATTATTCTTAACTATTGTCCAAGGAAAAAGATACATAAAACCAATCATAATTGCCAGTGTTTCTTTTTTAGCGTGGGATATGAACTATATGCGGATGACGCGTTACTACGTAACAGATGTCACTCCTAACTCGGTATCCGTCTGGGACTCGGTCGATAGGTCTGATCATGGAAGTACGATTCTTCCATGGTATGAACAAACAAAAGTTATCAGTGAATGCTTATGCTATCGACCTATTGAGGTTCCGTGTGCAAGTTTGAGTAACACCTGTGACGTATAACCTGCCATCGTCAATATGATACAAATTATACAAGCTTAGAAACTCTTTCCTGGGTAATAAGGGTAATTTTTTTAATATTTTTTTTTACAATATCCTCCATTGAATAAATCATACATGAATCACCATTTTGGTTAACCTTTAAGGTAGAGAGCGGGGTAGAGAGAAAATGTTGTCAATAGTACAGGACATCTTTGTCGACCGATGGGGAGAAATCTCATCAATAGTAGAAGACCGGTTGCTACATTGGTGGATGACTCTATTAGGTTATAGGTGTTAAATGTTGGCACATGTTGAACTTCGGATTCGGCGCAAATAAACACTCGTGCAGGGTTATACATAGTCCACTTCGTAGTCACTATGTCGAAAAACATCCTCTGAATGGACAATGTATGAACACTCACTTTAGCACACTCCGCAGCAACAAAAACCTTTCCCATTCGAGAGCCAAAACCCATTCTGCGGGTGAGATCGGTGATCACAATAAGTGAGCCCTCTATTTTGTATGACCTAGCGTTTTTGACACGGTAATAAAGTAAAGCCCTCGTACGTTGCAAAACTAGAGAGTTGTTTATATAGTGTCAAGGAAACAGATTATAGAAATTGGTGATAACATGCCCTTGATGAATCAAATCTTCCAGAGGCCCCGATAATAATATGTAACACCTTTCTCGTTAGAATATGAAGACGCGTTAAATGTGTGTGAGAAATTCTTAATCCTTACTAGTTCAGTAAATTGTTTAAACAAGCAACAACAGATTACTAAAATAATACTTACATTGACACATGCCACCGGTGTATCCAAACTGACATGTACAACTAAAAGCTGCGATACCGTCGGTGCATGTCCCGTTATTCTGACATGGATTGGATTCACACTCGTTGATATCTAAAATAATTAGATTATTATTTATATTTCAATAGGTTACAGGAAAATGTGGGTATACAGTTATCAGCATATGTGATGTGAAAAGGAAAACAAATTTAGCAGCAAGTGAGAATCCAGAGAGTACAAATCGGATGTTGGAGTACCAGTATCTGTTTTGTCGTATTTGGCAGTCAGTAAGATCGAATTAAAATATGCGAATTTTTAAATTCGTGTCCGACTATGGGGGCCGCCATTTTGTTCTATTAATTCGGGGGTATGTTAACACTTGTGAATCCGATAGTTAAATGTATTTACTAACTTTTCACCGACGTCGAGAAAAATCTATCGGCGGAAAAAGGAGTAAAAAGTGATTTTAAACCAACAAAAAATGGAACAAATTCGGTCGTGTAAGAGGTGGTTTTGTCATTAAAAATGACGTCATTTGTTTTTCGGGGTCAATTGAAAGCACAAAATATAATCTGGAATCAAGTTTCAGTCAAATTTAGTTAATTTAATGATAAACTGGGCACTCAATTCAAGAAAAGGTAAAAAACAATGACGTAATTTAAAAAATGGCGGCCTCCATGAATTCGCCGCACGAATTTAAAAATTCGTATTTGTTTATTCGATCTTATTAACTGTTTGGACTGGAATGATAGAGCAATTCCAGACTTTGTTTCCTGGCAACAATCTGATATTACATTTAGCCATTTTCACTGTACACTCACTCTCAGAGATTGCTAGAAATCCATCTCATACTTAATATTATGATCGTCATAAATTCATCGATGGTATTACATAGTGACGTATAGTGTGTACACGATTGTTATTATATAGCTCGTTTGTACACGAGATCAATTTTGAAATACGATATTAAATTTTTTTTAAATCATCACAAATACATGAAAATGACCAACGTTTACCATACGTCATTATTAATACCACTGACGAGTATTTTGCCAAAATCTGAATGACACATTTGTTTACAATTTTCTGTGGCAAATGTGTTTGGAAGTCCATGTTTTCTGTGACAAATGTGCTTAAAAATGCCAAAAGTGACCCTCTCGAAGGGGTGGGAAATCCGCTGTCTGGAATAGCCAAAAATGCGTTTCAGTAGACCAGCCAAAGGCAGTAAATGTGCTTTAAAATAATTAATCACGGCATTTTTTGTTACAGCTTGACACCCAGGCTAATTCAAGTCCCTAAATAGTTAGCTTTCGAATGAAGGGGATGACAAAAATAGAACTCGGTTTTTGGGCCGTTTTCAGCCTAAAAACACCATTTTTAGGCAAAAAATATGTTTTTGCGTTTTCTTTGTAAATTTTATCTTTAAACTACTATCCACCAATATTCAGTTCGACGTCGTTTGATGTATATTTAAGGAATAATTTGTACCTAAAGCTGCTAAAATATAAAGAAAATAAAGGCACAAGTGAGTACCAAAAGGGCGCTTTTCTCAGTGTTATAGTTTTATTTGCCACTTATATTCGCTAGTTGATTAATCTATCACATGATGCTTGACTAAATCAACAAACTAGTTTGACATGACCTGACATGGTCTATGACATTTATAGATATTTTTATGATGACAAATAGGGTAAAATTTAACATTAAAGGGGCATTCAAGGGTATTTAACATGAGTGTATAGAATAACTAATAGTGAATTAGGGGAGTATCTAGGCGGAGTCTTCCATGCACCACAGGACTCCCTGAACCAACTTTTTGAACTTACTTTCATGGTCCTAAAACATATTAAGGGTGTTACCAACATTAATTTTGGTGTTCTAAAGGGTTATTCAAGATGGCATCCAAAATGGCCGCCAAAATGATCAAATCTCATAAAAGGATCAGCCAACATATATGATGATGGTATAGGATGTATATGATGGATATTAGACTACTAGAAACTAATATCCAGCACGTATTTTACCGTCGCGTATTATATACTTGCGGTCATTAAACGATCACCTGGGGTGATGAAATGATCGCACAGGGTCATTACACGATCACTTTGAGTCATTAAATGGTCACTTGAGGATCATTGCACTTGGGTAATTTAATTATCCCTAGGGTTATCAAATGACCGTTCGTGTCATGAATGATTGGGGTCACCACGCTATCAGTTAGGGTCATTAAATGATCACTTGGGGTAATGAAACGGTCCTTCAAGATTGCTTAGGGTCATTACACAATCACTTTGTGTCAATGGTCATTTTGGAATATTACAATATCACTTTGATCTTGCTTGCTTGCTTACTTGCTTAAGGCGTCCCGAAGGGACGGACTTCTGTGATGGCCTTCCATACTGGTCTTTCAAGCATGCAGTTTTTCATGTCCTGCCTATTTAGTCCTGTATCCTCTGATAAAAGCTTGATGTAATTCTTTCGTGGTGGTCCTCTAGCCTTGTGTCCATGCTTGGGTTGCCACAGGAGAACTTTGGAGACTGCTTCCTCTTCCCTTCTGGCACAGTGGCCGGCAAATTTTAATCTCCTCCGTCTTAGCCTCTCTGATATTGGTAGCAGGTTCCCATATAGATCTTTGTTGGTGGTGTGAGATTGCCATGATACATTAAGTGCTTTTCTTAAGAGGCGAGTGTAGCAACCATCCAGCGCTTTTCTCATTTTAGCTGTTAGTGTCCAAGTCTCGGCTCCATAGGTCAAAACAGATTCAACAGTGGTGGTAAACAGCTTTATTTTCAGGTTTCTTGGGAGTTTACTGTTCCATATTTTTGTCATGCTGTTACAGGCTTTCCAAGCTTGAGCCTTTCTTATGTTGAAATCTTGCTCACTACTAGCAATCCAGGCACCAAGGTATTTGAAGTCTTGGACAATTTCAAGATCATTACCATCCAGTGTTTTAATTGGTGTTGGGGCTTCTTTGTACAGCATTGCCTTTGTTTTTTTGGCGTTCATCCCAAGACCAACTGTAAGCGCAGCTGCTTCCACCAGATGTAGTAGTTCCTCTGCATCCCGTAGATTGTCAGCAAGGAGAGCAATGTCGTCTGCGAAGTAAAGGTCTGTAATTGTCTGCGGCCCTATTCTCCTACTTTGCCTGGGAACAAGTGTGAAGCCTAGTTGCTCTTCTTTTCCTGCCAATGCCTTCCTCAGTACATAGTCTAGGATGATTATGAACAAAAACGATGCTAGTGTATCACCCTGAAGAACCCCTGCTTGAATTTCGAAGTCCTTAGTGATGCCATCTGGAGAAGTAACATGTGCTTTGGTTTGTTGGTATGTATGTCCAATGGCAGCCACTAGCCTCTCTGGTACACCATAGGCTCGTAATATATCCAACATTTTACCACGATGGACGGTATCAAATGCTTTTTTGAAGTCTATGAAGACCAATGCTGCAATGAGGTTGTTGTTCTTAATTTCCTCTACTATCCTTCTTAATGCCAGAATTTGAGACACTGTTGATCTACCTGGGCGAAAACCATTTTGATTGATTCGTAGAACCGGGTCTAGGTGAGGTCGAATTCTGTTAAGGAGCAGCCTGTTGTAAGTTTTTGCTACAATGGACGATAAGCAGATTCCCCTATAGTTCTTTCCTTCTCGTAAATCTCCACTCTTTGGAATTGGGATGAGATTTAGTATGGACCACTGGTCTGGTTTTCTCCCATTTATCAGCGCATCATTGCAGAAGTTAAGAATTATATCATCCAGGTCACATCTTTTGAGAACTTCCGGTGGGATCTCTTCTTCAAGATTGCTTAGGGTCATTACACAATCACTTTGTGTCAATGGTCATTTTGGAATATTACAATATCACTTTGATCTAGTCAATAAATAGTCACTTGGGGTCACTAAATAATCCCCTCCGATTACTAGATGATGGCTTGGGTCATTAAATGATGAGCTAGGGGTCATTAAGATATCACTTGAGGTCATGTTATGATCACTCAGGGTCATTAAACAATCACTTTGATTCATTAAATTATCATTTCGGGTCATCGAATAATCACTGGTGGCCATCAAGTGACCAATCGGGTCATTAAATGATTGCTCGGGATCATTACACTATCCCTTGGGGTCGTTAAATGATCACCTGGGGTAATAAAATGATCAATCAGGGTCAATAGATGATCACACAGGGTCAATAAATGATCACTGAGGGTCAATAAATGATTTCTCGTGGTCATTAAAACAATCACTTTGAGTCCTACCCCAAGTGATCGCGTAATGACCCAAATCAATCATTTAATGGCCGGATTGGTCGATTAAATAATCCCAAGGGATCTTTCAAGGACCCGAAATAACCATTTAATGACTCAAAGTGATTGTTTAATTACCCCCGAGCAATCGTTTATTGAACCTGATTGATCATTTATTGACCCTGTGTGATCATTTATTGACCCTGATTGATCATATTATTACTCTGGGTGATCATTTAAGGACCCCAGGTGATCATCTAAGGACCCCAAGTGATAGCGTAATGATTTTGAGCAATCATTAATGACCCGATCGGTCACGTAATAACTCATGTTAAATAACCCTTGAATGCCCCTTTAATGTTAAATTTTACCCTATTTGTCTGAAAACGGCCCAAAAATCGTCACCCCCTTTCATTCGAAAGCTAACCATTTAAGGACTTGAATTAGCCTGGGTGTCAAGCTGTAACAAAAAATGCCGTGATGAATTATTTTAAAGCACATTTATTGCCTTTGGCTGGTCTACTGTTTCGTATATATTCAAAATAGATCCGTGTATACACTGATGATGATTAAAGGGACTCTTCCCCCGCAACAAATTTGAGAGAACCGTCACCTCGACAACTTGAACCAACCCACCCGATATTGTATGATATTACTTGGTCTTAAAATCAAAAACAATCTGAGATGGAACATCCAAGTCAAAAACATATCTCGTGCGAGTAGACGAATATTTATGTTATATGCTCTTCGTAAACTTGCTGCCCCAGTTGAGGACATGCTGACCATTTCTCAAACCTATATCCGATCAATTTTGGAATATGCTTGTGCTGTCTGGCATCCTGCACTTACTAAAAAGTTTGGTCAGCAGGTCCTCGACTCTGAAAGACATCGCCACCTTCTTCCAGAGTAGAGATCCATTAACCCCAACCTCCGTCGCAGCAACATATTTCCTTAACCCTTTTGCAATACCAATAAATGCCAAAAATCCACCATTCAGTACATCATAACAAAGCTCAGATGGCGTTTTGCTGATGTCTGTAATTTTATGCATGTATTTTCGATATGTATATTATTTTTACTGTTGTGCATTGTACAGCCGGCTTTTTCAGCTTATGCTGCCTGCTGGCTATTTTTCATACCGTAAATAAATAAATAAATAGATAAAATTAAAATATACTTCTAGAATTTCAGACCTCAAAGCTTCATAACATTCTGTGTGATGTCATTTTATAGAAAAACAAATCATTTCAAAACATAAAATGTGGTATAATTTAAAAATATACACGAATTATCGAACAACATTTTTACCTTGATATACAGGGTGTCCCAAAAGTCTATGCACGACTTTAAAGCTTTGTATTTCACAAAATATAAGTCGTATGGAAAATATGAATACATATCTAGAAAGTGGAGATGTGGGAAATAATTTTGATACCAAACATTGGAGTAACATCTGTTTGTAATGCCACCCTAGAAGTAAAATATGTATTACTGCAAAAATGTAATTTTATACTTCGGAGGAATAAAGTTAATAATTCCATACCTATTGAGATTAACAAAAAGACAAGTAGAGTTGGTTACACAAAAAGTGATACATTACAGTGATCCCATCATAATAACAAACTATATCACACATAATTTTCGTTTCTATAGTGAAATCTAGTTCAAATGTTTTCCATTTATACAGAAACGTATGCTAATGCAAAAACACAGAAAAATTGAATAACGTAACAGAAAAGTGAACACACACATCACACAGCTGTCAAACATGTGACTTGTTGATCTACCAGTCTTTTTTTCTACCATATCGAGACAAACCATGCACAGTTCCTGTGTTCAAAAATGTATCCACCAACTTCAGAATGGATATTCTTCCTGGTGCGCGTTTCACTTTGAAATGTTTTCTGAACTTTTGTTGAGTAAGTGGAACTGAATTCGTCTCAGCGTAGAACCATACAATTTGTATTCGTTTATATCTATGCTGTAAACCATCTTGAATGATAACTTTTGCTGTGCACTGTTGTCTACTACGCCTATTTATGTTGTGAGTGACCGAGTTTGGTAATAACATTAATGTTGCAAGGTAAGCAGTGAACTGTGACTAATGCGCAACGTTGCTTTCATACCGTTAATTTATGCGCACCTGTTTTTAGCAACAATGTGTGGTACTTGGTATGGGCTGGTCTCACACGGCCAAAAACTTTCAACCAGTTTAATAATGTTGTGGGTTCACCAATAGGGTTGTGTTTGGTATCAAAATAATTTCCCAAATCTCGTCTATCAAAATATGGTTTAATGTATACCATATGATTTATAAAAACACAAAATTAGGTTGAAAAGAAACTTACTTAGTTGGCACATTTCCCCATCATATCCAGCTGAACATGTACAGATAAATGATCCAATGGCGTCTTCACATATTCCACCGTTCAAACAAGGGTTAGAATCACATTCATTGCGATCTGGCAATAACACAATGATTGAAGAACAAACAACGTTAAAATCCAATGACCAAAACTATTTTAACAACGAAAATGACACATTCCAAAATGAACACAACAAAGAACAATGTTAAAATAAAATGATGAAATAAAATAGTTAATAAATGAACACAAATGTTAGATAAGTACTTAGTTAACTAAGGTTATATAATACATTACTGTAGCTTTCATTATGTTCATCATAAAATGAAGCATATTCAAAGCACATTCACTTATTAACATTATGTTAATCCGTTCTTGTGTATAATTAGAGGATGACGAAGAACACTGCAAATGCCAAGAGTAAAGTGTCAAATGTTCAAGTGCAGAACATAATTCAAACGTTTGGCCCCAAACTGAAGTCATCAATTACACTGTGCTATGTGCAGGACGGGAGGGGACCACAAATCGCGGACATCGCTCAAGCCCAGCACGTCAGTAAGCAAATGCTTATACGAATACATTTCTAATTCTTTTGGTTTTCCTATGATAACGATTTACATACACTTACAACAATAAACAGTCCTGTTTAACAACCTATCCAATTTTGCCTGTATCCAATTGGATGGTAACGTCAGCGGTGTAGGGTCATCTGTAAACCACCACATAGATTCGGAAACTCTTGTTCGATTAGTAGAACAGTATTGTTCCGGGTCATCTACTGTTATAGGTACCTTAGAGAACGCCATTACTAGAATGCAGAGACATCTCTCATTGAATGGTACCGACCACCTCAACCGACCACGTTCAGTAGGATCGGGCCTCTCTTGCAATAGACAAACATGGCCATATACGGAAAACACTGTTGAAAGATCAGACAACATAAAGTATAATATAATGAAATAAGGTCGGCAATAAAAGTCAAACAAAACCATGATAGGCCTTTGAACCTTTTTAACACCCCTATACTTTTCCACCACCGTGCAAGTATGTTTAAACATTTAGGTAATATTACTGAGAATTCATTGTCATTTCTTCTGAAGTATTGCGATATGACCCAATTAATATAATGTACAAATAATTAGAAACGCATTTCAAGGTGGAAATTCGTTACAAGTATTAATGTTTTAAAACGAGTTCTCGGTCTAATTACATTGGACGTAGAGCTTTCGTCGGAGGTGGCTATAATAATAAAATAATAATAAAAGCATTTATATAGCGTCTAGTCAAAGGGGGTCAAAGCGCTTTACAAAGTTAACCAAATTAAAACAATGTACAGCAAAAACACATTATAGGAATACATAAAGTAAAATGCCTTAACCCTAACTCTATTTCACCACACGGCAACAGATTTCTTTTCCCACCCCCAAAATTCACCAGAAAGGTCACCCCGACACCCCCGGGATTTGAACCTCGGACCTCCAGTACCCGGGCCCATATCCTAGCCACTACACTACGTCTGTCAGTGGACACTCGACGAGTATATTCGCCTCGTTATATAGCGTGGGTCCGTTTTGTAGCCCAAAAACCTGCACGCCGGGTTATAAAAACATGTTTTCCGCCCAGTTGCCGTATGGTGTAGTAGAGTTAGGGTTAATCTAAAGGGTTCAACAAAAGAAAGTATACCACTTTGTTTATGTCATTTTGAGTAACTTTCAATTTGTTTTTGACCAAACAGGCTAGATAGGCATTTCGATTAATCTTTTAGGCATAATTTGATACCAAATTTGCCCCCTAACAACAAAGATAAACCATGATTAGCACCATTTAAAGGAAAATATCCCATTTTCAAAAGTCGCATTTCCAATACACAGCACGAGAAGATTTGGTTAATCTGTCCATGTTCTCCCCATCCATAACATTCCTTTACATTCAAATCCTTCACCCATGCATCAGTTTACATTTGAATTAGCCCGCGCATTGAGGGATATGCGCGGTGATCAGTACGGGATAAATACGGCATAATGTGTGTGTTAACAATTGGCCTATTCTTCTCGTGCTGTGTATTGGAAATGCGACTTTTGAAAATGGGATATTTTCCTTTAAATGGTGCTAATCATGGTTTATCTTTGTTGTTAGGGTGCAAATTTGGTATCAAATTATGCCTAAAAGATTCATCTAAATGCCTATCTAGCCTGTTTGGACAAAAACAATTTGAAAGTTACTCAAAATGAGATAAACAAAGTGGTATACTTTCTTTTGTTGAACCCTTTACAACTATTTAGGTTATACACAATCATAGCACAAAGCGAGTAAAATACATCATTAAAAACATCCTTAATACATCATCAAAAACATCATTAAAAACATAATTAAAAACATCATTAAAACAGTAACAGTTTCAAGCAACCGTGAGACGGGGGGGGGGGGGGGGGCACTTAACTGGCTGGAAATAGGTGCGTTTTGAGGCTCTTTTTGAAAGTAGCGATGGATGTGGATTGGCGAATGTGAATTGGTAAAGAGTTCCAGAGGCGGGGCGCGGCGGTCGCAAAGCACACGTCGCCATATGTCCGTTTAGTGCGGGGTATAACCAGAAGTGTTCTGTCATTACCGGATCTCAGGTTCGGCCTAGATGGAATATAGCGGCAAAGGAACTCACTGAGGTAGCTTGGAAGGAGTCCATGAATGCTCTTAAATGTTAGAAGCATTAACTTGAAAATGACACGTGATTCCAGCGGTAGCCAATGGAGTTTCCTCAGGAGCGGGGTTGCTGACTGTCTCCTGTCAAGCCTGTAGACGATTCTGGTAGCGCGGTTTTGAAGTGTTTGGAGTCTTTTTCTTTCCTTAAATACCGTAGAGCAAGGAGTTTGCGTAGTCAAGACGGGATAGAATTAGTGAATAAGTGAGATGTTTGGCAGCTTTCAGACGTGATGAAACGGCGAATTCTGTATATGTTACGCAGATGGAAATTGACAGATGTAATTATGGACTTCATCATCGCCATCGTCATCGCTTGATCGAACACAACACTAAGGTTCTTAATAGTTGGAGAGCGAGCGATGGTGCTGTTCCCGATTTTGATGGAGATATCAGGAATAAATCTGATGTTGTACCTGGATGACACAACAAAGAACTCTGTTTTATTGTTGTTAAGTTTCAACTTATTTTCAGTCATCCATTGGCGGATTTCGGATATACAAGAAGACAGTCTTTCAACAGCCTAAGCTTTACAGCCCCTTCTCTTGCCTTGGGGTCAATCGATAAGTATAATTGCACATCATCTGCATAAAGGTGGTACATGATGTCATATTTACGGATAATGTTACCAATACAGCAAGTGTATAAAACAAAGAAAAGGAGGCCAAGAACGGAACCTTGAGGAATTCCAAATTAAAGCTGCTGTGGATTAGAACAAGCATCGCCAATACACACACGGAATGATCGGCTCTGCAAATATGATGAAATCCACGCGAGAGCTGTGTCACTAATTCCAAACGTGTGGTTGAGTCGTTTCAACAAAAGCGCGTGGTCGACGGTGTCGAATGCGGCGGAAAGATCTAATAAAACCACCGCGACTGCTTTGTTGTCATCCATGGCTTTCAAAATATCAGATTTAACGCGAAGAAGAGCCGTTTCTGTGCTGTGAAGTTCCTTGTATGCAGATTGAAGTGGTTCTTGGAGTCCGTGAGTCTTGAGATGGTCCTTGATTTGATTGCACACAACTTTCTCCATGATCTTGGAAATATAGCTAATGTTTGACACTGGGCGGTAGTTTTTTAACACCTCTTTGTCGAGAGATGGCTTTTTCAACAGAGGTGACACAACCACCTCACGGAGCTTAAATGGGAAGGTACCAGAACTTAAAGAAACATCGATAATCGATGTTATAGATGGAGCAATAGTCTGAATGTTTTTCTTCAACAAGCACATTGGAAGAATGTCTAATGCACATGATTTTGACGGCATTGACATAATAATTTTTGAAACATCTTCAACAGTAACCTGGCAAAACGCTGATAGAGATGCGTTTTTACTCTGATGATTCATGCAATACTCTCCAGATGTGGAATTTGTTCCATTATTAGACTTGTTATCAAGATCTTTTCTGATCTTACTGACCTTGTTATTGAAAAACCTGGCAAATGAGTTACACAATTCAGTCCCTTCAGGTGTGTTTTGTAATACAAAAGTGTTTCAGCATTAATTCGATGCCAAATTTTCTATTATTTGTCACAAAAATGTGAACCACAAATCATGTAAAAATAGTAAGAAATATTGACTGATGAATGAGGAAATTGGGTTTGTGTAGCACTAGCTCCCGATGCGAAAACACAACTCACCGGCGTGACAACTAATCCCCCACGTGGGTAAGCTCCCCCCCACCCGAAAGCACACACCCAAAGCCCCCCCCCCCCAACAGAATGTACCCCCCTCCCCGCCTCCATCGAAATCCCAACCATCTCAACCCGCAAATAAAAAATGTGATGCACTCCCTCCGCCCCCACTACGGCCCGCGCAACGCTTCCCCCGTAGGATTTGCGGCCCCGCCAATAAAACATCCCCCGCAATAGAGAATTTTTCGCCGCAACTAAAAGCTTGTTGTCGCTTAGATACTTTTACAGTAGTGACATTTATAACACACATGGCCGCTATTCAATTTCCATTAAAACTTGTAATAAAATCGCGCCCCAATAAGATGAAAATTGTGCAAACTCTATGGCTATTGCGCAAAATCATTCTATCGCGGCGGCAAATATTTTGCTTATAGAAGTAGCTGCCGTGTTTGTGTAGTATAGTCGATAGATAAACAGTCGTTTTTTGAAAAAAAATCATAAAGTGCAAACGCTTTCACAAGACTCGATATTTACTTTAGATTATTACCTATTGTTGCCTTTGTTGGTAAACTATTCATTGAAGAAATGAGGGATGACTGACTTGGATTTGGATTCAACATGTTCAACGAAGCATAACTAAAGGGTTTTTGACTATTATAATTTACTTTTGTATTGAGGATATTAAAAATGATTTAAAGCAAATAGAAATCAGAGTTGATGAATTCCGTAAACTTGAAAATCAACTCTCACTCTATAATTTAGATGAGTTTTGGAGAATCTTTATATCTGGTAATTAACTATCAAAATGTGTCTTATGCTAGGTCTTTCAAATGATGTTCTTACTGTAAGTGATGATTTACCCTTACTCCAATTCCAAATATTTGATGTGTTTTGCGAATCATATTTAAAACGTGCATTCACTGTTAATCTGGTTGTGTAAAAAAGACGTTACACAACCACACTGCTTAACATATGAACCTAGCAACTGGTTGTTTAGAAAAAAGTACACAACTTGTGTAAAATGTTGCACAACCTTGTGAAAGTTTACAAGAAGTTGTTTGAAAATGTACACAATTGTGTAATTAAAAAAAAAAAGGTGCTAGGTTCATATATTAAACAGTGTTGTGTAATTTTCTTACACAACCGATGTAGCTAGATTTACAGTGACGCGTTACCGCACGTAGCACATTTTCGTTACCTTGTCATGCTTGTCATAATGAACGGTACCCTAACTACGAACGCGCAAATTCATTTGAGCAGCGGATGCAACAACAATTACATTACATGGAGTTATTAATGAAACGCGTGGATGTCACCGTGGTGTAATCAATCAGATCCCTTGTAATACCTATAATCGAATTTGAATTTGAATACCTTGTCAATATGACATTTTTCATGTACTGACTTTACCATTACGTTCCAGTTACCTGCATATTTTGCGATATGTTTTTGACAGGTTGACAGGCCACTGTCCATGGACACCCTTGAGCACATGTCGGGACCTTGCATAGCCAAAGGGCAGTCTACAGTATTGGCTTCTACTTCTACTTCTACGTCAATAATCAGCAGGATCCATAAGTCAGGATGTATGGCCGATGAATTGTGGATACGTATGTGCAGAATCATAGATGTATGTGAAGATATATACAGGTGCGAGTAAAAAACAGGGTGTACTTAGATGAACCTTGAAACTGCACCCTTGAAGACCCCAATGGATGGCGAGGTCAGGGTGGCATCTGGGAGAGAATTCCACCAGGATACAGTACGAGCGAAAACTAAAATGTTCTCTAGGTATACTGAACTTTATCAACATTGGAACTTTTGATTTAACAAAATCTGAAAAAGCACTATTTTTTTATGTTCAAATTAAAGTTCAAAGTTTGAAATTCAACAACTTTTAAAAATCGCACTTTGGGCTCGCAGTTCCACCCAGGAATTTGCAGACCAAACACCCATTGACCACATGCCGGGGATGGACCTTGTGTTTAGCCAAAAGGCAGTCTACAGTCTTGCCATATGTTGCTCTCAGACCCCCGCTAACCCCTTTAAGTAGTCACATTGGGCTAATTTTTAAAACAAAAATCTGCTATAGGGATGCTATTATGACCTTTTTCTCGAAATTTGAACTTTTAATTTTACAAAATCTGAAATAGCACTAGTTTTTATAACAACTTAAAGTTCAAATTTGTAATTTTCTAACGCACCAACTTTCAAAAGTCTCACTTTGAGCAAACAATATTAACATTGACACATTATTAGCAATATTGCCACTTTTGTCAAGAGGAAAAAAAAGAGTTCCATAGATAAGACTTGAAGTACACAGGCCGAAACAGGCCTCTCCCCAAATTGGGCCATGCTTGGGAGAACGGTGGAAGCAGGTGCGCTGGCAATAAACAGGTGGTATGTATTAAATCAGAGAAGAGGTGTAGGAGGGAAAGGTGCATTACCCTGGAAAAGCTTGAAAAGCTTGTTGCAAGGTTTAGGTTTTTTTAATTTTTAAACATGCACATATTTTAGAGCTAATTTTAAAAATTCATCTACTTTAACTTTCAATAATAGATAATACCTACAATCACTTATTAGAAAGTGATCAGTGATGTGGATTAAAAGTTTTCATTTACCGGCTAGACCAAGGTCATTTTTATCGAGTCTTATCTTATTTATTAACGCACTCGTGTGTCATGTGTTGACATGGTTACCTCTATACATATATTCCATTATCATGATTACTCCTTAGTATATCTATTAAACGATCAACTTCATCTTTTTATTATTAATGGAAGCATCGCTTGATATCATACGTTTGTATTACTAATGACCCATCAATAAGATTAAAAACTTTGTCTTCGGACTGTAGTCTGGTAATCAAAATAAAATTTCCATTTTTACTCTAATTTCACGGTCATTTGAGAAAATAAAACACTCGTGTGTCATGTGTTGACATGGTTACCTCGATACATATATTCCATTATCATGATTACTCTTTAGTATATCTACTAAACGATCAACTTTATCTTGTTATTATTAATAGAAGCATCGCTTGAAAAATCATACGTTTGTATTACTAATGGCCCCATCAATAAGATCGAATACTTTGTCTTCGGACTGTAATCTGACAATCAAAATAAAATTTCCATTTTTACTCTCTAATTTCACGGTCATTTGAGAAAATGAAACACAAACATTTGGCTTTCAATATCAATTCACCAAATAAAAACACATATACAATTATTTGCGATTCAATTTCCCACAGACAATCAGAAATGGCCGCCAAAATACACATATTTTACAATTTTGCGTATTTTGACCATATCTTGAATTCTGATTATTATTTTGCAAACGTTAGAACAGGAAAAGTAGGTTTTTTTAAATATGCAGAAGCAGTTGAAATCCATTTGATTGATGGACCCAATTGATTAGCATATAAAATCTCATTGAAAATGGCAAAACTGGCTTATGAAATCTACGTAGGCATTTTTTTTAAAAATTCACATAGGTGGTGCATGAGGGGGGGGGGGGGGGGGGCGGCACGGGGTCCGAGGCAGCATTTGTACTTAGTATTGATGCTTCTGCCTTAACTTATTGTTACAAAGTTCGAGCGTATTGCTTCAGTTTAATCAAAGAATAGATATTCCTAGTGTCATATTTAGGATTTATTTTAAAATTACCCACATTGTTTAAAACACTCGTGCATTTATTATTACTTGATTTCATAAAACAGTATTCCAATTATAATACAATAACATCGTAACAAAATAGCAAATCTACAAAAACGCATAATGCCAACAGATATATAAAAGTCAACAAATTACCTTACGCATTTTCAATTCACCTTCAAAAAGTAAAGGCAAATTGGGGTCGTTAACGTATCTACATTTACTAATACAAAGCTTAGCAATAACTCAAACATAACTGATGAACTGAATATTTACGATGTTGGAAGTATGTATTTCCGGATAAAACGATGTCAACATTAAATTTGAACGAAATGTTTAAATTAGAAGGATAAGCTTATTGGCATGGTCCCATATCCCCTTAACCTTTTCACACAAGAAAAAGAAATGCCCTGTGTAGTAAATAACGTCACATGAACTGCAGATATTTTCAACTGCATAGGTTTCCAATTGATTCAGAAAGCGTCTCATCCAGAGATTCTGACACATTGGGGATGAAACCATATAATTAAGGATTGCCTTTCTAAACGCCTTTGTTTTACAGGCATCAATACGCGTACCATTACAATTAATACCTGTGTTCTCACCAAAAAATCGGGTCATTCATCAATTTTCAGTCTAACGGAGAGCGTTACGAATGACATAGTAATCGATCAGGACACTTCTATTATCAGGCATACTGTGCTTGAATTTTTCAAGAGTGAGACAGTTACCCTGATTATCAAATAATTGGTGAATTCTAATGAAAGCGGCTCTTCATAAAGAGAGTCTTGTCGTTAAGTTGGATTAGGATATTAATCCAAATAATCTTATTCGACAAGTTTCTGCTCCTAACGTTTAATATGTAGGTCGTGATGTCATTTTTACATCTATAACATAGTACCTGAACATGGAATTTGGAAGATCCCCAATACTGGCATATCAGTATCGGTTCAGTTCAGTTCAGTTCAGTTCAGTTTATTTACCACAGAAGAGATACATACAATGACAATACAATTAATATACTATAATAGGTTGACCAAATCAGAGCAGAGCTCGAAAAAGTACTTGGCCACCTAAATTAAATCATTGGCTATGCAAAAACTCGGATGTAGCCTATGTTGGCGACGGCATGGACAAAATTACAATAACAGCTCAGTAACGATTTGTGATCCAAGTATATAATATAAGCGACAGTAATAACATGTAAGGCAGCAAGGCGATAAGCGACAGTAATAACATGTAAGGCAGCAATAGAAGTATAGAAGTACCGGTATAATATATATAAGGAATATAGCACGTTAGTTACAGAGGACATCATGTATAAAATGATAGTAGATATTTTCTAATATCTATTTTTAAGACTCTGATTTACAATGTCGAATATCGATATTAATGTCATTCCACTCCAATGGCCCCTGTCTTCTAATAGTATGTCTAACAAGATCAGGTCTAAATTTCGGGGGTCTATAAAAGTGTGAAAACCTTGTTCCATAGGAGTGGATGGCATCTGATTTATTAAAGTAATGAGAAAATAAATCGGGTAACATGTTATTTGCACATTTATACATAACAATAGCCTTCTGTAGCCTATGAATGTCATAAATAGTAAGGGTTTTTAATTTTGCAAACAAAGGGGTAGAATGAGCTAAGTAATGTGAATTTGAACAAAGACGAATACTTTTCTTATGTTTAACATGAATTGAATTAAGGTTACAGTTGTTAGAATCAGCCCATATAATGTTGCAATAATGGAGATGGTGAAAAACGAGGCTTGTATAGAGCGAAAATAAGATGTGAGGTGACATTGTGTGTTTTAAGCGGAAAAGGATTCCTGTGTATTTTGAGACCATATTTGTAAAAATTATGAGTATTATGACGTGCCAATTCAGTGATTCGTCAAGAATAACACCTAGAAATTTTGTGCTCGAAACTTTAACAATTGGTATATTGTTTATTGTTACGCCATTATATACGAGGGTCATTCAATAAATAATGAAAGTGATCATGGTATGGGATGCATGAGTGATTCTATTGAGGGATAGTGTGATCAATACAAAGTATGAACCTTTGTCTTTCAAACAATACAGTTTTGGATTTCTAAGTGTGAACTATGACGTCATAGCATTGTCTCAAAGTAAGTACACTTGGGACACTGCTAACTCAGTTATTTGGCGAGAAATTTGAATTGTTTGTATGAAACAAGTGATAAGAAGATAACATAACATGACACTAGAAACAGGTAAATCCCAATTTTTTCGCGTAAGTATGATAAAAAAGACAATAACTTTAATCCCTGTGTAATTTGATATATTTAGTATAAGAGGAAAAAGTAAGGAGAGGCAATTGAATAAAAAGTATATAAATATCAGTATTTCAAATAGCCAATTTCATTGAAAAATGCCCCAGTCAGTGAATCACTAATATTGAGGAAAATCAAACAATTTAGGAAAAATCCAAACAATTAACCAGTTTGGGAGATCCCATATGATAGCTAACTAATTATCTGAACTTATTCGCATAAAACCTGCAGAAAATATGCGCATGCGCAGACGGCAGATCATTTTGAACAGGGCCAAAAATGGCTAAAATCATGATATTTACCAGATACAAGCTTACTGTGCCTTCAAATTCTAATCAGAAATAATGAAAAATGCTTAAATCAATGTGTATAAATATTATGATAGTCAAAATGAAGATATACATGAATGTATCAATCAAAGATGGCTGCCACAACCTCTCTTATTACTGTTATCTTTAGAGCTACTAGATATGTATTGTTAAAGTAATCGTCACATAATTTCAATGGTTTGAGGACATTTTATGAACAGCTCCTCTTGAAATGCCCACTATTTTTGCTTTACATCCCACAACAATTTACTAAATTATAATCCCTCCATTGTTCTTTATCCTTTGTTGTATTCTAAGGTATATTATTGCGGATTTTGCTAAATAAAAGCGTATTTGAGATGGTCCCTTCTTGTTTGTGTTAAGGAATTCAGATCTAAAAAAGAGTTTCATACAAAGATAAGCGTGTGTTCTAACTATGTGCCAAGTGTTATCTGTTTTTATGCTTGCATTGCCGAGATATACGCAAATGTATCAATCAACCCATATTCAACATATTACATATCCAGCCAAATAATTGACAGATTTCAGTCAGTGTCTGAAACCTGTTGTGTTTATGTTAATGACGTTACATAACCAAAGGTATCTAACAATTCAAAAGTGTATTGTTTGAAAGACAACGGTTCATACTTTGTATTGATCACATTATCCCTCAATGGAATCACTCATGCATCCCATACCATGATCACTTTAATTAATTATTGAATGACCCTCGTATAATTATGAATTCGTGTATCATACCTGTTTTTAAAATGCATTAATGCATAACAATACAAGACAAACAAAAGAACACAACCATTCGTAATAAAACCAAAGTAAAAGACATCATTAACAAAATCAAGGAAATGAAATGGAGATGGGCAGGACATATCGCGAGACAAAACGATAATCGGTGGACAATAAGAACAACCGAGTGGCAACCCCGTACAGGCAAAAGGAGAAGAGGCAGGCAGAAACAAAGATGGAGAGACGAGCTAACTGAATACATAGGAACGACATGGACAAGAGAAGCACAAGATAGACACAGATGGAAGATGCTGAAAGAGGGCTTCAGCCTACAGAAGCTGAAAAAGCCTAGGTAAAAGGTAAAAATGTAGTTTTATCAACATTTAGGGATAATTTTTTAGCATCAAGCCAGGTGGATATTTTGGTGAGCTCAATATTTGCAGTGTTTATAAGATCGATCATGTTGCTGTGAGAGGCAAGTAAGTTTGTGTCATCGGCAAAGATTATAAATTTAAAGAAATTACTTGAAAAACAATATCATTTATATAGATGATAAACAGTTTAATGTTTATAATCTGTTGGGTCTGTCGGTTGGGAGCTGTGTACCCCGGTTAACCACTTGATATCGTTGGACCCGCAGTATCGCTCCCATCATCCATTTATACATTACTAACATTTGCTCATATGCAATATTTTTGACAGTCAATACTTATTTTATAAATATTGTTAGGTTTAAATCGTTGCAAATGTTAAGGATAATGCAGTGTTTCTTTTTATTTAATGCACCTTGATTATGATAATTTACAAGAAAATACTAAGTGTTGCTCATGCAGTGATAATTTATATTTACAACAAACCCAGATGATCAGAATAAGGTGAGACCATCTACGGTACATTGAAACACAGCACAAGCAGCAGTGGCATATTCCAATGGGTTGAACTGGTTTTCGACATATACCTCTCTTTGATAGCACAGAGCACAATCAGTTTAATGACTTTTGAAGCATTAATCCTAACCCTAGAACGTGGCAGTGGGGATGGAACGAAGAACAGGGGGAGTGGTTTAAATAAAAAAGCGAACAATTATGTCCGCCGGCCACGGGAATCGAACCCGGGTCGGCCGCGTGACATGCGAGACATACCACTACTCAGCCACGGGGGGGGCTTCACGGGCTAAAAATGGAGACCATAATATACACCCGTACTACATGAGATAGAACTTGTGTGCGCGCAAGCCAAGTGTTGCTGGCCGTGTTGTTTCTGTGTTACGTAGTAGTAGGGTTAGGGTTATAGAAATGCACCGTGTTGTGGCGTATTAACCCTAACCCTAGAACGTGGCAGTGGGGATGGAACGAAGAACAGTGTGGGGGGGGGGGGGGTAAATAAAAATTGCGAAAAAATATTTATTTATTTATAACAATAGGCTGAAGAGCCAGGACAAACCCAATAGTGACAAGCACTAAATTAAAGGGATGCCCGCAGCCAAGTGGTCGTGTTGTATCTGCCGTAGTAGGGTTAGGGTTAATTATCTGCGACGTCAAACAACTAATGACTCCAGTAGGAAATATGAAAGACTCTTGTTTTATCAAGTTACCTTTGATGAATTGAATGAATGAAAACTTACCTAGTAAGGACATCGGTAAAGTGATTTTAAGAAATCTTTCCATCACGAAGGTTCAGTACTCTTCAAACTGATAGGATTCCTTTTCAAATGCACATCAACAACGAAGCTTCTTCCATTGATCAGAGAAAAAGGTGTCACAATGAGGCGGTGATTCCAAAATTACTCTTGGCTATAAAATTGAGTAGTTAATTCAGATTTCAATAAAAAGTATTCTCTGTCGTTTTATTCTCACAACAGCTGTACACCTGGCAAAATAATTCTTCAAGCTTACACGACACCTGGATTATACACGAACCGCATAGTTGATACATAACACGAATAAGCGGCAGTTAAAGTATTATGTACATTGTGACTTATGGACAAATTAATAGCAGGGGCGCTGAAACTTCGCTTGCTGCCGATAGGAGGCTACATGTACATCTAAAATGGGTTGGGAAGCACACTGATAGATGGCGCTGTAGTTGGAATGTCGGTGACTTTTGTTTTCTGTTTCATTATTTGCTTTAAAGAATTTGAAATTCATTTTGTCACTATCCATTGAGTATATACCGTAGCATCGTTTTTGTGTATGACAGACTTAATGCAAGTCTACATAAATTCCTAGTATAGTTTCGGAAGGCTGTTGACGAATCACCGCTCACGTGACCATGACGTTATCTTTACTCGTTGGAGAGCACACGGAAGGATGGCGCTATAATTGTCAGGACATGGTATCTACGTATGCGCAAAGTTTCAGTTTCTATCACTGCAAATACAGAAATATTACAAGCCATCACTATTATACTGATTAATTCATCTCTACAAGCACAACTTCCTAGCGGTGCCATACTTTTTGTCAAGATGTACGTCATTAAAAATAAAATTCTCCAAATACATGTTAGATGTTGACTTTTTATATCGTTGTTAGGCAAAAAAATGACACAAACGTGTTTATTTATTACCCTTTTTGGGTCCGCTTCAATTCTCTTTATTACAGTCATAACTATTTTGTTCAGGCGTTTCAGAGTTTGAGATGTTTGAAACCGCTTTGTTTTACTCCTCCTTATATGCATTTTAAACAAGTTTTGGGGTGATCAACACCTCATAAACTAAAAAAGAACATTAAAGTAATTGAAAACAAAACAAAAGTATAATCTTTTTCTTCTCTAAGTGCCGGGTAAGCTTCAGAATAGAACTAATAGGTAATCGATCAACCTACTTTATTGGCCTTATTTAAAAGCAAATTCATCATTATTATGAAGTCATCTTTATTGATCGTTTAAATCAGCTACAAATTTGGGTTTAAGATAATATTCATCACTATTTATTTATCAGTTTACAGACCACTAAAGACCAATTGTCTTTGGTCATTTAGGCACTTTTGACATTTTAGTTGCTTTTGTCCAGAATTTACAAATTAAACCCCAAAATGCAGTCAATGGTGAACACAGTAATTTTCCATTAGCATGCGACAAGATAGGATCAGGTGGGCAATTTTGATTAAAATATAACATTGTTTTAAGGTTTTTCCCAAATTTACAAATACCCCTCCTCGAAATGCCTGAATTATTATACCTAAAAGTGGTGTCCTTATAAAGGTGAGATACGATATGATACGATCAGGTTACATAGAAACTGAGTAGTTTAAAGCTGGGACGTGAATAGAGTGTTTGGGGTTTGAACCAGACAACAACACATCATTTTATTTATTTATTTATTTATTTATTCATGGTATACAAATGCCAGCAAAACAGCGCAGCTGATAGCACTGGCTTACAAATTACATATAATACATAGTAAAAATATAGAAAGAAAAAAAAATATATACATAATATTATAAACAGCTAACATTGATTTAAAAGACGAATGACATATGGGATAGTTGAGTTGTAATATCTGCCAGTTCTTGTTTTGGGCTCCTGGTATTTTTTCTGGCTCCTGAGGGAATACTTTGTTGCGGTTTTCGCAGGGAGGAGATGTTGGTGGCGCTCCGAATTGAGGAGCTTCTGGCCGAATTTCAAAACCAGTTGTTCCCGGCGGTCGCTGAGTTTATCAATACCTAATTCGAGGAGGGCAGTGTCATAGTGTTCGTACCTACTGCCAAGCAAGAGTCTACAAGATCTTTTTTGCAGCATCTCAATATGCTTACTTTGCTCACGGGTGATGGATGGATGCCACACCGGGCAGGCATACTCGAGGAGCGGTCTAATATAGGTTTGTTTGATACGCTGCCAGAATGTCCTCAACTGGAGCACCAAATCCTCTAAGGGCATACAACAAAAATAACCTTCTTGATGCTCTGCTGATCATTTCAGTCACCTGCTTGTCCCATTTTAAATTTGCCTGTATATGGACACCAAGAAGTTTTAGATTGTTAACAGAGTTAAGTGTTTCACCAGACAACATGTATGATGGATAAACGGAAAGATTTTTTGAAAAAGAAACATTCATTATATGGCATTTGGATGGTTTGGGCAACATATCATTGCGATCGCACCAGGCACTTAATTCATCGAGATGATATTGCAGACGACCATGCCTTTTTTTTAACATTGATTTTCTCACCCAGCGTGAGATCGTCCACAAATTTCCAACGCTTGTTACAAGTATCAGCAGCATCATTGACAACTATCGTGAATATGATTGGACCACATTTGGTACCCTGTGGTACTCCACATGTTATGGTTGTGGGATCTGATATGTGACCGTTCAGCTTAACACACTGATTGCGGTTTGAAAGAAAGCTGCAGATAGTTGGTATTATGGACGGTCTAACGTTGGACTCAACAATCTTACGAATGGCAACGGTATGATTTATGCGATCGAATGCTTTGGTTAAATCAATTGCACACAACGTAGAATAATTACCGGGAAGTTTGCACGCATTGAAAACATAATGGATTTGTAATACGTATATGGCAAACTCAATGTATAATAAATCGATAAACATTGTTTTTCGACTTATAAACTGAGTTCATCGAGATAAACATTGTTTTTCGATCGACAAAGATAATTTTTTCACAATTGTTTTTCTTCAACAACAAAAATCTTAAGTTACGTATATGACCTTCATTGACACCCATGTGACCCCATATGGATCATTTAAGGTTTTGGACTTTAAAAATGGGGATGTATTTAACACTTTTTTCCCCTTTATTTCTGGTATTCAGGTACCTAATTTTGAAGAAGAAGAAGAAGAAAAAAATCCGACCGACCGACCCTACCTTTTGGAGAGCATCTATGGGCAAGCAAAAAAAAATGTGTTGGCCTAAGCATAATTTTTTCGAAAAACTTTGTTTTTCCCTCGGAAAACATAGTTTATCTCGATAAACTCAGTTTATCAGTCGAAAAATAATGTTTTTCTATCGATAAACACAGTTTATCGAATTATTATAATTGAGCTTGCTATACACGTAGCTGTTCAAGGCAACTCCGATCCCACACAATCTCCACCCGACTCCCACCAACCCCACCACCACTCCGACTCACACACACCCTACCATCACCCCGACTCACACCAAATCCGCCCCACCCTTTAACTACCATCGCTAGCCCGACAAGTATTGTAAGTACAACCACAGCTACCTATTCTTCTCACCCTCAGGTACTGAAGTTAATGCCAGCATTAGCTGTCCTAATTGGTACCTTTATACAGTTTAGCCAATGTGTCGACGAAGTCGCCAGTTCGCCGCCGTGAGCGAGCTGTTTGTGGGTGTGTCTGATTATTCATCATGTTATTTTTTCACAAAAGCCGTGAATCGTGATGGCACATGGACGGGTGTGAGACGGTACGGGTGGGGGAGGGGACAATAAGGACTTGATTTAAAGTCTAACCATTTCGGGGTTTTAGTACCGAAGCCAAATTGTACCGAAATTCAGTCCCACAATTCAATGAGCATAACATAGCTTAAAACGAAGCCAAAGTATTAACCTTTTGCACATAACCATTGTAATTCATTGTGGGATTGTGGGATTTCGGTATCAGCTTCCGGTGCTGAAACTCCGACACCGCGTATCAATAACGGGCCCATTGGCTGGGTTGACAGGACACCAATAATGGTAGGCCTACACCCTTTTACAAATAGTAAAATAGAGGACGATTTGACCATAGGAATAGATGGGTTTTAAATCAAAGACCAGCATACTGTGTCTGTTGTCTAGCAACGTCCTGTCTAATGTAGATCAGTTGATGGCGCTGTTCTTCATCAGCGTCGTCAAAATAATGGCCTTTGCTGACTGCAGAAGAGTAGGGAGACCATGTGTCTGCGTGACACTATCGTTACTAAAGTAGACTATGGTGAACAGAGCTACAATGTAGACAATATTGTTCGAACGCTTTGAAGGTCTAATGTGAAGTGTTCTCCCTTCGTCCCCTGATCAATGTTGAATCCCACAATTCGTCCAATATCAGCATATGGCCTTGATCATTAATCGGTGGGGGAAGGCTGTGCGTGTTTTGGTACAAACAACATGTTAATAATGGTCTTGTTAGAACACATTACTTTTTTTAAAAGATTGTAGACATTGTCATAGTGCTTGTAATGTATATAGGATAGAATGGGGTATGTGGTCCAGTTAAGCATATTCCAGGGCATAAACCATTACAGTGCAGGTAAATATTTACCGAATTGCTATGATCACCCACACAACTGTCTATGTATAACACATAGTTTGTGTTAAAAAGTATTTAAAGTAAAAAGTCAATTACTACTAACTAAAACCTCTACTTGATATGGACCACTTGCGCCATCATTGGGGATTGGGGTACCTGGTCTAATATGTGTCAACGGTCAAAATACAGAGAAATCAGTGAATGACAACACAGAAAGTATGCACCTTTTTCTTTACAAACATATTTACATATTATCTAACGTGTCAAAATACGGTTTAGTACTTATAACAAACTATATAATTTTAGATAATTATCAAGCTTGTCATGTCATTGGGAAAGTTAGTCAATTTAACACATTATTACAACTATCTTTATAGACCATGATATGATAATTACGGATCATATACGTAATTGTATGAAGGACCGTTAGCATTTTTAGTGTTGTGTATAGCTGCAACTACACTAGGACCTGGTTTGTTTTGATGGACGTTAGATATGATAGAGAAAGAGTAGAGTTGTAATATTGCTTCGACACACTCTTGATTTCCCGACTGACTTCCCACGAATTTATTTGTAATATTTTAATTACATTTGTCTATATATATGCAGTAGTGGAAATACCCACATGTCTTTCCACCCGGGGTTGACAATCATGTGTGTTGCAGCTCTATTAATAATATTGTATGTACTGATCATAACAGTAGTATAGCTATATTCCGTAATAATAAGAGCGATTAAAATCATGTCTGGGCCAGTTCACTAGTTCTCCCTAGTCTAGTGGTTGCCTTGTATTTGAAAATCCATTTATTTACTTATTCAATTTTATGCTATTAGAAGCAGATACCAAAAAATCCAGAAAAAACAGGCTGCTATCACTTTCTCTGTGTTTTCTATTTCGGTTCCGGTTTGAAGAACAGGAGCCTTTATCATAATTGCATATCATTATCACCTATCGCCAATATTACCCCAATCCTCCAGTACGGTAACGCCTGTCGCCTATCACAATATATAGTACTCCTTCAACAATAAGTAGTAGGCTAATTTTGGAGATCACCAAAAGATGCCCTTAAAGAATAGCATACAGGGTGAGAATTTGACGTTTTCAAATAATACATATTAGTAACTTTGTGTGGAATATGACGTCAATCGCAGTTACCGTTTGTCCTTGAACCTTTTTACCGATGCACCCGATTTATGTTTGTCTATGAGGCACCGAAAACATGCATAAAACACAAATCATGTCCTTCATTCAATTTTGAAAACCACACAGACTAATTTACGGTGCAATTGAATTTATGCACAATGTATTATTTAGATAGGAGAAACATTCTAAATGTTCGCTTACCCATGTTATGAATAGTGTATTGTATTTCATATTGCAAACATTGTTGGCGAGATATTCAAATGTGAAAATTGAATGTGTACATTTTTAAATTTCATTGCACTATGCCTCGTGTACAATTAAAGGTTCACCCAGGATCAACAATCTGTCATTCTAGCAAGGTTAAAAGAAGTTCCAAATTCACCATGGTATGTCACTCTCAGAACAGGTATATATAGGTTTTCCCAGTTAGTTTAACACTTTATTCATTATATTTCATATCTTGTTAAGTTTGAATTCGTCCCAAAATTTTGAAGGTTGCATTTGTTAAAGTAAATTTCGTCTTTTGTCAAGTATATTCATATTTTGCGCAATGAATTTCATTTAATGTTCATTTTATTTCGTCCTAACACACTTCCATTTCGTCTGATACAGCGGTAACCTACTAATGTATACATTTATTTCGTCTTTGATCAAATAGTTTCATATTCAGTTCACTTTATTTCGTCCCATGTGGAACGTCCTGCCTAGAAGCATGTAAAATCCAGCTATAGGCCTATACGTTATATAAATATATATATATATATATATATATTTTTTCTTTCTTTCTTTCTTTCTTGTTCGTTCTTTTTTCTTTTATTTCATATGATTTATATCACCAACTTTCTTGAATGACTTAATGGGTCTTTGTGCAAGTTGTTTGCACTTTGGTGTGGTATCTTTAGATGGTAAAACCATGCAAAAACAATATCCACGTTTTCAGTTGTTTCAATATAGACAAGGCAAAAGAACACATGTCGGTGGTTCAAATATAACCTGCAATAATATGTAGGCCTATTCTTCTAACACCTGACGAATATATGTGATAAAAGTATTAAAAATAATGAACAAAGACGAATTATATTTGTGCATAGGCCCGCTACCCATCAGGTGATACGAATTCAATCCTTCCTTGACGAAAAGAAATGACCAATGAATTAAATTAAATGGTCATACTTTGAAATATAATGCTCATTGACGAAATTTATCTAACAAAATGGGTAAGTCAGATTTCGGGGACGAATTCTAACTTAACGAGATATGAAATATAATGAAAAAAGTGTTCAACTAACTGACAAAACCTATATTAAAAAAACATGGGTTAAAAGAAAGTTGATTAAAAAGTATACTACATTGGTTAAAAATTACTTTTAATACTGCGTTGGTTAAAGAGTAAAAATATAATTCATTTTTGGTTTATTCAACGTTGGTTAAAGCCCCAGGTATCTACTCATTCCAGTGGCTTTTAAATCCAGCATATCTGGCAATCTGACACATTTGAGCAATAGAGGGCGCTGCAATACCAAATGTTTTGAATGCCTTTTACTCTTGATATCCATGTTCAGTAGACTCCGATTCCCTTTCAAAAATATGGGTAAAGGTATTTTCAAATATTGTTCGTATAAATCAGTTGAAATAATAAAGAGAACGATAAGAAACGTAAAAATGTAATTGTAACGATGCACCCTTTTTTATCAATTTAACACCATAGATTCTGTATTTTGTAAATAATATGCCTGTATTGGTGTTTACCATCTACACTTGAAATTGTTTAAATATATGATCTAGTTGATTCACTCTTATATCCCATGTCATATATCAAGCAGGATTAACTAACAAATGGTTAAGTTTAGCAGAATTAACAAACAAATTATTAAAAGTTTTAACCAACCACATGTTAAAGTTTAGCACCAAAAAAAAAGAAATTTAACCAACGTTTTTTTCACCATCCACTGTTTTAACAATTAACCAACCAAATTATTAAAAATTGTAACTAACCACAGGTTAAAGTTTAACCAACAGCTGTTGGTTACGGTTTTAACCAACCAATTGTGTGGTTCACCTGGTAACCTCCCGTTGGTTAAACCTTTTAACCAACATGGTTAAAGATTTTAACCATTGTTCTGAGAGTGATATTGAAAACACGATGGTTTCTTTCCACTATTGCAGCGGGTGTTTTTACTCCGCTTGTATTGCCAAATGTTACACTGACGCCTTGATGGATTCTATCGTGTTCCTGCTTTCATTTCATCCCGCATTTCATACAGCCAAATGCTAATAATATGGGTTTATTTTTTGACTGGCCCGTGTATTTGCTCAAGTCTGGTCCCATCATGACCCAACTGTGTTTTTCGCTTGGTCCGAGCAAGTACATAACAAAATGACAAACCCCGAAACAAAAATGTTTTAAAATGAATTTGGGCGACTTTACAACATATAAAAGGCTAGTTCGGCGGTCCGCTTCAGTAGTTATCGTGGCAACACTGCTATCACAACCGCGTGCAAGGCGCATTCAAGATATTTTGGACACTCAAGTTGTAAATAAAACACCTGTGATCTCCTCGGCACATCATGAATATACAAGGAATATTTCAAATATTGCTCTCAGGTAAGTAATAATATCACTTGTAATTCAGGTTTTTAAACCTTGTAGGCTACTGAACATTTGGCAATGGTGTTTTAATGGGGGAAATATGGATCCGCTTTGTGAAGAAGAAAAAAGTGGCGCCTTCTTTTTGGTTGAACAAGAGCCAATTCGGCCGCGATTTGGGTCAATATTCAAATATCTAAGCGAAACATCGCTCAACAGGCTTATTGTTTTACCGGTGTATAAGAAAAAATTGCTTTCCTCTAATACATTCTGTTTATTTATTCATTCATTCAACCTACCTATATAACATTTAATTTGGGAATAAGGCGTCATTCCGTTGTTTAAATTTTCGCCATAACGTCACTTTTTTCGCCTAAACGTCGTTTAAACAAAGGACGGAATAAACGTTATTGTTCTCTTTCGCCTTCACGTCACATATAGGTGAATATTCATTCACCTATTAATTAATTCATTATTATTTATTTATATATATATATATATATATATTTAAAATTTTATTTAGTTTTCCGGCTGCTTGTGGCACATGCTGAATCGTTTTGATTTGTCAGTGGGTCTAAATATTGGTGATTTCGTGGGTGCCTTACTCATGGTTGGAATCGAGAAATGTCTAACATTGTAGCTGTTTGAAACAATTTAATTTTAAAGTAAAAACATCTTTTGACTTGTACGCGACAATCTTAAAAAGTTATTTTTGATACGCCATATGGATTTATATATATTATGTAATGCGAAAATATGTAAAAACGTTTGTAATTTCTGATTTTGGAGAAATTAAGTAGTTATGGATGAAGTATCTTTGAAATGTGTATGTATGATGATATGTGATGTAGATTGTAGACAATGCAACATGTGTAAACGAAGAATGAAAATATATTTGAAAGATAAATAACCCATACATTCATACGAAAAGAGGGGAGGATAATGTCAGGTCTTTGCGTAATTCTTACCTCCTCTAAGTCCCCAATGCTCGTACACAGAGATATGCGAGAAGTCCCATCCCGTACATGGTCCTGGCAGGTCAGGTTGTGGAATGCAGACCATCAAAAGTTTAAGGGGTGTATGGTATAATTGTTGATTGACTCTGTACAATTGTTGGCTGTTGTTTTTATTTGCTTGCTTTTTTCTTTGTATATAATTGGTATCATTTGTATGTATTTAATTGCTTTTTATTGTAAAATTGGCTGCTATGTACATTTGTTTAATAAACCTTGAATAATAATAATATACGGTATCTTTGCTAATTCATAAGAATGGCTTTTTGCTATCCATCATAAAGGTCGAGAAGTACATTCATGACAAAAACAAAATGATTCAATAATAACTTCTTCATCTATCGTAATTATGAATTTTGACCAGCTGCGTCCCGCCGGTGATTAATATAAAATTAGATTCTTATAATGATACTAAATTACTTATATTTGAATGCTTTTCGCATTGTTGTTTGACATCCATGATACGCTATAATAATTAAAACGCGTATTTGTATTTAATAATAATAATAACAATAATAATAATAGTGACAAGGCACATATCCACTCTAAATAAGAGGAGCGCTCTGTGCACAAACATAAATACAATATAAAAAAAAAACGATAAACAACAACAATAAAACTACTTAATTATTACCTATATTTATTCTAAATTAAAACCAAAAGCCATCTTGGAAAGTGATACAGAATCAATATAGTCACAGAGCTGGGTCTTATGTCTGAAAGCAATAGCTTAGCAGTTTAGAGCATATCATTTGGTCGATGTGATGCGATATACACTCTTATTGACTTTTTAAAACATTTACAACGGCCATTTTTAGGGATTTAAAGTATGTTATTACAAAGCAAAAATACTGGATATGAGTTACCAGTGGTCTAATACATACATGCCATTTTGAAACTATACTTTCTTCATACATTTTGGTTGATATTACAATGTATCCCATTTTAAGGAATTTTGATTCTTTTTGCAGCCATTTTGGGGCCCATTTTGACAGCCATTTTATATTTTTACTTGTAGTATGTTAACAAAGCGAAAATACATGGATATGAGTTACTAGTGGTACAATACATACATCCCATTTTTAAAACTATATTTTCATCATACTTTTTGGTTGATATATGCTATTTTATGGAATTTGACCTTTTTGAGCCGTCATTTTGACGGCCATTTTGGATTTAAAGTATGTTAACTAAGCAAAAATACTGGATATGAGTTTCTAGTGGTCTAACACATACATCCCATTGTTAAAACTATACTCTCATCATACATATTGGTTGATATATGCCATTTTATGGAATTTTACCATTTTTGGCGGCCATGTTGGTTGCCATCTTGTATTTAGATATGTTAACAAAGTAAAAGTACTGTATGTGAGTGTCTAGGGGTCTAATACATACATACCACTATTAAAACTATACTTTCACCATACATTTTGATTGATATATATTTGACCAATTTTGGCGGCCATTTTGGACGCCATGTTGAATAACCCCTTAGCATAGACCATTTCAAATCCGAAAATATACGATCGGTTCCGAATGCTTCCGATTAGCCGAGTGATTTGACGCTCGGTTACATGACCTGTCAGCTCACAGGTCATGTCCATGTGCCGGATAAAAACAAACGTGTTTTTCACCCGTCTGCCCGTGTGGTAGATTGCGCTAGTGATAGATTGTATCCCTCACAAAGTTGATGTTGCGGCATGTCAGTAACAAAAACGGTGAGATGAAAGAGATTTGGGGTAATGTTTTCACTTTTTACCGTCTGCTCGATACATTTGGAATTTGCCTTCAACGCCATTGTTGATAAAAATAAATGAAAGTCTCGTTCCACGTTTTACTTCTCATGTGTACACGCGTGTATGTAAACATAGTAAATCACTAGGCGGACAACCAATTAGGGCAATGCTGTGAATCAACTGTTGCGAAAAACGCGCAACGCACCCACTCCGCGTGACCTGTTTTTCCGAAGATTTCCGATCTCAATTTGAAATGGTCTATACCAAAATTATTTTTGGTAACATCCGGAATATGTTGGTCTGGGGAGTACTTAGGGTACACAGTAGCACACCATATATCCCCGACTACTGATGCAAGACAAATGCAGTTACGTTCACATTGCTTGGGATGTTCATATCATTGACTATAGAGGGCGCTCTTTGTTTGAACATTTGGTAGCAAAAATATGTGGAAAACTCCATGTTTACCTCTTTTATTTTTTATAGAAAAGTACGTTTTACAAAATGCTATGATCATGCCTAACATTGCTCGAATGACAAACACTGTAGTAATATTTCTTTCAAAGCCTCACGAACATTCAACATATGGCTAATGAACTATGAAGGTTATTTATTTACAACATTCAAACTATTGAGCCCGATTAGAATACTTAAAACCTATAAGTACATAACGCAAA
The DNA here is from genome assembly GCA_035610835.1 of Ophiura sarsii. Taxonomy (NCBI): domain Eukaryota; kingdom Metazoa; phylum Echinodermata; class Ophiuroidea; order Amphilepidida; family Ophiuridae; genus Ophiura; species Ophiura sarsii. The sequence goes on from CM069448.1 coordinate 33,352,638, forward strand.
ACAATAACTTGTTTTTAAAATTCATGTTAGATTCGAAAACAGGTAGTTTTGCTTTTCATTGGCTGCAATTAATTTACGGCCCCTTCTTTCCCAGGGTGTGAAGTATCAATGGACGAAATTGCGTGATACTGAGCCCTACCCTAGAACTACTCTATCTGGGCCCAGCAATCCAAATGTTCCTATTTCGAGAACAGCTATCAACTCATGTGGTAACTAGGATGACATATACAATTCAATCTTAAGCGCTGAGCATACTTCACTACGCTCGAACTCTTTACGCTCTCACACATGCGTAGTTGCTCCACCACAACAAAATGACGCAGCGTGTAAAACGGTGGTCAACGCTTGCGCTCAGCGTTGGAGCGTTGTGGAGTCTGCTGAGCCCTTTAGGCGAGGTATCCATATCGGATGATATCATTTTGCACACGGTGTAATATTTAATCGTTTGGTTTTGTGTGTGGGTTTGTAATAACGTTGTGCATGAACATGTTGAAAAAGAATTTCAAGTTGAAACCATCATCGAATTCAACCATTGTCAAGGCTAATTACCGATATAGACGATATCTTTAATAAATAACGTTGAAGTGTTTACTGGACTCAAGTAATTAAACGTAATACAGAGTGTCCCAGAATGATCTTTAACGAGGTAATACGCTTTGTTTCGGTATGAACTTTATTTGTTTTGCTTGAGTGCTTTTAACTATAATTTCTTTGGCGGGAGTTTTGAATTTAACTTATGTGGTGTGGGTTCATTGTTTGAAATGCTGGTAATGCTAGAGAGAATAGCTGTAAAGATGAATTATGTGAGCCAAAATAAGAATATACGTTTTTCATAGATTTTCGATTATGTCTTGGTACAGCGGAACAAAAAGAGATATCTCGATGAAATTAACGGAATAAGTAGGAAACATTTCTATCATATTGCAAGTATTCAAATTTGAAACACTATTTGTTTTATATTTTCAATATAATTTTGCAACCGGTATCATTCTGAGACACCCTAAACAATACTATCGAACAATATTACGAATACTTATACACTTATATTTCTGGTTTTGAAAACCCTTTGTAGACGGCTGTGTGTGGCGTTGTCTATGAAATCACAAATCTTATTGTGCATGGTTATTATACGTTTAGCGGGTATCCACCAAGGACGCTCTATGAAGATATACTGGGTATCCACACACCCGCCATTACGCGTGCGGTGGGGATTGCGTGCTCAGCGTATACGCGGGCGAGTAGCAACAACGTAGCAACGGGATTTTTAAAAAAATCACGAAATCTAACCCAAATTACAAAAAATCAAATATAAACTGGTTCGTCGATGGACCCATAGGGACTTGCACAACGAATTTTCAGGACAACATTTTGGTGATTCCGTATTATTATATAGATACTAGACAGAATACTAGATACTAGTATCTGTAGTGTATTAGTTATTAGTTATCTCTGTAGTGTATTACCATAGGTGTTCGGTATTGTGTGAACATGCAGGGGACAACAAAATCATTATTTAGTCATTGATACTGATACTGAATATACTTATACTGATACTGATAACTGATACTGATATTGATACTGATACTGATACTGATATTGATATTGATACTGATACTGATACTGATACTTATATTGATATTGAATTGATATTGAATTGATATTGATATTGATATTGAATTGATATTGATTTTGATATTGATATTGATATTGGTATTGATATTGATATTGATATTGAATTGATATTGATATTGATATTGATATTGATATTGATAATGAATTGATATTGAATTGATATTAAATTGATATTGATATTGAAATTGATATTGATATTGATATTGATATTGATATTGATATTGAAATTGATATTGATATTGATATTGATATTGATATTGATAATGATATTGAATCGATATTGATTTTGATATTGATATTGATATTGAATTGATATTGATATTGATATTGAATTGATATTGATATTGATATTGATATTGATATTGATATTGAAATTGATATTGATATTGATATTGATATTGATATTGATATTGATATTGATATTGATATTGATATTGAATTGATATTGATTTTGATATTGATATTGATATTGGTATTGATATTGATATTGATATTGAATTGATATTGATATTGATATTGATATTGATATTGATAATGAATTGATATTGAATTGATATTGAATTGATATTGATATTGAAATTGATATTGATATTGATATTGATATTGATATTGATATTGTTATTGATATTGATATTGATATTGATATTGATATTGGTACTGATACTGGTACTGATACTGATATTTTATCAAATGAATAATAGCTTAATGCCATGGAAAGGAAAACTTGCTGATTTTTTTTTATAAATTGCGTTCAATTAAATATATTTCAATGCTTTTTCCATTTATCGATTTTGTGAAAATCAGAATTTGCGGGAGCCCGTATACGCACATTTATGTTACCACCCGAACTATGAATGGTTCAGGCCGGCGAGTAGCAAGACCAGTTCATAATTGATGTGCTCTACGGACTGAAAGGTTGCTCTCTTCTTGGTCTCTTTAGATTTTCCCTCCCTCCCTCCCTCCCGTTGTCTAGAACGAGGGGCTGGGGTTAACCTTCGGCTTACCCACACAAGTGTATTCGGCAAGGGCATGTTCTTTGTCTTTGCAATTAAAAATGAAATATTATTTAGTATACCTAGATAACTATTTTGAATGTGGCTCTTAATAGCCAATGAAAAATAAATACAACCTTTCGAGTCGCACAAAGACTCCGCTACATCTTAGTTCTCTTTCATCTTGTATAGTGTCAGGTGGTAAAGTTGATGCGCTTTTCATTGATTGATTTAATCACTCATGCATGATGATTATAAAATTGTTATCTTTTACAAGAGTTGTCCAATTTGGTTTTCACTGTTTTAAAGTAGACCTTTAAAATCAAATAGGTTCCAAACCCGTTCCAAAAATCCTTGTACTTTTACCAAATCAAACGGACCGGTCTAAACTGGTTTAAACCGTGTTTTACTGGATTTTGAACTGGTCAGCTCCAAATTGACGAAGCGTCCTTACAGCAGCGAATGAATACAGAAGGTCGCGGGTGCGCATGAAGGCGACAGTCGCACTGTGCATCATATGCATAACGCGTGCGTGTGGCCATAATCGCGCGCGTACGCTTGGATTACTTTTGCGCGCGGAAAAGATTAAAAACGAATATTTCTCGACAATTTGGAACTGATTAAACTATAGGCTCAAATAGATCTAGAAATATCCTGTAAAAGCTAGGATGTGGTGTGGGGATTGACATATTAACAAACCGTGAGTGAAAACTAGTCAAAGTGACCCCCGCGACCCTCACACCCCCAATTGTCAATACACAATTGTCTCACACTTTATTGATCTTTTTACAAGACCCATGCCAGTCGCCCTGCCTATCACTATAGTTTGAGCAGTTCTAAATTAGCGAAGCTTTATACTTTATAACAGAAGCAAATGAATACGGAAAGACGCAGGCGCAAAAAGGCGTGCATGAAGGCAACAAGCGCACTCTGCATTATATACGTACGAACAAAACCGCTTGCGTGTGGCAATAGCGCGTGCGTACGCTTCGATTACTTTTATGCGCGGACGAGAGATAGGCCTAGATACCGACTATTTCTCGCCAATTTGTAACTGATTAAACTATAGAATGCCTGGTTATTTAAGCGAACGACTTTTTGCATTCGGACATGATTTGAAACAAGTTAGTACGTTCACCTTACACGTTACACCAACTCTATTTTTTGTATCAATATAGATTTAATGATAGAAATGCATAGCATACAGCGTTTACTTTTTTCCTATCATTTTCTACATTTGGAAGACAAACATTCAAGGGTGAATATTTTGTTTGTTTATTGTTGCCATAGTAATACCATGTATCGCACTATATGTATTCATTATTAATGCAAATATCGTACATTTAGACCGTAGCCTGCCATCCGGGCGATTGTGTCTTCTAGACTACGCCGCAATTATCTGCGCGAATGATACAGAGTAAACTGACAGAACTGTACTTTAAATGGTCCTCTTGAATCGTTACACTTTAAGAGGAATTAATAAAATTGTCTCTTTGATTTAGTGGTTGTTATAATAGATGCTTTGGCTTAGAGACAACTGTATAACAAGTGTAACGTTTGTAAATAACAAACAGGGTCTTAATTTGTTAACTCATGTTTTCCATATTTTTATTTTATTGCCCACCACATTTAACTGAATGATAGTATTAATTATGATATCATGTTCTCCATAACAGTGTATTACGTAAATTGCCACGTTTGTCTATTGCAAGAGAGGCCCGATCCTACTGAAGGTGGTAGGTTGAGGTGGTCGGTGCCATTCAATGAGAGGTGCCTCTGCATTCGAGTAATGGCGGTCTCTAAGCTTCCTATAGCGGTAGATGACCCGGAACAATACTGTACTACTAATCGAACAAGAGTCTCGGAATCTATGTGGTGGTTTACAGATGACCCTACACCGCTGACGTTACCATCCAATTGGATACAGGCAGAATTGGATAAGTTGTTAAACAGGCTTGATTATTGTTGTAAGTTAGTATAACGAAAACCAAAAGAGTTTGAAATTTAAGCATTTGCTTACTTGATTGTATTAGGATATTCTATTTGAAATCCATACACCCCCACTGGAAGACACTACCTTAAGCTTTTTCAATTGGAGTGACATGCATTTGAGATCCACTCTGCCTGTGTGGATTATTCGAGTCAGGTCTTCCGTAGGGGTGTATAGATTTCAAATGGAATGGCCCATTGTTCAAGCGTTATCCTCCATTCATGGCTTTCCCTATACTACCCTCTTCTGTACATGCATGTACAAAATGAGTATGTGTCACCTCTAGCACATGTTTACGAGCCGGTAAGACTGGTAAGTACCGATCTGCTCCATTTCCAGACATTTTTGATAATAATTATGATACAATTAGCGTAATGTAAGACGTCCGTATATGAAAAAGACGACCACTGAGCCAGATGAATCGGGCTATATGTAATGTTGCACGTATCATCGTATGCATGCATGACGAACACACACAGTACTAGTAGGTCCATGCACTGACACACAGTCCAAAATGAGTCCTGACACAACAGGCTAACAAAATGCTAGTCTCTGACTATGAAATGGTAATTTATTTCATCAGTTAGTTGGCGCAATATTAAACAACATGAACAAGGCTTACATTACGCTAATTGTATCATAATTATTATCAAAAATGTCTGGAAATGGAGCAGATCGGTACTTACCAGTCTTACCGGCTCGTAACATGCGAACAAAATGGCGACGAGAAAACTTTTGCGTGCCAAGGCGCATGCGTTGATATGTTGTTAGACGTCCAATTTGGTGTCAGAATTACACCAATTGGTGTCATGCTGCTTCGACACCTCTAAAAACCGTGAGATTTCCCGCCAACTATTGACGCCCTTGGAGTTATTTCAATTAATCTGACACCAGTTTTGGTGTAAATCACTAAATGATCACTGAAAGGTGTCCATCGGACACTTAACGGTGTCACCGTAAACTTTGTGCAAACCCATATCATTGACGATTACACCAATTTTGGAGTAAAAAAAACACCTTTGATGTGTCATTTACAGTTGACTCCAAGAAGGTGTCGCTGTGACACCAATTTTATTTTTCAGTGTAAAAATAAAGGAGGCATTAGGAGTAGTATACTAATAGTTTATTGTGTTTATTTTAAAATGTGTTATTATTGCGGTTAAATTGGATTCTTAAATTCTTAAATTATTTTGAATTTTAGATCTCAATGAATGTGATTCAAACCCTTGCTTGAATGGTGGGATCTGTGAAAACGCCATTGGATCATTTATTTGCGCATGTGCTGCTGGATACGACGGGCAAATGTGCCAACATAGTAAGTCACCATTTTTAGGTCCTACGTGATTCATTTTAACCCATCTCTTTTCAATATTAAACCAACATAAGGCAACATGTATCTTTATAATGACACTACGTCTTATGTTATGGAACCTCGGGACGTACAATGCAAGTAGAATTTTGACGGCTTTAGGTAGATAGTTTCACGTCGGACTGCGGATGATAACCTTAACTTTGCAACAGTGATAGTGAGACTTTAACCTCCGTCGGAGAGTGACGCTTTTCAAATCTAATAAATGAGGGACTCTATTGAAATACGATTTTGTAACTATTTCAGATATCAACGAGTGTGATTCGAATCCTTGTCAGAATGACGGGACATGTACCAATAGTATCGCAGAGTTTATCTGCACTTGTCCGTTTGGATACACTGGTGTCATGTGTCAATGTAAGTTTGTAAAAGGTTTTAAAAAATGTACACCCAATTACTTTGGTTCTGTATTTTTGTAATGGTTTAATTTTAGTTACTTGCTGTTGCAACCTAACAAAGTAAATTTCGAAAGCAGATAAATTCGAAAAGATATTATCACCTTCCACCATAACATTTGAAGCCTTGTATCACGAATTATTGTATGAAAACTGATTGATGCTTGAGCTTTCGAGTCTAAAGGATTTCTATTCTTGGCAAAATAAGATAAGAAACAGACAAACAATTCATAGAGGACAAATCACACGGTGACGTATCTAATTATTGCTTTGATAAAGAATCTGCAGGGATAGAAAGCCCAGTCCCTTATAAATCTATTCAGATATTTTATGGAAAGCCCAGTCCTTTATAAATATATTTAGTTATTTTACCAGACTGTCTATCATGTGGCTGAGCAGTTTCCAACAATTTATTTTAACTACATGGAATATCCAATGATATGAGGCACATAGCCTCTTGGCCACACTCGAGCACACTCCGATGAGCTCACTGCGCATGCTTAAAGACCCACACAATTTCCGTAGCCAATCAGAGCGGTAGATTGAGCAATGTGTTGCGCACCACGGATGTCCGTTTGATGATTTTGAGAGGTAGGTTGACCCCGCGTACTTTTACTCGAGGTCAACCCTACTGTGATGTGCGTCCCTGTAAATGAAATAAATACGACATGACTCATTTGCTCCCCAGAGATTTGGTTAGCTTCAATCATTTTATCACAATTTTCCGTAACTTATTACCGTATTTAATTCATATAAGGGGAAAAGTGTACATTATGTCCCAGTTTCTTGACTGTACTAGTACCGTCCGATACTGGAACACCCAGTATCGTCCGACACTGGTACAAAGTCAGTGTTCCAGTATCGTCCGATTCTGGCACACATAAAATGTTCCAGTATCGGGCAATACGTAAACACAATTATGTACCAGAGTCAGCCAATACTGGGACAAATCACTACTGGTAGGCGTTGTACTAGTATCGCCCGATACTGGAACATAACACGTTCCAGTATCGCTCTATACCGGGACACAGTTTATTGTTCCAGCATCGACCGATACTGGAACAGTAAAATCGTACCAGTATCGAGCGATACTGGCAACTGTTATGTTCCGGTATTGAACGATACTAATATACCAGTATCTGGGAACTAAAATACACTTTTCCAAAGCTTCCTTCAACCAGTGATAGTCTGTGCGTCAACAATATACCAGATCCCTTACCAAAACTCCATCCTATTCTGAATCGAAACAAATCTCTTGAACTAATTTGACGGTGTCTGTATATAACACAGATATCAGCCAATGTGAGCCCAATCCGTGTGAGAATGGTGGATCATGCCAAGGTGGTTTAGCATCATTTAACTGTACTTGCTTGATTGGATTTGACGGCAACACATGTGAAAACGGTAAGCGAATGATAACGTTGAATGAATCTCCTTCACGTTATCGAGTGATCTTTAAAGGATGCTCTGGAATTGGGAAACGTACGTTCGAGTGATATTTAAAAGATGCTCCGGATACATAAAGCCTATTCTTTGGTAAATTAAGAATTGCTAAATTAATCAATGACCCGTGTGCTCCATTCAGATTTGTATGTCTTGGGATGAGGGAGCGAATTAAACACTATGGACATACGTACTGCTAGAACTACTGTAAAGAATTTGAAGTGTTAAAAATAAAATTTGAACTTTCAGATATCAACGAATGTGGGTCAAGCCCATGCGAGAATGGTGGGACGTGTCAGGAGGACAGCATTGGAATATTTATCTGTACATGCCCGCTTGGATACGAAGGAGTCACATGTGAAAATGGCAAGTTTTAAAATAATGGTGGCGTAGCTTGCAGTAGGTTTGAAAAGGAACTTTTATGGTGAAATAGCAATACTTTTCTGTACAAACAAGAGTGTTTTAATTCAAATTGTTATTCATTAATTAAAACACCTACTAGGACCCTTCTTGTCCCCAAAAGTGTCATTTTTAAACATCCCAGTTTTGGGCTACGCCTGGTTAATTTGAAAATCTATTAGTCATGACCCTCTACAAATGGATTTATAACGAAATTACCCATACTCATCATCAATAATAGAATGTATTTTTACTTTCAGATATCAACGAGTGTGAGTCTATCCCATGCGAGAATGGTGGGACATGTCAAGACAATGTTGGAGCTTTTTACTGCACATGTTCGGTTGGATACGACGGGGTCACATGTCAAAATGGTAGGTATGACCTATTTTGATAGGCTAACCGAATGCAAAGATGGGTAAGTGCTACATTAAGATAAAAATGAACATAATCGTGTCTATTTCGCCATCTTTCGGCAGCATTGAAAACAAAAATATCAAGACATATCGTGTCCAGATATAACAGTTTCGTGTACCCCTTTAAGTATAATCAAGTGTATTCGTATACATTTTCGGATATATCATTATTTTCAGATATCAACGAATGTGAGTCTAGCCCATGCGGGAGTGGTGGAGCATGTCAAGACAATATTGGATCATTTACTTGCACATGTTCGGTTGGGTACGATGGAATCACTTGTGAAAATGGTAAGTTTGGAAGTAATGGTGGCGTAGCTTCCAGATGTACCCGCATTATTCGTGAAATGGCAACAATTTGCCTTTAAAACGAGAGTTTTTCCATTGCAATCGCTATTCATTTATCAAATAGAAACTCCTTGTGCCAATATCTGTCAGTTTGGCGAATCAACTCAATCTTGCGCTAAAATGCGATCAGCTTAAAAGCACCTGCCTTATTTGAAAATATATGAGTCATGCACCTTACAAAACAAATAGACCCTTACACAAACCCGTCACCAATACAAATATGTATATTAATTTCTTTCAGATATCAACGAGTGTGAGTCTAGCCCATGCGAGAACGATGGGACATGTCAAGACAATATTGGAGCTTTTAACTGCATATGTTTGAATGGGTACGATGGAGTCATATGTCAAAATGGTAAGTATAGTCATTGGCTTATCGAAATAACCCGTATCAGTGCTTTATCATGTTTATAGTAAGTGATGCCTCGCTGAAAACGGGGTATTGCAACACTGCGGAAAACAGTTCACGGGTGACAATGGTGGACAAATAATTCCATAGGACTTTCTAACCTCCATCTATCGGCAGTATTAAAAATGAAGAAGAAAAATTGAGAAACACCGGGTTTCCCAGTTTCAATTTGAGGACACGGACGAATTCCTTAATATCTCAAGGGAAAGGTGTACTTTAGGTCCCAGTTCAATACCGGAACATAAAAGTTGCCAGTATCGCTCGATACTGGTACGATTTTACTGTTCCAGTATCAAGCGATACTATAACGTTTAATGTTCCAGTATCGGGTGATACTTGTACACATGCTACCGGTAGTGATTTGGCCCAGTATTGAACGATACTGGTACATAATTGTCCTTCCATTATCGCCCGGTACTGGTACATGTTATGTGTGCCAGGATCGTTCGATATTGGAATACTGACTTTGTACCAGTATCGATACTGGGTGTTTCAGTATCGGACGATACTAGTACAGTCCTGAATCTAGGACCTAAAGTATACTTTTCTGAATTGTTTTATTATGCTCGTTATAAGTATAATAAAGAATATTTATTCGTGTTTCTACTTTCAGATATCAAAATGTTGTGATAGAAAACTATTTAAATTGTATTGAAATTCGATTTTTTTGATTTTTTAAAGCATTTTGTTAACCGATTATATGATTATTTGCAGATATACATGAGTGTGATTCTAACCCATGCCAGAATGGTGGGACATGTCAAGACAATATTGGTTCATTTAATTGTACATGTTTAGCTGGAACTGATGGGGTCACGTGTCAAAATGGTAAGTTTATAAGTATGCGGCGTAACCCCCAACAGGACAGAAAAATGCACAATTCCATTGAACTGGCAAAAACTAGCTTAATTTGTTCTAAATTAGACATTTCAGACTTCAAAGCTTACGAAGGCCCATATTGTGTTGTTTGTCAACTCACCTGCAAACTTCATGTTCCGTTGATGATCGTGAGCCATCTATCTGTAAAGCTCATTGATCATTGATACTAGTATGATTAATATATTTTTACTACGTTATGTTACAATGTATAGATGAAAAATAAAAAGAATGCGACAAAAAAGTGGAGTTTTTTGGACATCATCATTTTCGATAGTCGACAAAATGGGCTGGCGCTTGATTTGACTGGGGAAAGTGGGGGTGGGGGCAAAGGTCGTAACTGGGGGGAATTTCCCCCACCATAGTGCCGGACTGATTTTGTCCCCAACCTTATCCATTGCGTAAACCCAGATTTTGTGGCTTAATCGGCTTCACTAAAAACTGCTAAAGCCCTAGGAAATAATAACACGTATCACTTGTCATGTACTCCAATAAAAAAGAGTTGTACTTTCAGATATCAACGAGTGTGAATCTACCCCGTGTGAGAATGGTGGGATATGTCAAGACAATATTGGAGCTTTTTACTGCGCATGTTCGGTTGGATACGATGGGGTCACATGTACAAATGGTGAATATTAATAAGGCAGAGAGGAAGAAAAGCATGTACAGGCCATATTGGTCCAATTTCTATTTAATTGAGGCCTTTTTGAATTTTTGAATTTGTTGTTGTTGAGAATAATGAATTCCTTTGACCTTATTATGTAAATTCCCCCCCTCGTTTTTGTATAAGATAATTAATTTGAATCTGGTTCTTTCGAATATGGACCCGAAGTATTAATCGGAAAGCAGATGTGGGATCGGACTGCTGGTTAACGCCAGCAGTGCAGGCTCGATCCCCGGCACGTCGATGTGGCCGGTTCCCCTCTCTCTCTTGTTTGACTCGTTCGATTCCCCATTGAGTTTAATTCCGATAATCACTCCTGGGTGGTAAAGCTTTTAAGTGGCGTCACAACTAAAACATGGTGGCAACAATGAAACATAACACCTAACGGTGCTGAATTGAAAACCAACATCTTTAATGTATTTGGTATACTTTCAGATATCAACGAGTGTGATGCTAATCCATGTGAGAATGGCGGAACATGTCAAAACACAATCGGAGCTTTCACTTGTACATGTTTGCTCGGATACAACGGAGTAACATGTCAAAATAGTAAGTTTTTTAAGAGTTTTGGAGTTGAAAGAGATTTCCACCGAATGTGTTTATAGTTCCTATGAGTTCAGTCACATTGTTATGTACTGCGGTGTTGCTTGCACATTTGATCATGTGAAATTTGAAAGTAGTGTACATTCAATTTCTTCATGTCAAAGCATTCGAAGTTAATCTAAGATAATAAAATGTATTTGAACTTTCAGACATCAATGAATGTGGTTCAAACCCATGCCAGAATGGTGGGGCATGTCAAGACAATATTGCGTCATTTAGCTGTACATGTTTGGATGGATACGATGGAGTCACATGTCAAAATAGTAAGTTTTAACGTATTTTGGCTTTGAAATGGATTTCCACCGGATTTATTACATAAGGCATCACATGTTGTGTATAGTATAAGTATATTTCATGATTAAAGATATCAAAACGAAAGCCTCAAGCTCATTATGGAGATGTACATAATGTTTGGCGTTTAAATTTTGCAAGTGACTTGATTCAGAAATTTGCCAACCGCACTAGCTATGTAGGGCCCTGTCAATTCATTTTTGATTTCAATTATCATCATGTAGAGCTGTATAATTATCTATTCAATTTTGTCGGGTTGTCGTTATGTGTCCGTGGCTCTGGAATCCGATCATCTTCCTCTGAAGTCTGTGCAGTGGAAGTTACGCTAGAGGGCGCTAACGTATGTAGCCATGCAATCACAGATGAATTCCAGAACTTTTGTTGCATAAAGTGATGTGTCGGTCACTGTTATATACTCTGATTTAAAAGCACAGAGAAAGATACTCTTCATTTTTCCTTTGATGTTTTTCAGATATCGACGATTGCGATCCCAACCCTTGTGTGAGCCCCACAATAATATGCGAGGATGGTATCGCCACGTATGCCTGCACATGTCCACTTCCGTACTTCGGGGACACGTGTCAAGATACGATACGTTTAGTAGGCGGCCAGGATGACAGCGAGGGACGCGTGGAAGTGTTTCATAATGGAGTTTGGGGAACTGTTTGTGACGATAGGTGGAGCATCGCAGATGCTGTGGTAGTGTGTCGGCAACTGGGCCTTGGGGTTGGAGTTCCTGTTGAAAATATCCAAGCTACGGGTCTGGATTTTGGATCGTTTGGAGCAGGAACAGGACCAATTTGGTTAGACGAAGTCTTCTGTGGTGGATATGAGAGTAATTTAGGACAATGTGGACATAACGGATGGGCAATTAATAACTGTGTACACCAGGAAGATGCCGGTGTTATTTGTGGATAGACAAGTCAACATTACCCTTTTGTGGCGATAACGAAATCCAATACCAACAGACGGCGCTGTATTTCGGCTAGTTAAAATGAACAGTGTAGGGCTTTTAAATTAATGTTACCATGTTACTCGATCCATAGTTGCCGTATTACAACGAATTGTAATACAGTTCAATGGAAGTCGGCGGAGGTGCTAGCTATAAGCTATGTTCTAGACATAACTAGTCTGCTATTGCCTGGCCATGAACAATTTAACTTAGACTCGACAACTTTTAAGTAAAGACCTTTCGTTATAAAATTATGTCAAATATACCCAGGCGTGTAAAAATCAGCTTTGGCCACCTTTTTTTAGAATCGTCATTCAGTGTGTAATTGAACATAATCAATCAAATCAATAGTTAGTTGAATTAGAGCAGAAAAATATATTTTCATCCATAGTATTCATTACAAACCGAATATTTGAATTGTAAATGTAATTTAATCAATACATATCCTATATAATCGTCATTAGAATCACAAATGCAGGTGTTTGTCCAAATCCAATTCTTGTTCAAAAATGGCCAAAATAGGATTTTGCACTTGAACATGTCTCGGCAATTAGGTGGTGACATTTAATGGGATAAAGTGTATTTGATAGACGGCTAATAGGGCTAACGGTTTATTTTTTTGACAACACGGGATTTATTTGTAATTAATTGTGTTCCCCATGGAACACTTTTTTGACACGCTCTGTAGAAGCAAACTTTATGAATCTAATCATTCCCGCCAAAATCACTCGGAACATAACTATGATTGTTATGGGGAGGTGATACGGAACATGCGGGTTGGGTTTGAGTGTAACTGACGACAGACATAATGAGAACGGGATTATGTTTTAAAATTATGGGCCCATTCGTGTAATATTTTAATACATTTATTTGATGATAGTTTGTTTTCTTGATGTTTTCACTCTTTTTTCGCTTCGAAAGTAATCAAAATCGTATTAAATAAAATATGAGTACACGAACCGTATAATGTATCTGATACTAGTTCCCCTTTTGACATATTTATCGAATGTAATGATGACTAACCAATTTAACTTCTTATATCAAGCGAGACATAAGTGTTGGTTCCCGTGTTGGTCTTTTCCGTGATAACGTATTTTGAAGAATATTGTTGTTTAGTTTCTTCTCTTTTATTTTCGTCTCACCGTAATTTATTGCGTGGGGTTAAATTATGAGTCAGGTTAAAATGAAAGCGTAATGAAATACGAAAATGTTCTAACAAGATTTTTCTAAGATGCAATTTTGGTTCCAAATAGTTAATAAAATATTTAAAAACAATATCGATTACGAAGATAAGTACAACTATTATATATTGGTATTTTACATAATTTTTATTGTCCCCTTCATCATATTTGTGTATAGTTATGATATTGGATTATGTAAATAAAATATTACAAATAAAACTAAAACATGAAATGAAGTGTTGACCATTCACACAGTGTTTAAACTCACTTCTGGTATCGTAGGTATTTGCAGAGTTTACATTCACGGTATCACGTGCAACTACAAAACAGAACTTGCATTATTTGGGTGTATCCTAATGGGGCCCTCACATGTATCCGTGTGAGCTGAGCGGCCCCTTACCGTGTGAAAAATGGGTGCGGACGGCGGCACACACGGTGGGCCGTTTCCCGTCCGTTGAACACGTTCAGGGGACTTTGCCGGCCACCGGAGTTTTGAACATGCTCAAAACTCCTGGCGGGTGAGTAAAAGCGGCGGCGAACGATGAGAGCCCGGTATGAAGACGGTATAAGGACGGCGCACCCGTTCGCACCCGTTTCGCACCCGTTTCGCACCCGTTTCGCACCCGTTTCGCACCCGTTTCGCACCCGTTTCGACCATCTTAGCGACGGACTGCGAATGGCCGCATGCAGCCTGGTAACCGTTCGCGGAACGGACTCTCAGCAGGCATGTTGCAACTCTCTAAACGTAAAAGAGCTAAAACTCACTCTTGCGAGAGCTCTAGGAGGGACAGCTCTTTTTTTTGGAGTGAAGTTCACTCTTAAAAGAAGCGATTTTCACTCTAAAAAGAGTTAAAATCACTCTGAAAAGAGTGAAAATCATTCTGAAAAGAGTGACAAATCACTCTGAAAAGAGTGAATTTCACTTCTTAGAAGAGCCGTCCCTCCTAAAGCTCTCGAAAGAGTGAGGTTTAGCTCTTTTACATTTAGAGAGTATTATAGATGTTAGTCGTACGAATTCCGGAATGCAAATGAAGCGGCGAGCTTGAGCGCTCAGCTTGAAAAGGGCGGTTTGATGATGTAATCAAGACGTTTCGGCCGGTACCCAGGCGTTCCGACCGGTTAGGAACCGGTATGGAGGTGGTTTGCACACGGTGAGGACACGGTGAGAACGGTAAGCTAGAACTGTATGAGGCCGGTGATCCGGGACAAGGCCGGTGAGAACCCGGGACAGACCCGGTGTAGAACGGTATGGACCGAGGACCCGGTGAGGAGGTGTTATGCACCCGGTGAGAACGGTAAGCTAGAAATGTATGAGGACGGTGAGCCCGGTACACGGCCGGTGAGGACCCGGTAAAGATCCTGTATATAACGTTATGGACCCAGTGGCCACAACAAAATGTTAATGAGCCTACTATTACCGCCCTGCGAACGGGCGCGAAACGGGTGTGCCGTCTTTATACCGTCCTCAAACCGGGCTCTCACCGTTTGCCGCCGCTTTTACTCACCCGGCAGGAGTTTTGAGCATGTTCAAACTTCCTGCCGGGCGCGGATGGCCGGCAATGTCCCCGGCAACGTGTTCAACGGACGGGAAACGGCCCACCGTGTGACATCACCGTGTGCCGCCGTCTGCACCAATTTGTCACACGGTAATAGGCCGGCCAGCTCACACGGATACATGTGAGTACAAATGTATTTTACAGAGATTCCCGGAATGTGAGCGAAGCGGCGAGCTTGGGCGCTCAGCTTATACAGGGCAGTTTGATGACGTTATCAAGGCGGTTCGGTCGGTACCCAAGCGTTTCGGCCGGTGAGGACCTGGTGAGGAGGTGGTATGAGCCCGGTTCCAGGCCGATAAGGACCCGGTATAGAACAGTATGAACCCGGTGACAACAAAAAAATCAATGCGGCCGTTGACATGTTTTGCTGATTGTTCACCGTGTTGGACTCTGTTGTTTTTCTATAAGACGGTAAGGGGACGCCCAGCTCACACGGATACATGTGAGGGCCCCATTAGTGTTAACGGAATTAATTTCACAAATATTGTTGAATAGGTTAATCAGGATCGATAGTAAGAAGTTTCATTAGACTAACCCGACGAGAATTTACTACTGTGTACATTGCGGTAGCAATTTGTAGACTTTTATCAGCACTTGTTTGGTATACAGTCCTCAAACAAGTAGTTTACCAGGTAATACATGTTCTTATAACTCTAAAAGTATAACCTCTACTTACAAATATCAAATTGTAAAGTTGTCGAGAAATGTCTTTTTAATTTGAGATATCACATGTGAAGAAGATATCACATGTGAAGAATGGATTGATATCAAGGAGGTTACAGTAAAGTTGTTGATTATCCCAGATAATTGACTTTAGATGATTTTGGTGAAATTTTTACCAATTTTTTTACCAAAACAGATTTTGTTAGGTTGTCTGAAAACATGCTGTCGCCAAAAAAGTGATTTTTGGGCAAAAAGGAAAAATCATTATTTTTTGTTAAATTTGATAGCAAATATAGATTCTCCGACTCATTTCATTTCAAAATTTCAAAATCTGCATATATGTTTATGTGCTATGTGGTTTTTTTGTTAATAAGTGCAAATGTGGCCTCGAATTTTGCCACCATGGTGTGATATTAAGGATCATTTGTTTGCGTAAGCTGTCCAACAAAATGCTATGCAATAAAAGGTCCACATTTTAGTTTGTGACGTAATCGATGTAATGTTTTTCAAGGGCAAGGGGAAAATGCATGTTTTTTGTCCAAAAACATGCATGTGATCCTTAATATCACACCGTGGTGGCAAAATTCGAGGCCATATTTGCACTTTTCAACAAGTGGTGCGATACTTTTTTCAATGTGTATACAACACCTTATAGTGGACCTGAACCTTCTTCGTGATACACTCTTTGTGTAACAGATTCCACTTTCTTTGTTATGATCTCTTCGTGGAACTTATTCTTCGTGGTGACAATGAATGTATTATTATACTTCGTGACGCGTGATTGTAGTGATGGAATCTTATCAACTGTGTGAACTATGATTGTCCATAATCTCGAATTCATATGTGATGCGATCTGTGAAAACCCGCCACATGGTGGCATTTTTCATATTAGAGATATTTATATCATAAGAAAGATAAAACTGTGCTGATTACAGAACTGTTTCGATCATTTTTCTACGATGAAAACAGGCCAAAAAAGATACATAATTCAATATAATAACATTATAAGGTTAATAATAAAAGTGACTTAAGTAAGTTTGTCAAGGTGAAATTCATGAAAGATGATGACACAAAGTACTGGAAACTAATTTTCTTTAAAAAAAGAAGAAAAAAAAGAAAAAAGTTTTTTTTCTTCTTTTTTTCTTCTTCTATTTTACCCATAATCCCTAGTTCACATTTTGCGACATCCGACGGGTTTTCTCAGATCGCATCACATATGTTATTACGTAGCAAGCTCGACACTCGGACCAACGACTGCCTGAACTACGCCGATATGTAAACTCTCCTCAAATAATAGTTAAATGCACTTTTTGAAAAAGGGGAGGGATGTAGTATCCTCACGTACCGGAAACCGTGTATCGGACGATGATACCAGATACTTGAACTCTGACACGAACACTAGGAGCGACCACGTATTTGGGGACATTCATTAGTAAGCGTGAGCAGCATATCTCGTATCATTAAAAGCGTTTGTTTTAATTTACGTTGTGTTCTCCGAGTGACTTTCTTATTAATTGCATGTCTACCATTTGGGGGGGGGGCAAGAAGGGGCAGTGACTTGAAATGGAGGGGCTCCTAATATGTTTTGAGTGAAGAGATGCGCGCATAGCGCGCGGAAATTTTCGACTTTACAGCTATTTTTTGGACGATTGAGCTACATTTTGGCTCTAAACAAGCTTGTACCAAAGAATATTTCATTCTGGGAAGACATATGTGCGCGTAGCGCGCGAAATTTTTTCATATGTGTACTTTTGACCATCATAATTCCTTTCGTCAAATGAACCGACAGTGCCAATCTCAACCGATTATTGGGGGGATTTGGTGTGTACTTTGTTTGCAAATTTCATTTACAGCCGTACTTGATTTCATTTGGGGGGCAAGCGGGGGTGGGGGGGGGGGGGGCAAGCGGGGGGGGGGGGGGGAAGCGGGGGGGCAAGGGTTCCAAGTGGGGGGGCTCCCGCCCCCCTGCCCCCTGCTGGTTACGCCACTGTTGCCACCTAATAATATTTAAAAATCCCCATTTTTAAAAATAGGTTATTAGTATAGTTTTGAATCTTATAGTATTATATGTTAGAATCAGCAATTCCCTCACTTAAAAGCCAAAAACCTGGTGAAATTCCGATATTAAGAAATTTTTGGACCAACATTTTAATTGTGGCCTATAATATTTCACTGTAAAAAAAATACAACGTCATATTTATGACGTCATTATGACGTAATGTGTGGGATATTTGTACTTTTTTGGTATGTTTGGAAAGAGAAAACCATGGTACCGAAATAAGCATACTCAGCATCTCTATTTGGACTTAATTACTACTCCATAAATATTAATCAACATTATTCATCAACTTGCATGTCGATTGATTGACAAATTAGACGAGTGACGTCAGAAACGGTTGGAGTTGTTTGAAGGACGGTCTGTTCTCTCGTACTATTGGATTTGATTCCATTTCTTCATAATGCATTGGATGGTCTCTGGCGCCTAGTTCAGGAACTGACAGTGAACTGTGTAGATTAAGAACTATAGCTAATTTATTGTATGCTTAAGTAACGAATCTAGTTATCTTACACGTGGAAGCTCGATATATGAAATAATTATTGTCAAATTGGCAGACAACATGCAGAGAGGGAACTTGTTTTCAGCTTCAACATGGATGTCGGTCACAAAACTGGTCAAGCTCGCTTTATTAGTCGTATTTCAAGGTGAGTGTGATAAATTTATCAATGACTTTTAAGTACGTATTATGCCACTTTAAGTACAGAAAATTTAGCTAGTATCATTTTGATCAAGCCCAAATATTTGCAATGTTATTTCCTTAATATAAAAATAAGTCATACACAATTTAATATAATGAAAGTTGACACTATCTATTAATTTAATATAAAATATGCTAAAGTGATATGAGCCTTCCAATTATTCTCGATTTCACAATAATACATTTCAAGTAATTTCTTATCGATTATCTATTTGTTTTAATTTGATTTACATGTATATTTATCTATATTCTCGATCAATAGTATTGGTAAGCCCAAATTTGCGCGAATTGTCATAAAAATATCAAAAATATTATATTATCTTCTATCAAATGCATTTCGTATAGGTCAGTTCTGTTCTGCTACCAACATAACCAGATAGTCTGGTTGGGCGTTGCTAGCACACTATTGTTACAGTACATCTTAGCAACAAAGAGCTGTGTCATACAAAGTGCATTACATACCCCGACGCGGCCCCTATTTCGAGGATTTAGTGCAACTTCAGGCTTCTTCTGCAATCTTTTTAACAGGCGAAATACCTTATACCTACTTGAAGACGAATACCACTTTGTCCTAACTTGTCCTTTTTATGTTGATCTACGAGTAAATCTGCCAAATCGCTACACTGGTAATCCCAATCGCAATAAATTGAATTAATTGATGCGTTCAAATTATTCTCGCACAATCAAATCACTTGCTTTTTATGTTTACAATGCTTTTTCTCAGAGACAGGTTCCTGAATGGGTGATAAATCGTTGATATATTAATTGTTATGTTATATAGCTATGTTACTGTATATTTATATTACATGTATGTTACTATAGTTACTATGATTGTATTAATTCTAAATCATGCCAATCGTGGCAATATTTTGTGTATTAGGGCCGATAGCCTCATGTACTTGGAAATAAAACTAAACTAAACTAAACTACTTATTACAAAGCTCGTTTAGTTTCGCGTTTATAGCGAACGACTTTATTTCAATCAGTTAACAAAAAGTACATTTACCCCTGTATCAAATCTAGTTTTGTATCAATACTGGTAATTGAGAAGAGTGCATACTGCAAAAGTGTATCGTTAATTCATGATTTCATTGATGTATTTGTATCTTTATTACTTTTGATATCGGAACTACTAACTTATTGATTATGTTACTTTTATTGATTGATAAATTCATGATTTTATAATTCTTAATTCATCGATTTGATTTATTAATGTATGAAGGTATTATTTTATCAATTCGACGATATCTATGGATATCATGTTTGGCAGACGATGGCGGTCGCACAATTTCATTGTAGCACGACCCCTAGCATGGTAACATCTTTTAACAAAGCACATCGGCAATCCATATAGCCCCGCTAGATCTTATATTTCGCGATTTCATTTAAAATTTCATATATAATTTTCGTTATTTCCACCACAACTAAAAGTCTATATCATAAAGACCAGATATCGCACAATTTTATTTTGTATTGGCTATGACTATCTCTTTTCTACCATTTCCCCTGAAATTATGTAACATAAAATGTCGAGCCTCACGCTTGACTAGTTTAAAAAGTGTCGACCTCTTTCATTAATAATGGTTAAAGTTACTTTTTACACTGGAGGTGATTTCCAACGCTATTGCTTTTGGGATTATTCATTTAGGAATGTGAGATTTAGAATTTGTCAATTGCTATCCGCGATTGCGTTTAAACCAATACGGAAATGCAAAGTTAGGCATTTTGTTACCAGTGTCGTCTGCATTATTGTTTCATTGTTGTTTACCACCCCTCCTACACCCACACCCACACATGGATAATTTGAGTTCAGTTCATTGACAAAATATCAATATTTTAATGCTCGAACAATTAGTATGTTCGGTTTTTTAAAGTAGACCTACATCAAGGCATTTCGGTAAAAATCAATATTTTTATAGTAATTAAATCAGTTTATATCGTTTTTCTGTATAGAAACATATTTATCTGAACACTGTTTTTATATTTTGCTTTTATGACCCACATCTAAACATTTATATTGTCCTATAATGTTCCAACAGTGTTTTCCGTATACGGTCATGTTTGTCTAATGCAAGAGAGGCCCGATCCTACTGAAGGTGGTCGGTTGAGGTGGTCGGTACCATTCAATGAGAGATGTCTCTGCATTCGAGTAATGGCGGTCTCTAAACTCTCTGTATTGGTTGATAACACGGATCAATATTGTACTACCAATGGAACAAGAGTCCCGGAATCTATGTGGTGGTTTACAGATGATCCCAGACCACTGGCATTACCGTCCAACTGGATACAAGCTGAAATGGATAAACTATTGAACAGGATTGATTATTGCTGTAAGTTAAAAAGTAACTGCTTTCGAAATCGTGGGAACTCGAAAGAATTTGAAATAATTCTAAGCAGGGTGAACATCTATTCCGATTTGTCACTATTCATATCAGTTCACTTTCATGTTTCTGGGTAGTAAAATAGGTTTTTAAACTACTAATCATATCAACATATAAAAAGCATTCATAGACTAATGTTTCATAATGACTAGTCATTTTTCTGTATAAGTTACTGAATTTAAAGACGATTCATACCACTCTTTTACAAGATGGTGCAATTTTGATTGGGCCGCCCTGTAATATACATCATCCAATAAAATAAACGGTTTAAAGGATACAACATAAAGGGTATAACATATACTTTCCCTCTTGATGAAGCATCTCCCCTCGTCTGCACTCCCACTCCTCCTTCGCCTATGTTTCCTTTCTCCCTCCACTCCCCTATTCCTCTAACTCTGTGTTATATGCTTATATCATCAACATATTGGAAGGACTTTACTTGTTTGAATGTATTAACTTCATAATTAGTTTGTTTTAATCAGTCTTCTCCGGAACGGGAGCGCGTTCTGCTTGAGGGCGTGCTATTTAGTGACGCACCGCCGTCAATATTTTACACGGCGATACATTAAGTGACGGGAGTCCGTCTTCCGCTGGGTGACGAATTTGATATTTCAATAGAGGGTGGGCTTGGGAACGGGACAGCGTTTCCAAGGAAACGACCTCCCGTCACAGATTGAAACTAATCATATTTTGCCGATTTTCAACTATAAAGTAAGTCTCTTATCTCTGAGATAACATTTAATGTAAAAACTATCACACGTAGTATAAAAATTCATTAAAATTGTGTGAACTCGCCAAGAAAATGGTAGTCTCATCGCGGTATATAGGCTCAAAAAGGTGTAATGTTGAATTGTATTGCGAGATATTGGGTTCAAAGGTGAGATCAAATCATCTTACTAATTGCGAGGAATTCTGGTAACTAGGCTGCCCTCACGTTGTTAAGATGTTAATTTGTATATATGCTAATATGTATGGTTGAAAAGCGTAAATGCCATGGTTGCACAAATTGACGGATACACGTTACCACAGTGACTAACACCCGTCAATGTGTTGCGCCCTCAAGGGAAACGGGCTCTCGTTCCGGAGCTAACTGTTCACAACACTGATACTAATATTAAACAATTTTTGACAGCCATTTTCATTTACTTGCTAACCAAACACCTACTTACACCCGTCGCTGTAAAAGTAATGGTAAGATAGGGATTCTATACATACAGGTGGTTCCCAAAAAAATAAAAGCTCTTAATTATTGCGTGAATGAGGGTCACTGTTAAATTTGGGTGACAACTAAGTAAAGAGAGTCTTGTCTTAACGTTCACATTTGGCAAATCGAAGGTTATCGAAAGGAAAAACGTATTTCCAAAATGTTTGATTTGATTAGCTTATCATTTGTTCATTTTAGATCGTAATGAATGTGATTCTAGCCCTTGTTTGAATGGTGGGATGTGTGAAGATGCTATTGGATCATTTATTTGTACATGTTCAGCTGGATACAGCGGGAAAACGTGTCAACATAGTAAGTGTATAATTTCTTTAGCGATTGCTACGGTTTATTGCTACAGGTTATTTATCCGGCCCATTAGTCTAGTGCAACCTAAAAAGTACTGGTATAAAGCCACGCAAGCTTGTTAGTTAATGAGATTTAATTCATTAACTTAATACTTACAAGCTCATTAAATTGGAAAATCCTTCACAACCTTTATCGCACCAAAGATGGGTAAAGTAGATGATAATAGTTGTCACACATAAAACGTTATTGATTATATCGACCATTGCGCTTACGCAAGTCATTTCGAGTAAACTGTCTACATGTTTTGTATTAAATCCTGATATTGTTATATTCAACTATCACAATAACATTTACGTTCATAATGATATAAAACTAATTAACCACATCATCGCCGTTGGCAAACTGTGCATAATCAAGTTTAGATATGGCAACCACCCAATTATTTTATTCCAATTTGAAAAAGAACACTGTCTTCGTAGACTGTAATAACTATGTCATGTATATCAGTTATGTCGTGATATTATATGTATGTATGACATTTGACCTATAATTAATCTTAAATATTATAGTGTTTAATCGATTGTCACATTGTACATACTTGTTATTATCAATATTATTAATACCTACATTTTGTAAATATTGATGTTATTGTTATTATTGTTATTGTATAATTATATGTATCGTTGAATAAAGAATTAATAAAATGAAATTTAAAAAAAAAAAAACAGAAAAAGGGGGTATAGCCCTTTTACAAATAGAGGAAAGCTCCAGGAAAGAGCGGGGAAAACTCGCTCCTACTCAAACCAGATGTCTGTATTGTTAGCCAATTGAAGGGTTGGGTTTGACACTTTTAGAGAAGGATAAAATAGTCAACTTGCATGGTTACCTACATTGATTTTGACATTTTATGACAAAGGAAAGCTGGGTATTAAAAAGGAGCGCTCTTTCTTTACTCGAGCTTTCCTTGCTCTTTTCTCTATTTGTAAAAGGGCAAAGCCCCTAAGTTAAGTTAAACCGATGATATAATCACCCAGTTGTCATTTAAGGGATAAAATGCAATCCAAGTAACAGTCAAAGATCACTGGGATAACGTACGTTTTCCTGTCACAGTGGTACCATTTGAAGACCACTCGATAGCGTATGTTTCTTTGGTCCATTGTTTCGCTTTAAATAACACTGAAAACGTACGTTTTCCTGATGACTTGAACGTACGTTTGTCTGTTTCAGTATTTCCCATAAAGATCTAAATTCGTCCATTCTGAAGATAACACACTGGATGAGGCATCTTTCTTGGTCGTCCCGTACGGAATCTGTACATCAGTTACGGAACGTCTAGCAAGACATAGCCCCCAGGGTTGATATCAAGTGACTTTGTCGGTATGAGACAATATACATACACATTGAATGAATATTTATTCTAAATCTAACCGCAAGTCCATTATAATACGAAATGTTTGAAACTGTTTATTTATTTCAGATATCAACGAGTGTGGATCTAATCCTTGTAAGAATAATGGGACATGTATTGATGAAATCGCAGCAGTTAACTGTACATGTCAGTATGGATACGCCGGTGACATTTGTCAACGTAAGTTTGTAAAAAGATCTCGTGAATTTAATCCTGCTTTATATTCATAGCATTGCGTCATCAGCGGTTAATCGGACTCTTTACTTCAGGGATCAATACACTTCACCAATCAGTCAGTGAACCATTACGGGCTCTAGTTGAATCATAGGCTCGAGGTGATATAAATAGAACTAGTGATAATCCAGGGGCCAGAAGCAATAGTTTTGAAAAGAAACACGAAAAATGAACCGTGGTTAAACTTACAAAGCTTAAATCCAGATTAGGTCAAAATGTAATCATTCATTTTGTGTTTTTGGTTTCAGTAAAACCTGGTTTAACAAACGTAAGTTTTCTAATAAAGACAAAGTAGTAATCCTTTTACGGATTTCAATTCAAGTCAACTCCCAATACTAGTATGCCATCATTGGCACATTACATAGAACCAACCGATTCGAGTGACAATTAATCTCTACAACCAACTTAACAGCATCTTCTCCCAACCTCCCTTACATCAACAACAGATATCAACGAATGTGAGCCCAATCCGTGTGAGAATGGTGGATCATGCCAAGGTGGTATAGGATCATTTAATTGTACTTGTTTGATTGGATTTGACGGCTACACCTGCGAAAATGGTAAGTGAATGGTAACTTTAGATCACGCCAAATCTTGAGTAACATTATAATTGCTAAGTTTCTGAATAACTCATCCATGAGTTCCATTGAGATTTTTATGAATTGAGTGCGTATCGGGACGTCGTCATGAAGACGTCGTTCCTTAACATCTCTAAAAATAATTTAAAATAAATGAAATGTCAGTTTTTATATAGCGCTTTCCAAATATGCTCAAAGCGCATTCATTTAATCCATCGTCACTATAGGATACATCAGAATCAGTTCGCAAAACTAGGAGGTTATTACTGCCCTGTATGCCATTTGCAAGCATTATTACAGTTCTCTTTTTGCAATTCTATAACCCTACCCTACTACACCACATAGAACCACACAGCTAACAGCGCGTCTAGGCGCACGCACACAACTTCTATCCCACCGTGCACTATACCATGGGTTTACATATGGTTTGCGAAAATGTAAGCGCAGTGCTCGTGGTGTGGTGGTTGTTGGACTCGCCTGTCACCCCGGCGACTCAGGTTGAATCCCAGGGGCGACGGAAATAATCGTATAGGTCCCCCATTTAACCCCTCCCCAAGTTCTTCTATCCATCCCTACTGCTACATTTCTTGTGTATTTGTTATAATGCTTGCAGATATCAACGAGTGTAATGAGAACCCTTGTGCGAATAATGGGACATGTCAAAACACTATTGGATCGTTTAATTGTTCATGTTCATATGGATATGTGGGGGACACATGTGAGAACGGTAAGGTTGATTTTCGCAAGCGAGGTCCCATAGCGCTACAGGTTGTCCCAAAATGATTAGTAGCTAGCGATGCCCAAAGTCCAATGATTTCTTTCATCATCAAAATCAATGAGATTTGATCCGTTTTCCATCACATCGAAATACTGTACCCTTTCATTAGAATTTTAGATCATGAATATCGGACTTTATTTATTTGAAGTTACACACATTGTTACACTCATTGTGTAAGACATGGTGATTTCACCTTTTTTGGCAAATCTCTAGTCTGCTAATCTTGTGTTCCTTTCTATTTTAAACTGTTGTTGTATTATATGATTGTTCAAATCATTGATAATTCTTCATTTTGATTCAATTTGAAGAGTAAAAATGGATAACATAGGTGATCCCAAGCTTTGTTCTATATGAGCTAGTTTTGAGGCTAAACCTGAGAGACTTCTAAATAGCTAATGAACTAAAACGAAGCATGGGGTCACTCGTGTGTGATGAACTTCTTTTACCCTTCAAATTGAATTAAAGTGAAGAATTATTAATGATTTGAACAACCATAACTAATAACAGTTACAACAGAAATAAACCCAAGATTATATTAGTAGGCAAGAGATTATGAGAATACATGTGTTTCTTTCAAAAAAGCTGTTTATAACACACAAATATTTTTGCACTTTGTCGAAAAAATGAAATCACCATGTCTTACATAATGGAGTGTATCTTGAGTTTGATAACTCCGATATTCATGATTTGAAATTCTAATGAATAAGTACAGTATGGCAAAGATAATGGGGTCAAACCTAAAAAAATGAATGAACTTTGAGCATCGATGGGTATCATTTTGGGACAGCCTTTTATTAACAGCGGCAATGAGCTCATGAATATATAATGAGGCAAATGTCTATGAGATTTAACTGTGTAGTTTATGACATGTGTCGATTTATCTGGTTCTGTATGAAATCTGATTATCATAACATGATTATTATAACACGCAACCAACATGAATTAATGAAGAAGAACTGTATAATGCACACATACAACATCGTTACTAGTGAATATAATCAATACTTTGTTCATAGATGATGGATTTTCTAGGATATAATCATTGCGTATGGACTTTTGGATGGTAGTGTATGTTTTAACCAGGTTAACTGTGTGACTTCCATTGGGATGGTGACAATGGGTTCACCTTACAAAACTTGTCACATTTGGCTTATTTTGCAATCGATGTCCATAATTTTTTTCTTCAGATGTAGTAAATAAGATGCGCTTTACACAAACAACATCCATTATATAGTTCGCTGCACACATTAAAGTTAAGTCTTTTGATTCATTAACACTCTCCACGCGACAGGCTTCTGCAGACGACATTCCAAAATGTCACAAAATGTTTCAAATATTTCAAAATTATTGAATTTCATTACCACATTTGGAATTACCATGAGAATGCATTGAACAAAGTACAAAAATGTCTAGTATTGGTTCAGGAATCCTTAAGATAGGTCTTGAACGTTGGGAAAGGTTTCTGAAAAATCTGTTTTGTATGTGGTAAAAGCAATATCAGCGTGGAAAGTATATTAACCTATACCGAAAAGCGTCTGATATGAGAATTCGAATAATTATATCAACAATTCAATTTGTTAACTAATAAACATTATTCTCAGATATCAACGAGTGCGATACTGAAACCAATCTGTGTCAGAACGGTGAGACATGTCAAAATACTATTGGAGCGTTTAATTGTATATGTGCGGTAGGATTCGATGGAGATACGTGCCTAAATAGTGAGTTTAAAATTAATGGTGACGTACGTACCTGATCAGATGACGGAAATACCTATTTTCTTGCGAAGTCGTACTAATTTCTATAAGAAAGAACGTTCTTCCTGTATATTTCCATATTTTCAGATCCTGGACTTACATTAAATATTCCCACGCACACTCTGAATTCAACTGTTGACGACTTTTAAGTCACATATGCAACTTATCGATCTTGATAAAAAAAGTCCATGATTTTTACCAATTATCCTATCCTATGTGATGTTACGCTGTCCACCCAATATATACATGTAATGTCATTTCTATTACTGTATAGGCCTATACATATTAGTATTCTTGTTGTATGTTTGTGTCCTTACTGTTGGAATCACCGGTCATTGCTCACTTGTGCCACTGATGCCTCTCTTAATATAATGTTTATAATTACTCTAGTAAATGACTTATGCTCTTCAATATCTATTTAGAATAGATTAGATGTACAATTTGTAAATAACCAACCGGTTGTTTTCATTGTGTTAATGAATTGTAGGCGTATGAGTTTCAGAGTTACGGACATACCCCAGTGGGAACACTGGATATATTCTGAAACAGACCCTCACTCTTCAGAAACAAAAAACATGCATGATAGATTGCTCCCTTTTGGTTGGACACTTTTCCAATTGCTGGTTTCACCTTTACTTGGATAGATAGATACATAGATGATTATAATGTATATACTTGTATTTACATACAGATATCAACGAGTGTGATCCTAATCCATGTGTGAATGCTGAGACATGTGAAGACGGTATCAATGCGTTCACCTGCACATGTCAAACTCCTTACTTTGGTGACGCGTGTGATGATGAGTTACGTTTAGTAGGTGGTCAGAATGACAACGAGGGACGCGTGGAAGTGTTTCACGATGGAGTATGGGGAACTGTTTGTGACGACAGTTGGAGTGCCGCAGATGCTATGGTAGTGTGTCGGCAACTGGGCCTTGGGATTGGAGTTCCTGTTGAAAACATCCAAGCTACGGGGAGTGTTGATTTGGGATGGTTTGGAGAAGGAACGGGACCGATTTGGTTAGACGAAGTCGTCTGTGGTGGATCTGAGAGTAATGTAGGGCAATGTGCACATAACGGATGGGAATTGCACGACTGTGGACACTACGAAGATGCCGGTGTTATATGTGGATAAAACGTCAACGTTTCCCCTCGTTACATACATGGCTTTTTGGCAAATGAAATGAAATATTTACAGAGTGTCCCGCTTTTCGGCTAGTTAAAATAAACAGTGTTGGGCTTTTGAATAAATGTTACTCGAGCCATATTCTTCACAACAAATTGTAACGCTGTAAATTCAAGTCAGCGGAGATACTAGCCATGTGGACTAGACATTCTAGTACCAAACAGTCGTCCCGTTTCACTAATGTAAGATGAGTCGCAAGATTTGCAGGGGATTTTTGACTCCTTTGTCTTTCAAATGTATTATCATTCATCATTTACACATTACACATCTTCGTATTTTCACATGTTTACATTACGTATTGTTCACATATCAAAATACAATAATTCATCCAAAATGTATTTTTTTCAAAACAATCACGTCGCATGTCATAATACATTTGAAATCAAACTTACTTAAAGGGACACTAAGATATGTGTTGGAGGCTGCGCCCTCAATTATGATAAACACTTCAGCCCTCTTTGTACAACAAAACGTCGTCTCAAAAATGCTGATCGAGCCGCTATCAGCATTTTTACGTCAGACAGTGTCCCCCTGCAGCACGCGTGATATGTAACGCGAAACATATTTACATAGAGGGCGTTTTTAAGAAAAGGTTCAATAAATAGCGATGGTATTGTTTTAATCAAGTTTTGCTGTGTTTTTGTGAGTAGAAACAACAATAATGGTAATTTTTAATGTTCATCTTGAGTTCTGAAGTAAATTAATTTATTTAAAAAATCTTCAACACTACTTCGTGTCCCTTTAATTCTGACATATTTTCACAAGATTGTGTATGTTAACATAACATACAAGAAATTCATATATAATAGTATATCAAATATAATTCATTAATCCATCAAAAACATCTTTTTCAAAATTGTCACATACGCCTATGAAATCACTTTTTAATAGTATTGAGTTCGAAACACCTATGACTTTAACAATGTTTGTCCTCGTCTGCAACTCTATGACATCACCCTCTACACTAGAAATTGGGTTATCACGGGGGGGGGGGGGGGGGGGGGGGCGGACAAAAAGAGGAGGAAATAACGTGCAAGAAGCTTTACATCTATGTGGCTATCCCCAGTGGACCTTTGACAAAATAAAGAAACAAATGTCAACTAAGAAGACTAAACCAAAGAGCAACCCCAAACACCAGGGGGAGAACAAAAATAATGGTTTTGTTGTCTTGCTCTATGTCAAAGGCGTCGACAGCCATGAGACTGCATTGCAACATCCGGAATCAACTTGTCCACCTAAAAGACAAACATGATCAACTCAACACCAAGCATGCTGCTACAATATCCCGTGTAAAAAAGGGCAACTAATTGTGTTATGTCGGTGGAACGGGCAGAAAATTCGGCACTCGTTTGGAGGAGCACAAGACCTAAACTTAAGCAGAGAAATTCAGTAAGACTATTACCACCAGCCATAAAGTCTTAGCAATCTGCGATACATAAGTCGGCCATTATGGATCATGTTGTGGACACTAATCATGTGATTGGATGAAAGAGGCTGATGTCATAGGTATGGGACAAGATAGGTATAAGAAATGGATAAAAGATGCAGTGGGTATAAGAAAGAAAGGGGCACCACCATGAACCGAGGTGAAGGGCAGTGATCACCTTTAACGCGTTTTTGACGAATGTTTACTGTCTGATCAGGAGTCAAGAAACGAACTGGCACCTCCAAAACAGCCGCTAGCTCGCCACAATTAAACATTTGTTGAGAAAGGCAACTTTATTAGACACTTTATGATAGTTATAAAGATTCACATGACTGTTCCAATAAAGATATCCTCACTGTATACGTGAGACCATATAATTGGTAGGACACAACTTCGGGACAATCCATTGGTACCAAAACAATGTCACCGATTTAAAACCAAAACATTAAAATAGCTCGTACAACGTCATCAATCTTATTCATATCTGTCATTTTGATGTCGATTAGCGTATTTATCCTGTCAGATCGGCTCTGGTTTATACCACTTTGTGATCACGAGTAATTAAAAACAAAAGCAATGTCCAATCTTAGTTATTGAGAGATATTTTATGAACAATTTTATGAACAATTAATTGCACAAATGCATATAGAGATATTTTTAGATTTCCAACATGTGTTAACATGTAAAACAGTATGTTGTGTGAAAGTGAAACTAGATCTCCTCCAAAATAAATTAAACGCCCTGTATTAGTCGCTTTGCTACTTGGCGGAGTCATGCCAACATACGTCCCAAAGGGGACTGGGACATCAGCGCCTAACTTTAGCGTTGCTTACCCGTCACGTTGCTTACCCAGTAATAAAACGTCCGTATTGGCTACCAAACTGCGCTTCTACACCAATAGCTTCCTTGTAGCAAGTTAACTTATAATCCCGGGCTTATAATACATGGGACTTATAAGCGCCTAACTACGATGTAAACAGCTTCAAGGCGTTGCACAGAACAGTTGCTATCATCAAACTAGAGAAAAATATTAAAAACTACAATAGGACCTATGCTGAAATATATATAATCACTATAACAATAATTTGATCAGTTCCAAACTGGCGAAGTCTCCTTACAGCAGCGAATGAATATAGAAGGACGCGGGCAAGCATGATCATCAGATGCGTGACGCGTTCGTGCGACCAAAACCGCGTGTGTATGGCCATAATCGCGAGCGTACGCTTGGATTACTTTTGCTCGCGGAAAGATAAAAATTGAATATTTCTCGCCAATTTAGAACTGATTAAACTATAATAAACACTAAACCTAACAAACAAAAGAATAAAATAAAATAATAATCATCTTAATAGTGGAATAAGGCGAATTTCTTTGGAAAAGAAATTCGCCTTAACGTCATTTTAAACAATAGATTTCGTCCTAACGAACAAAAGACGGAATCAAACGCATTGTTCTCTGTCGCCTTAATGACGGTTTTAAGCGTATACAGCCAGGAAGATACAGCCGAATATAAGTTATATCTATTTAAATATGGCGATTCCGTACGTGGGTCATCAACGACATAATTACATTGCTGTTGTTTTGTCGTTCCTTACAGAGTTTCCATAGCAATGTAATGTTGTCCTTTGTACTTTTTCTGTATGTTTTATTATGTATGAGGGTAACTCATAAAGTTCTACCTCACCTCGTTATCCATTAAATAAAATAGCCACATATCACATCTTTTCATGATCATTCATTTTACTATTGAAATTGATCGAAGAAACTAATGAACAACGTAAGATATCTTAGAACCGGTAGAATCATTTGAAAAATTGCAAATAGCTTGAAAAAAGCTTAAAAGTTAGGTTTGACAAGATAACTTTCAAATAAAGATTTCAATAGAAAGAAAACCGTTTTGTTTTTGTTTTTGCTGGGAGATAACGTTGAATAAGAAAATCTAGACTTAGGCAACGAAAAAATCCGACACGGATTTTATTTTTGACCTCTTAGATAGGGTTGGTTGATCGGGTGAGTTTTGTTATTGGGTGGTTGTTTTCAAAATATTTGTGAAAATTTAAGTACTTGTGCAACCATTATCTAAAATCAATATTTAAAAATACTATTTTCAAAGACGTTCAAAACATTACAAAATGTTTAAAAACGATTGTTTGGTTGAAAAAAAATAAAGATATAATTCCAAAACTATCGGTCGGTCGTGCCAAGTGTAAAGGGTTTTATCTTCGGCCACAGGTCCAGAAGAAATTACTTCAAAAGAGTGGTTTGTTCTTGACCTTCAAACACACGGTCCACGAGCGAATCAATACTTCAATTCCAACATTGTAAACTTAACTACCAACGTGACTATTAACCTTCCGTGGACGAAGACGAAGAGTTCATGGATTCAATTGTTTACTTATCCATGAAAATGTATCAAAATATCAACTCGCAGTTCAAACGAATGATAAATAAGACGAGTAGCGACAGAAACGGTTGGAACTTTTTGAACGACCCTCTGCTCACTGTTCTATCATTCATAACGCACTGCATTGGATGGTCTCTGGCGCCTAGTTGAGGGACTGGCGGTGAACTGGATCGATTAAGAACTATAGCCAATTTGGTGTATGTAAGTAATGACTCTGGTTATCTTACAGTGGAATCTCGAACAAAACGGTAGGCAACATGCACAAAGGGAAGTTGTTTTCAACTTCAACATGTAAGTTGGTCACAAAACTGGTAAAGCTCACTTTGTTGGTCGTATTTCAAGGTGAGTGTGCTGTTTTACCAACTAATTACATTATACTACTTTAAATTCAGAAAATGTTACCTACATTAAGATTTTGATCAAGCCTAAAATATTTGCAATGTCATCTTCTTAATCTATAGATTATTTTAATTTATTTCGAATACTATTTTCAAAGACGTTCAAAAAATTACAAAATGTTTAAAAACGATTGTTTAAGGGGGGGGGGGGGGGGGGGGGGGGTCTAGGTTGATTTGACCCAAATTTGGAAACACATTTTCTCAATGTTATCGTGGACTTACCGCTTAGTGTTATATATCAAATTAAAGCTTTGGTCAAGACGTTTCAGAAAATGTGTGTTATTTTGATCTGGTTGCCATGGTTACCATGCAAGGCCTCTGATTGGCTAAACACGGGAGCAAACGTAACTAGAAAACAAAATGTTGCATATACACCATACTTGGGTAGATGATGTATCGGTTGAGTGCGCATGAAACCATGGATCCGGATTTTTTATATGGTTGCCATGGCAAACCGTGAACCGACCAATCAGGTAATTTTGCATCGTAATTCAAATTTGAAAACAGATATTAAAAATCGGGATCCATGGTTTCATAGCCCCTTGTGTGCTTAACATCTGGTCCAAATCCCATGGTTATATGAGCTTTCGTTTTTGAGTTACGTTTGCTCCCATATTGCAAGTTTGCGTGTTTTTATAGTTTTGAGATATCGTGCAAAACGTATTGAAAAATATTAAAATTGGTGAGAAAAAAATAAGTTGACATTTGGGATAAAAATAAATGTTCAATTATGGAAGAGCATGAATTTAGACACATTTTGAGCCATTTTGGGACAAAATCGCATTTATATTAGCATTTTTATTGATTTTTAAAGATAAATTGCTTAAAAATAGCCGGGTAAGAAAACTAAAGAAATACATAAGAAATTACGTTGACCTTGAAATTTTGATGATTTATGATGTGCAATTATTTAATTCAAAATTTTAATAAATAAATTCAATCAAATGTTACAATCATTTGATCAAAAAACAATTAAAACTGAAAATGCTAAAAAACGCAGGGTGAGCGTTTTTACATACAAAAGTATACAAAACACCACCGATTTTTTGAGACACCCGAAACTTAATTTACCATAACTTCAGAACCGAAAATCCAATTTACCTCAAACAAAAAGCATTTTAAAGCAGAGACTTGGCAGTTTTCTACTGTGCTAATATCTCATTTTTTTGCGAAGCACTGAATTTTAATATCTGACCAACCTAGACCCCCCCCCCCCCCCCCCCCTTAATGTAAAAAATAATAAAGATCAAATTTCCAAACTATCGGTCGGTCGTACCAATTGTACAGGGTTTTACCTTCGGCCACAGGTCCAGAAGAAATTACTTCAAAAGAGTGGTTTGTTCTTGACCTTCAAGCACACGGTCCACGAGCGAAACAATGCTTCAATTCCAACATTGTAAACCTAACTATCCACGTGACTATTAACCTTCCGTGGACGAAGACGAAGAGTTCATGGATTCAATGTTTACTACTCTATGAAAATGTATCAAATATCAACTCGCAGTTCAAACGAATGTCAAATAAGACGAGTAGCGACAGAAACGGTTGAACCTTTTTGAACGACCCTCTGTTCACTGTTCTATCATTCATAACGCACTGCACTGGATGGTCCCTGGTGCCTACATGTAGTTAAGGAACTAATAGTGAACTTGATCGATTAAGAACTATAGCCAATTCAGTGTAAGCTTAAGTAATGAATCTGGTTATCTTATAATAATGTGGAAGCTCGATGAAAGTGGTAGGCAACATGCGCAGAGGGAACTTGTTTTCAGCTTCAACATGGAAGTCGGTCACTAAACTGGTAAAGCTCACTTTATTGATCGTATTTCAAGGTGAACGTGATGCTTTTCTAACTTATAACATTATACTAAAGTTCAGAAAATGTTACCTACATTACGATTTTGATTAAGCCTAAAATATTTGCAATGTCATCTTCTCAATATAAAGATTATTTTAATATAATTATTTCGAAGACTTTTATTCGCTTAACATTTTCCGATAAAATATAAAATAATGAAAATTGACACTATCGATCAATTTCATATTAAGCATATTAAATGACATGAGCTATTATAGTAATTACTTCAGTTTGTAACGTATTTTCTGCCCAAAGTCCAATGATTTCTTTCATCATCAAAATCAATGAGATTTGATCCGTTTTCCATCACATCGAAATACTGTACCCTTTCATTAGAATTTTAGATCATGAATATCGGACTTTATTTATTTGAAGTTACACACATTGTTACACTCATTGTGTAAGACATGGTGATTTCACCTTTTTTGGCAAATCTCTAGTCTGCTAATCTTGTGTTCCTTTCTATTTTAAACTGTTGTTGTATTATATGATTGTTCAAATCATTGATAATTCTTCATTTTGATTCAATTTGAAGAGTAAAAATGGATAACATAGGTGATCCCAAGCTTTGTTCTATATGAGCTAGTTTTGAGGCTAAACCTGAGAGACTTCTAAATAGCTAATGAACTAAAACGAAGCATGGGGTCACTCGTGTGTGATGAACTTCTTTTACCCTTCAAATTGAATTAAAGTGAAGAATTATTAATGATTTGAACAACCATAACTAATAACAGTTACAACAGAAATAAACCCAAGATTATATTAGTAGGCAAGAGATTATGAGAATACATGTGTTTCTTTCAAAAAAGCTGTTTATAACACACAAATATTTTTGCACTTTGTCGAAAAAATGAAATCACCATGTCTTACATAATGGAGTGTATCTTGAGTTTGATAACTCCGATATTCATGATTTGAAATTCTAATGAATAAGTACAGTATGGCAAAGATAATGGGGTCAAACCTAAAAAAATGAATGAACTTTGAGCATCGATGGGTATCATTTTGGGACAGCCTTTTATTAACAGCGGCAATGAGCTCATGAATATATAATGAGGCAAATGTCTATGAGATTTAACTGTGTAGTTTATGACATGTGTCGATTTATCTGGTTCTGTATGAAATCTGATTATCATAACATGATTATTATAACACGCAACCAACATGAATTAATGAAGAAGAACTGTATAATGCACACATACAACATCGTTACTAGTGAATATAATCAATACTTTGTTCATAGATGATGGATTTTCTAGGATATAATCATTGCGTATGGACTTTTGGATGGTAGTGTATGTTTTAACCAGGTTAACTGTGTGACTTCCATTGGGATGGTGACAATGGGTTCACCTTACAAAACTTGTCACATTTGGCTTATTTTGCAATCGATGTCCATAATTTTTTTCTTCAGATGTAGTAAATAAGATGCGCTTTACACAAACAACATCCATTATATAGTTCGCTGCACACATTAAAGTTAAGTCTTTTGATTCATTAACACTCTCCACGCGACAGGCTTCTGCAGACGACATTCCAAAATGTCACAAAATGTTTCAAATATTTCAAAATTATTGAATTTCATTACCACATTTGGAATTACCATGAGAATGCATTGAACAAAGTACAAAAATGTCTAGTATTGGTTCAGGAATCCTTAAGATAGGTCTTGAACGTTGGGAAAGGTTTCTGAAAAATCTGTTTTGTATGTGGTAAAAGCAATATCAGCGTGGAAAGTATATTAACCTATACCGAAAAGCGTCTGATATGAGAATTCGAATAATTATATCAACAATTCAATTTGTTAACTAATAAACATTATTCTCAGATATCAACGAGTGCGATACTGAAACCAATCTGTGTCAGAACGGTGGGACATGTCAAAATACTATTGGAGCGTTTAATTGTATATGTGCGGTAGGATTCGATGGAGATACGTGCCTAAATAGTGAGTTTAAAATTAATGGTGACGTACGTACCTGATCAGATGACGGAAATACCTATTTTCTTGCGAAGTCGTACTAATTTCTATAAGAAAGAACGTTCTTCCTGTATATTTCCATATTTTCAGATCCTGGACTTACATTAAA
This sequence comes from Ophiura sarsii, assembly GCA_035610835.1. Taxonomy (NCBI): domain Eukaryota; kingdom Metazoa; phylum Echinodermata; class Ophiuroidea; order Amphilepidida; family Ophiuridae; genus Ophiura; species Ophiura sarsii. The sequence goes on from CM069448.1 coordinate 33,389,583, forward strand.
TATTCCCACGCACACTCTGAATTCAACTGTTGACGACTTTTAAGTCACATATGCAACTTATCGATCTTGATAAAAAAAGTCCATGATTTTTACCAATTATCCTATCCTATGTGATGTTACGCTGTCCACCCAATATATACATGTAATGTCATTTCTATTACTGTATAGGCCTATACATATTAGTATTCTTGTTGTATGTTTGTGTCCTTACTGTTGGAATCACCGGTCATTGCTCACTTGTGCCACTGATGCCTCTCTTAATATAATGTTTATAATTACTCTAGTAAATGACTTATGCTCTTCAATATCTATTTAGAATAGATTAGATGTACAATTTGTAAATAACCAACCGGTTGTTTTCATTGTGTTAATGAATTGTAGGCGTATGAGTTTCAGAGTTACGGACATACCCCAGTGGGAACACTGGATATATTCTGAAACAGACCCTCACTCTTCAGAAACAAAAAACATGCATGATAGATTGCTCCCTTTTGGTTGGACACTTTTCCAATTGCTGGTTTCACCTTTACTTGGATAGATAGATACATAGATGATTATAATGTATATACTTGTATTTACATACAGATATCAACGAGTGTGATCCTAATCCATGTGTGAATGCTGAGACATGTGAAGACGGTATCAATGCGTTCACCTGCACATGTCAAACTCCTTACTTTGGTGACGCGTGTGATGATGAGTTACGTTTAGTAGGTGGTCAGAATGACAACGAGGGACGCGTGGAAGTGTTTCACGATGGAGTATGGGGAACTGTTTGTGACGACAGTTGGAGTGCCGCAGATGCTATGGTAGTGTGTCGGCAACTGGGCCTTGGGATTGGAGTTCCTGTTGAAAACATCCAAGCTACGGGGAGTGTTGATTTGGGATGGTTTGGAGAAGGAACGGGACCGATTTGGTTAGACGAAGTCGTCTGTGGTGGATCTGAGAGTAATGTAGGGCAATGTGCACATAACGGATGGGAATTGCACGACTGTGGACACTACGAAGATGCCGGTGTTATATGTGGATAAAACGTCAACGTTTCCCCTCGTTACATACATGGCTTTTTGGCAAATGAAATGAAATATTTACAGAGTGTCCCGCTTTTCGGCTAGTTAAAATAAACAGTGTTGGGCTTTTGAATAAATGTTACTCGAGCCATATTCTTCACAACAAATTGTAACGCTGTAAATTCAAGTCAGCGGAGATACTAGCCATGTGGACTAGACATTCTAGTACCAAACAGTCGTCCCGTTTCACTAATGTAAGATGAGTCGCAAGATTTGCAGGGGATTTTTGACTCCTTTGTCTTTCAAATGTATTATCATTCATCATTTACACATTACACATCTTCGTATTTTCACATGTTTACATTACGTATTGTTCACATATCAAAATACAATAATTCATCCAAAATGTATTTTTTTCAAAACAATCACGTCGCATGTCATAATACATTTGAAATCAAACTTACTTAAAGGGACACTAAGATATGTGTTGGAGGCTGCGCCCTCAATTATGATAAACACTTCAGCCCTCTTTGTACAACAAAACGTCGTCTCAAAAATGCTGATCGAGCCGCTATCAGCATTTTTACGTCAGACAGTGTCCCCCTGCAGCACGCGTGATATGTAACGCGAAACATATTTACATAGAGGGCGTTTTTAAGAAAAGGTTCAATAAATAGCGATGGTATTGTTTTAATCAAGTTTTGCTGTGTTTTTGTGAGTAGAAACAACAATAATGGTAATTTTTAATGTTCATCTTGAGTTCTGAAGTAAATTAATTTATTTAAAAAATCTTCAACACTACTTCGTGTCCCTTTAATTCTGACATATTTTCACAAGATTGTGTATGTTAACATAACATACAAGAAATTCATATATAATAGTATATCAAATATAATTCATTAATCCATCAAAAACATCTTTTTCAAAATTGTCACATACGCCTATGAAATCACTTTTTAATAGTATTGAGTTCGAAACACCTATGACTTTAACAATGTTTGTCCTCGTCTGCAACTCTATGACATCACCCTCTACACTAGAAATTGGGTTATCACGGGGGGGGGGGGGGGGGGGGGGGGGGGCGGACAAAAAGAGGAGGAAATAACGTGCAAGAAGCTTTACATCTATGTGGCTATCCCCAGTGGACCTTTGACAAAATAAAGAAACAAATGTCAACTAAGAAGACTAAACCAAAGAGCAACCCCAAACACCAGGGGGAGAACAAAAATAATGGTTTTGTTGTCTTGCTCTATGTCAAAGGCGTCGACAGCCATGAGACTGCATTGCAACATCCGGAATCAACTTGTCCACCTAAAAGACAAACATGATCAACTCAACACCAAGCATGCTGCTACAATATCCCGTGTAAAAAAGGGCAACTAATTGTGTTATGTCGGTGGAACGGGCAGAAAATTCGGCACTCGTTTGGAGGAGCACAAGACCTAAACTTAAGCAGAGAAATTCAGTAAGACTATTACCACCAGCCATAAAGTCTTAGCAATCTGCGATACATAAGTCGGCCATTATGGATCATGTTGTGGACACTAATCATGTGATTGGATGAAAGAGGCTGATGTCATAGGTATGGGACAAGATAGGTATAAGAAATGGATAAAAGATGCAGTGGGTATAAGAAAGAAAGGGGCACCACCATGAACCGAGGTGAAGGGCAGTGATCACCTTTAACGCGTTTTTGACGAATGTTTACTGTCTGATCAGGAGTCAAGAAACGAACTGGCACCTCCAAAACAGCCGCTAGCTCGCCACAATTAAACATTTGTTGAGAAAGGCAACTTTATTAGACACTTTATGATAGTTATAAAGATTCACATGACTGTTCCAATAAAGATATCCTCACTGTATACGTGAGACCATATAATTGGTAGGACACAACTTCGGGACAATCCATTGGTACCAAAACAATGTCACCGATTTAAAACCAAAACATTAAAATAGCTCGTACAACGTCATCAATCTTATTCATATCTGTCATTTTGATGTCGATTAGCGTATTTATCCTGTCAGATCGGCTCTGGTTTATACCACTTTGTGATCACGAGTAATTAAAAACAAAAGCAATGTCCAATCTTAGTTATTGAGAGATATTTTATGAACAATTTTATGAACAATTAATTGCACAAATGCATATAGAGATATTTTTAGATTTCCAACATGTGTTAACATGTAAAACAGTATGTTGTGTGAAAGTGAAACTAGATCTCCTCCAAAATAAATTAAACGCCCTGTATTAGTCGCTTTGCTACTTGGCGGAGTCATGCCAACATACGTCCCAAAGGGGACTGGGACATCAGCGCCTAACTTTAGCGTTGCTTACCCGTCACGTTGCTTACCCAGTAATAAAACGTCCGTATTGGCTACCAAACTGCGCTTCTACACCAATAGCTTCCTTGTAGCAAGTTAACTTATAATCCCGGGCTTATAATACATGGGACTTATAAGCGCCTAACTACGATGTAAACAGCTTCAAGGCGTTGCACAGAACAGTTGCTATCATCAAACTAGAGAAAAATATTAAAAACTACAATAGGACCTATGCTGAAATATATATAATCACTATAACAATAATTTGATCAGTTCCAAACTGGCGAAGTCTCCTTACAGCAGCGAATGAATATAGAAGGACGCGGGCAAGCATGATCATCAGATGCGTGACGCGTTCGTGCGACCAAAACCGCGTGTGTATGGCCATAATCGCGAGCGTACGCTTGGATTACTTTTGCTCGCGGAAAGATAAAAATTGAATATTTCTCGCCAATTTAGAACTGATTAAACTATAATAAACACTAAACCTAACAAACAAAAGAATAAAATAAAATAATAATCATCTTAATAGTGGAATAAGGCGAATTTCTTTGGAAAAGAAATTCGCCTTAACGTCATTTTAAACAATAGATTTCGTCCTAACGAACAAAAGACGGAATCAAACGCATTGTTCTCTGTCGCCTTAATGACGGTTTTAAGCGTATACAGCCAGGAAGATACAGCCGAATATAAGTTATATCTATTTAAATATGGCGATTCCGTACGTGGGTCATCAACGACATAATTACATTGCTGTTGTTTTGTCGTTCCTTACAGAGTTTCCATAGCAATGTAATGTTGTCCTTTGTACTTTTTCTGTATGTTTTATTATGTATGAGGGTAACTCATAAAGTTCTACCTCACCTCGTTATCCATTAAATAAAATAGCCACATATCACATCTTTTCATGATCATTCATTTTACTATTGAAATTGATCGAAGAAACTAATGAACAACGTAAGATATCTTAGAACCGGTAGAATCATTTGAAAAATTGCAAATAGCTTGAAAAAAGCTTAAAAGTTAGGTTTGACAAGATAACTTTCAAATAAAGATTTCAATAGAAAGAAAACCGTTTTGTTTTTGTTTTTGCTGGGAGATAACGTTGAATAAGAAAATCTAGACTTAGGCAACGAAAAAATCCGACACGGATTTTATTTTTGACCTCTTAGATAGGGTTGGTTGATCGGGTGAGTTTTGTTATTGGGTGGTTGTTTTCAAAATATTTGTGAAAATTTAAGTACTTGTGCAACCATTATCTAAAATCAATATTTAAAAATACTATTTTCAAAGACGTTCAAAACATTACAAAATGTTTAAAAACGATTGTTTGGTTGAAAAAAAATAAAGATATAATTCCAAAACTATCGGTCGGTCGTGCCAAGTGTAAAGGGTTTTATCTTCGGCCACAGGTCCAGAAGAAATTACTTCAAAAGAGTGGTTTGTTCTTGACCTTCAAACACACGGTCCACGAGCGAATCAATACTTCAATTCCAACATTGTAAACTTAACTACCAACGTGACTATTAACCTTCCGTGGACGAAGACGAAGAGTTCATGGATTCAATTGTTTACTTATCCATGAAAATGTATCAAAATATCAACTCGCAGTTCAAACGAATGATAAATAAGACGAGTAGCGACAGAAACGGTTGGAACTTTTTGAACGACCCTCTGCTCACTGTTCTATCATTCATAACGCACTGCATTGGATGGTCTCTGGCGCCTAGTTGAGGGACTGGCGGTGAACTGGATCGATTAAGAACTATAGCCAATTTGGTGTATGTAAGTAATGACTCTGGTTATCTTACAGTGGAATCTCGAACAAAACGGTAGGCAACATGCACAAAGGGAAGTTGTTTTCAACTTCAACATGTAAGTTGGTCACAAAACTGGTAAAGCTCACTTTGTTGGTCGTATTTCAAGGTGAGTGTGCTGTTTTACCAACTAATTACATTATACTACTTTAAATTCAGAAAATGTTACCTACATTAAGATTTTGATCAAGCCTAAAATATTTGCAATGTCATCTTCTTAATCTATAGATTATTTTAATTTATTTCGAATACTATTTTCAAAGACGTTCAAAAAATTACAAAATGTTTAAAAACGATTGTTTAAGGGGGGGGGGGGGGGGGGGGGGGGGGGGGGGGGGGGGGGGGTCTAGGTTGATTTGACCCAAATTTGGAAACACATTTTCTCAATGTTATCGTGGACTTACCGCTTAGTGTTATATATCAAATTAAAGCTTTGGTCAAGACGTTTCAGAAAATGTGTGTTATTTTGATCTGGTTGCCATGGTTACCATGCAAGGCCTCTGATTGGCTAAACACGGGAGCAAACGTAACTAGAAAACAAAATGTTGCATATACACCATACTTGGGTAGATGATGTATCGGTTGAGTGCGCATGAAACCATGGATCCGGATTTTTTATATGGTTGCCATGGCAACCGTGAACCGACCAATCAGGTAATTTTGCATCGTAATTCAAATTTGAAAACAGATATTAAAAATCGGGATCCATGGTTTCATAGCCCCTTGTGTGCTTAACATCTGGTCCAAATCCCATGGTTATATGAGCTTTCGTTTTTGAGTTACGTTTGCTCCCATATTGCAAGTTTGCGTGTTTTATAGTTTTGAGATATCGTGCAAAACGTATTGAAAAATATTAAAATTGGTGAGAAAAAAATAAGTTGACATTTGGGATAAAAATAAATGTTCAATTATGGAAGAGCATGAATTTAGACACATTTTGAGCCATTTTGGGACAAAATCGCATTTATATTAGCATTTTTATTGATTTTTAAAGATAAATTGCTTAAAAATAGCCGGGTAAGAAAACTAAAGAAATACATAAGAAATTACGTTGACCTTGAAATTTTGATGATTTATGATGTGCAATTATTTAATTCAAAATTTTAATAAATAAATTCAATCAAATGTTACAATCATTTGATCAAAAAACAATTAAAACTGAAAATGCTAAAAAACGCAGGGTGAGCGTTTTTACATACAAAAGTATACAAAACACCACCGATTTTTTGAGACACCCGAAACTTAATTTACCATAACTTCAGAACCGAAAATCCAATTTACCTCAAACAAAAAGCATTTTAAAGCAGAGACTTGGCAGTTTTCTACTGTGCTAATATCTCATTTTTTTGCGAAGCACTGAATTTTAATATCTGACCAACCTAGACCCCCCCCCCCCCCCCCTTAATGTAAAAAATAATAAAGATCAAATTTCCAAACTATCGGTCGGTCGTACCAATTGTACAGGGTTTTACCTTCGGCCACAGGTCCAGAAGAAATTACTTCAAAAGAGTGGTTTGTTCTTGACCTTCAAGCACACGGTCCACGAGCGAAACAATGCTTCAATTCCAACATTGTAAACCTAACTATCCACGTGACTATTAACCTTCCGTGGACGAAGACGAAGAGTTCATGGATTCAATGTTTACTACTCTATGAAAATGTATCAAATATCAACTCGCAGTTCAAACGAATGTCAAATAAGACGAGTAGCGACAGAAACGGTTGAACCTTTTTGAACGACCCTCTGTTCACTGTTCTATCATTCATAACGCACTGCACTGGATGGTCCCTGGTGCCTACATGTAGTTAAGGAACTAATAGTGAACTTGATCGATTAAGAACTATAGCCAATTCAGTGTAAGCTTAAGTAATGAATCTGGTTATCTTATAATAATGTGGAAGCTCGATGAAAGTGGTAGGCAACATGCGCAGAGGGAACTTGTTTTCAGCTTCAACATGGAAGTCGGTCACTAAACTGGTAAAGCTCACTTTATTGATCGTATTTCAAGGTGAACGTGATGCTTTTCTAACTTATAACATTATACTAAAGTTCAGAAAATGTTACCTACATTACGATTTTGATTAAGCCTAAAATATTTGCAATGTCATCTTCTCAATATAAAGATTATTTTAATATAATTATTTCGAAGACTTTTATTCGCTTAACATTTTCCGATAAAATATAAAATAATGAAAATTGACACTATCGATCAATTTCATATTAAGCATATTAAATGACATGAGCTATTATAGTAATTACTTCAGTTTGTAACGTATTTTCTATAGACACATATTTATTTGAACCTGTTTTTTAAATTTTATATTTTATGACCGTACACATTTAATGATTTATAATGACCTATGTTCCAACAGTATTTTTCCGCATACGGCCATGTTTGTCTATTGCAAGAGAGGGCTGATCCTACTGAAAGTGGTGAGTTGAGGTGGTCGGTGCCATTCAATGAGAGGTGCCTCTGCATTCGAGTAATACAGGTCTCTAAAATCTCTGTATTGGTTGATAATCCCGACCAATATTGTACTACCAACAGAACAAGAGTCCCGGAATCAATGTGGTGGTTTACAGATCACCCCAAACCACTGGCATTACCGTCCAACTATATAGATATAAGCGGAAATGGATAAACTATTGAACAGGATTGATTATTTTTGATAGTTAAAATGTTACTGCTTTCGAAATCTTAGAAACTCGAAAGAATTTGAAATAATTCTAAGTAGGGTGAACATTTATTCCGATTTGAGACGATTCATATCAGTTCACTTTCATGTTTCTGGGTAGAAAATGTATTTGTGTAACTACTTATCATATCAACATGTAAATTTTATTGATTGACTAGTGTTTTTAAAAGGCTAGTCATTTCGCCGTTACGATTGAACTTAAAGAAGATTTATACCAATATACTAAGGTGCAATGTTGATCGGGCTGTCCTGTAATGTACATCATCCAATTAAATACACGGTTTAAAGGATACAACGTGAATGGTGTTACAGATATTTCCCTCTTGATGAAGCATTGGTCCCTCCTTCACTCCTTCTCCTCATTCCCTCTATTTCCTTTCTCCCTCCACTCCACCTCTTCCTCAATCTGCGTGTCATGGATGTATTAAATTCATAATTCAAATATTATGCAGATGCATCAGTAACATTCATTTCATTAAGTGAACTAGTTCGTATTAACAGCACTGATACATAGCCAAGCAGGGTGCTTCAAAATGATTACAATTTTTACTTACTTGCTAGCTTAACACCTACTTACACCGTCGCTGTTATAATGTTTCTTAAGAAAAAAGCACAACAACAACAACAAAAGTAATGGAAAGATGGATATCATACATACAGGTGGTTTCGGAAGAAGAAAAAACAGGACTCTCAATGTTTGTGTGAATGAGGGTCACTTTTAAATTTGAGTGACAAAAAAGGGGTCTTGTCTTAACATAGCCTACGTGTACATTTGGCACATCGATATTTCAATATATCGAAAGGAAAAACATATTTCTAGAATATTGAATTTTAACATTGTTAATTTTAGATCGCAATGAATGTGATTCTAATCATTGTTTGAATGGTGGGTGTGTGAAGATGCAATTTGATCATTTATTCGTACATGTTCAGCTGGATACAACATGAAAACGTGTCAACATAGTAAGTATATCATACCTTGAGCAATTGCTCGATAAGTTATTGCTACACGGTTTATTTATACGACCCATAAGCCTAGTGCAACCTATAAAGTCCTGGTATGAATCCACACAATTACTTGTACTTTGAGGCAAGCCTGTATGTTAAGTTAAATCGATGACTGTTTGATCCCACATAATCTGTCCGTTTTATTCTGAGAACACCGTAACTTGCTGGCCCGGTTCTGGTTTTAACTTATTCAAGTACCTGAATATACTGGCCATCTTTTGTAGAAATTTCAGAACATTTGTTGGTGCCATTTCTGAGAAATAGAACTTTGAATATTATTATTTACTATAATAGCGCCCTCATCGGCCACATTTCCCATAGAGTCACATGTAAAATGTGTGTAAAGTAGAAAATGCCGATAATTTAAAAATGGCTCCTACAATTTTCGTGAAATTTTCACCGTATACTCGTATTCATTAGCGCTACCTAAATCAGGTCTAACCATAACTGGGCCACTATGTAATCTTTTTTTATTCCATAATTTTAATTATAAATCGGACAGTCAAACAGCCGTGAGTCAAAGATAACTGACTAACGTACGTTTTCCTGTCACAGTGCTACCTTTAAAGACCACTCGATAACTTACGTTTTCCTTGACCATTTGTTTACTTTAAATAACACTTGATATTGTACGTTTCCCTGCCCAAGTGTTTACTTTAAAGATCACTTGATAACGTACGTTTGCCTGTTCTAGTGCTTCCATTAAAGACCATTTGATATATACGTTTGCCTGTTCCATTGTCTTCTTTGAAGATCAGTTGATAACGTACGTTTCCCTGTTCCAGTGCTTCCTATCAAGATCCCTTGTTAACGTAAGTTTGCCTGTCTTGGTGTTCCCTGTTCCAGTATTTCCCTTAAATTTCACCGGATAGACGTATCTAAATTCATCCTTTCTCCTTTAAAGATAACACACGGGATGATACATACACATTGAATGAATTTATTGACCAAAATTTCAATATAACTAACCAGAATGATTTAAACTGGGATAACCGATAGTAATATTAAATCCCAAGTCTGTTTATTTATTTCAGATATCAACGAGTGTGAATCTAATCCTTGTCAGACTAATGGGACATGTATCGATGGTATCGAAGCAGTTAACTGTACATGTCAGTATGGATACGCCGGTGACATTTGTCAACGTAAGTTTGTAAAATAAATCTCGTGAATTTAATCCTGCTTTATATTCATAGCATTACGTCACCAGCGGTCAGTCGGACTCTTTGTTTCGGGGATCAATCAACTTCACCAATCAGTGACGGTGTACCATGACGAGCTCTACAGTCATCAAAAAAAGTAACTATACAGGTAATAAATGGTCTTCTAACTCTTAAAATATATATCCTACCAAAAAATATTAAATTATAAAGTTGTTGAGAAATGTGTCTCCTTTAATATGAGATATTTTACGTTAGGATCGGATGATTATTTAGGAAGTGGCACTCAAAAATGTAAGGAGAAGTCCGATTTTCATTTTCACATTTTTATTTTCTACACGCGGACCAATCTACGGGTAGTTACCTTATCGATACCGATAGTGCAATTAGGGGATGCATGCGCAGGTTGGACAGTCGGCCGCATTGTTCCGATGGATCAATACGCCACACACACGCTACCTGTCATTCTCTCCCCCGTGTTGAAATGTAAAATGTGAATTTGAAATTGTGACTTTACCTTACATTTTGGATTGTCGCTTCTTAAATATTCAACCGATCCTAGCGTGCAATATCCCATATTAAAGAAGATTAATTTCTCAACAACTTTATGATTTAATATTTTTAGGTAGGATTTATATTTTTAGAGTTAAAAGTACATTTATTACCTGTATAGTTACTTTTTTTGATGACTGTAGTTAAATCATAGGCACAAGATGATATCAATGCATACATACATCTATCTATACACCCCTACACGCAACAAGTATTTTGTAATGCGCCATTCCCCGGAGGCTCAAAACGCTTACAAAGATACAAAATTGCATAAGAATCATAAATTATTAACATAATGATATCAGAAGAAAACAATTAGTTTGGAAGCATAAATGTCTTAAGTGCCTAGAAACAGACTGACTAATATATAGGAAGATCATTCCATAATCTAGATGCACAAACAGTTAAAGTAATGTCAGGCCAGCTTTGACTCTTGTCATAGGTTTATTCAAGACGAAGGTCCCTATAAACTTTAAAGTGTCTATTTAGAACTATAATTTTAAATAATTTGATAGGTACATAGGTGCAAGAGCATTCGGTGACTTATAAACATACAAAAGCAATTTAAAAGATATTCTCTGTTCAACAGGTAACCAATGAAGAGATGGTAGCCGAGGTGTTGATTTACGTTGTCTATTTACATCCAAAACAAGTCTTGCAGCCCAATTTTGTAAACGCTGTAAACGAAGAGTGTATAATGTTGGTAGTGAAGATAGTAGTCCGTTGCAATAGTCAAGACGAGAGAGAATGAGAGCTAATAATGCAATCCACGGACAATTGCTTTGAAAACAGACACGAGAAAAGACCGTTATCAAATTTACAAAACTGTCATTAAATATGTTAAAACAGATTATATCAAAATGTTATTTTGTGTTTTGGTTCAGTAAAACTTGGTGTAACAAAACGCAAACTCATAATAAAAATTAAGCAGTAATCCTTTACGGATTTTAATTCAAGTCGACTCCCAATACTAGTGTGCCATCATTGGCACATCACATAGCTCCAACACATTCGAGTGACTATATAAATCTCTACAACCAACTCAACAGCATCTTCTCTCTACCTTCCTTAACAATAACGATAACAATAAATGTGAGCCCAATCCGTGTGAGAATGGTGGATCATGCCAAGGTGGTAGAAGATCGTTTTAAAATTGTACTCAGAAGACCATCCAAAGGCAATAAATGTGCTTAACAAAATGTATCACGGCATTTTTTGTTACAGCTCCATTGAAGTGACAATAAAATAATGTTTGTGTTTTTGTGTGCAATTCATATCTTTGAGCAATGTACTATCCATCAGTAATCAGTTTAATCTAATTTAATGTTTGTTTAAGGAATAATCTGTATTTAAAGCTGCTAAAATATAATGAAAATAAAGCCACAAGGGAGTACAAAAGTGCACTTTTCTCAGTTTTGTAGTTTTATTTGCCACTTATATTCGCTAGTTGCTTAATCTGCCATGCGATGCTTAAATGATTTATATAAAACTGAGAAAAGTGCCTTTGTGTATTCCCCTTATACAATACAATACAGAAAGCAATAATTGCGCCAATTTCAAAAGGCTCAGAGCGCTTACAAGATAGACACCTTAAAATTACAACTTAAACTACAAAATGTTAGTGTATCTTGAGCATATAGTACAATATATTATAGTACATACAAAATGTGCCCTTATCTTCTTTATATTTTAGCAGCTTTACTACTTACTTACTTAATTCGGGTCGTGTCCCCGATCTACGATGTTTCTCCACACTCTTCTGTCGTTCATTGCTGTCTTTATGTCACTCGTCTCCAGTCCAGTATCTTGCTTGAGTAGATCGATAAATGTCAGGGCAGGTCGTCCCGGCTTTCTTTTGCCATGTTTGGGGATCCAGTGCACCAGTTTGGATACTGGCTCCTCACTTCTGTAACAGTGGCCAGCAAACCTTGTTCTTCTCTTCCGGATCTTCTGGCTTATTTTGGGGAGGTCACCATACAGTTGGGTGTTTGGTATATGTTGTTTCCAGTTGACATTGAGTACTACTCGCAGCATTCTGGTGTAGCAGCCATCTAGCTCTTTCTGTAGCTTGGGGGTAATGGTCCAAGCTTCGCATCCATATAGCAGAACTGACTCCACCGTTGAGGCAAACAGGCGAAGTTTGAACTTCCGAGATAGAGTTGACTTCCATATTTTGTTCATTTTGCCGCACGCTCTCCATGCTGCTGCTTTGCGTTGCTTAATGTCTTTTACCGTACTCTCCATCCAGGCACCAAGATATTTAAAATCTTGAACTTCCTCCAGCTTGTTGCCATCATTTGTCTGTATGGATCCCTTCTGGCTCTGGTTATATGACATAAACTTGGTCTTCTTAGCATTCATTTTGAGACCGACCTTTGCTACTGATGTCTCAACTCTTTGCAGCAGATCTTGTGCTTGATGAAATTTCTCTGACAACAATGCAATGTCATCGGCGAAGTCAAAGTCTGTCACCACCTCTGGCCCGATCCGCCTACTTCTACGCCTGTCAAGATGAAAACCAAGCTCTTCTTCTCTCCCCTCTATGGCTATCCTCAGGGTAAAGTCCAGCACAATCACAAACAGATATGGGGCAAGTGTGTCTCCCTGTAGAACTCCAGCCAATATTTCAAACTGTGCAGTCTCTCCGTCAGGTGATATTACCTTAGCCATGGTATTCTCGTACATTCCTCCGATTGCTTCAACGACTTGTTTTGGTATTCCATAAGCTCGCAGAATTTTCAGCATTTTGCCACGGTGGATTGTGTCGAAGGCCTTTCTGAAATCAATGTAGGTGATTACTGCTGCTAGGTTATTGGCTTTAACTCCTTCTATGAGCCTCCTCAGTGCCAGTATGTGGCCCGCTGTCGTCCTTCCAACCCTGAAGCCGTTTTGATTGGTTCTCAAATGCTGATCCAGCTCTGGTCTGATTCTGTTCAGGATCATTCTGTTGTATGTTTTGGCAACGATAGAACTTAGGCTGATACCTCGGTAGTTGCCGCCTAGGCTAAGATTCCCTGATTTTGGAATTGGAACAATGTTGAGCACAGACCATTGGCTTGGTTTTTTCCCTTTCAGTAATGCTTCATTGCAGAAGCTCAACACAATGTCGTCAAGGTCGCATCTTTTCAGAACTTCAGGTGGGATATTGTCTTCACCACTGCTTTTTCCTTCTACCAGTGACTTTTTAGCTTTGTCATATTCTTCCTGGTCGAAAGGCCCGGTTTTAATTTCCAGATCTTCTAGGATTGGTGTGATTTCCTCATCCTCATTACTGATGTCTGGTGGGCTCCCCAGAAGGATTTTGAAGTGGTTATACCAGTTTGTGACCCGATCTTTCTGAGTTTCTCCCTCAGCTGCTTTAAGTACGGATTATTCCTTAAATAAACATTAAATCAGGTCAAACTGATTACTGGTTGACATTGTTCAAAGATATGAATTGCACCAACAAAAAAAGATGGGTTTTTTTACCCCAAAACGGTCTTTTTATGCTGAAATTGGTCTAAAAATTGATTTATATTGTTGTCACCCCTCTTCATTGGAAACCTTACTATCTACGCACTTAATTTAGCCTAGATGTAGAGCTGTAACATAAAATACCGTGATACATTGTTTAAAACACGTTTATTGCCTTTGGACTGTCTACTGACTTGTTTGATTGGATTTGACTGCAACACCTGCGAAAACGGTAAGCAAATGATAACTAAAGATCACACCAAATCCAAAGCATTTTCTTTAGTAAATTTGGATTTGCTAAAACCTTCTGAATTCATGAGTTTCATTGAGATTTTTATCAATTGGGGTGCGCACTGGAACGTCGTCGTAAAGACGTCGTCCCGTAACATCTCTTAAACAGAATGATCAAAATAATTTAAAATAAATGAAATATCACTTTTTATATAGCGCTTTTCCAATGTTCAAAGCGCGTACATTTAATCCGCTGTCACTATAGGATACATCAGAATCAGTTCGCTTCACATAGGGGCTGTACATTATATCTCACAAACTAGTCGGGTGTTACTTCCCCATATGCCCTTAAAAAGCTTAATAAAATGTATATTAGTTATGATGCTTTCATATATCAACGAGTATGATGAGGCATATTTGTACTAATTTCACTGCATTTTACATGGTGATTCCAATGGTAATGTTGACATATTTGAAACATTTTGTGAAATGTTCCCTGCAGACGTCTACCGCGTGGAAAGTGTTTAATAGCCATACTCAATTAGATGTGTGACCTCACAGAAAACCCCAAACACAAGATATATCAATATCGGTAATTAGCCTTGACAATTAATAATTGAATCACATAATGGGTTTAACTGGAAAATATTTTTCTACATTCCTATGCGCAATTGTATTACAACCCACACACACAAAACCAAAACTATTAAAGTTTGCAACGCCTGCAAGATGTTTTCGTCCGATATGGATATCTCGCCATACGGTTAATTTCACTCCGAATTATTTGGAGACGGTAACTATGTAATATGGTACGCATGCAGGAGGAACATAGATGAAACATGTCCACGGGGTATTTACTACATGTAGTGGTATTATACACGTAGACGTTATTCTTAATTGGCGCATTTGCGTCAACAGAGGGAGTGGAATCCAACTGAGCATACTCCAGACGACGGTGGCTACGAACGGCCGTTAATTTTGAATTTCCGTTGGTTTCAATGTAACAATGGATTTTGATTATATGACCCCATAAAATTCATCATAGGTTAGAAGAAAATGTTTCCAATCCAAAACCGTTCGGGATGGCTAATCATCCCAATTGTAAATGCTATTTTTTGAATTTAAACCGTTGTTAAGCGGTCGTCCCATTCACTTGATCAGGTAACCTCGTTCGCATATTTTAACCTGAATACTCGTGAATACGCCTATGTCCAGCGTCGTCTGGCATACTCAGAGCAATTAGTGCTCCCGAACATTACAATCTCGTCCTTTGACTGCAATGTAATGAACTGTGAACTTTAACATTTTCCTAGATAGTGTTGGTTACCAGCCGACATTTTTTTCTTCTAACTAGTGGATATAATTAGTTTATACGTTCAAGGTAAAATATAGTACGTAAGTTAAAATGTTGAACAGCTCAGAAATTTGAAGAATTGTTTGTGATTAGTACAAAGTTCACCCCATTGAAAAACTACAGCACTCTCGTCTTGGCTAAATCGCTAGCCTCGTTTTCAGTCCACTTAAACCCTCTTCGACATAAAAATGCGCCAATTAAGAATAACGTCGTCTAATAGCGTTCAATGTCATGATCAGTGGAGATAACAGCACTAAGTCAGGGTCGATAACGATACAGTAGTTATTAGCCCCCTCCACAAAATATTTGTCTCCCCCCCCCCACCCCACTTTGCCCCCCCCACCCCCCCCCCCAAAAAAAGACGAATTCAATTTAGTTAAAATAAGACCAAATTTGACAATTTTAGCATAAAATGGCAATTCTTTTGCGCATTCATTACCAAATTAGTTTAAATTAGACAAAATTTGACAATTTTATCATTAAAACAGCTACATTTTCCCCTCAAGCGTGCATTTTCATACCAAATTAATTAGAATTAGACAACATTTGACAATTTTAGCGTAAAATGGCAAAAATAATTGCGAGCTTTGCGCACATTTTCTTTTATTCATCCCCCCTAAAAAAGATTCTTTCCCCCATCCCCCCTCCAAAAAAAAAATAATGATGCTGGCGCCGCCTTTGTCGAATGGGCCATGGGGTTCGGGGTATTGCAATCCTTAAATCAAATTATGTTAGAATTATTAGTGAGATCGGACCCCGTCTGGCTCTGTGTTAAATATAGTAGTGCGCCACCGCACAACAAAAACAAACGAGGGTCGTCGATCGAAATCCGGGAAATACCAAGGAGTATATATAATAGGAGGGGACACTTAGCTCATTTGCATATTTGCTCATTAATATGATTAACCCCGCGAACCCAGTCAAAGGTCGCAGATAACGCCCTCTGGAGAGTCAAGGGGACTTTCTTTTGTTCTCTAACGACAGCGTTGGGACAGCGCATGAAGTTTCTTGTACAGAGTTGGCGATGAGCGATTGAGAAGTATAACAAAAGCATACATAAACAGATCGTAACATGAATAATGCAATGCAACAGGTCACACAACGTTCAGTCGAGCGACCGTATAAACAGTACACAAGATGCCATTTATTGTGTTCGAAATGTCAACGCCTTTACCATTCTTTCCAAAATAAGGAGTATAATCACATTACAAACACATTTTGTGCGAGAGTAACATATAAATATGGTTTAAAATGTCCAAAATGGCACGATAAAAATCCGTTCGTTATAAATAAAAGAATCAATGGTTAAATAATAAAACTGACACAATTACACTCGTCGATCTCTGTGGCGTGCACACGTTGGCCATATCGTTTGCAATCGGCAATCACGGGTTCGAATCTCCGTGTATTCGTTGTTGTTTTCTATTTTTTTGTTTTTTTAAAAATAAAAAAAACTTGATTGTGGATGTATGTAACATCATTTTTATGTCAATTTTTATAATTTATAAAGGCCGCCAATGCTTTTATAGTTTTTTTCTATTCTTTTTTAATCTATTTTTCTATCTATCATTTATCTCTGGATTTATTTAACTTTATAATCTAAACAAATTAAAATGCGTAAAACAATATACTATTGCTCGATAAATAAGTGATTGAAGTTGAGTTCACTTTGATAACGATAGCATACCAGTGTGCCCAACCATTTCTCCTTTGCACACTTTGTTTAAAATACATTCAGAGATGTCATTTTTATAGCTTGTTATAGCTAGGCTAATATACAACTGTAAGCTATTTGGATACACAAAGCAAACACATTTCCAAAACAGGCCATAGCCAATCGTACAATGAGAAAGGAGACCGTTTATACCAATGTTAAATCTACCATGATTACCATTTTTTTTAAACCTGTACAACCGATGAATTTCTAGAAAATCTTTGGTACAACTTTATTTCAAGAAAGTTAGTCCTTGTACCAAATGTAGCTAGCTTTAATAAACGAATTGGGAGACACAATATTCATGTCGAAATATATGTGGAAAGGCAATCAGACAACTATTGATAGACGCGATCAAGTCTTGTACCTTTGAAGGGTGATTACGGGCACGTATGAGTAAAGTGGATTCCCTCTATAATGAACCAAAATTTTAATTTCAGTGCCAAAGATCTTGAAAAAGGTTACAGGGGACATTCTCGCTTCGACGATGCTCCTATGCGTAGGTCAACTGAAAGCCCGGTCCGATGGTAGACTCTCGGAATCTCCAGAATCTTAGGAGATATGTACACATTTTCTCATAATACTTGATACTGCTACGCTTCCAATCATTAGATGGTTATAGCACTTTATGCACGGCGCAAAGTGCACGGTGTCTCATTTAGGCCCACAGGCCGGGCGGGCTTGTGAGTGCTCAGAACCGGGACTATTAACAATACACTCAATTAAAAAAAACAAAAAAACACCGGATTCTACTGTCGCTCTGTTATGGTCGTATAGTCGGCCCCCGGATTCCACCGTCACTCTGTTGCAAGTAAGTGTAGGCCTTATATTCGCCACAACATGTGGGCACTACCGTATAGTTTTATTGACTGTACATCATGCCTTTCGTCGGTATACAACTCGGACTTTTTACTGTCTGATAAGTCCACCCCTCCCCCTCCCTATGGCCCTGTTTAAAGCTGGCTACGCCAGGATTCGCGCATGTTGGATGTGCCGGCCCGCCGCGCGCCAGTCGGGTCCGCATTGCGGCGGCGTTATTAGTCACTCTCGATCATAGTTCGGCGTGGCCCCCCGCTACACGGCTCGATCCTCATGGCGGCAAGTTATTATCACATCAAACCACTTCTGGATGTTATCATCAATCAATGCATTGTCGGCTGCTTTATTTTAGTCAAAATTAAATATTATATACCAAGGGATATACAACTGTCACTGGATATACCCACTTTGCCTATCTGTGATATACCATTGAACCGTCAACGCCTGAATCTTTTCCGTGAACTTTTCCTGATTGGGCTTTTCACCCCAAACTGGCCGGAGCCCGGGGGTTAGATCTACGGTTGATTAGCGCATTACAAGAAGTTGTGTCACTTGCCATGCAGCACATACTCATTAGGCATTTGTCCAAATTTTTTGTGGACAAATCCAAAGCGATCGGACGCATGCGTAGAAAAAAATGTTGTCCCCTTGACTCTCCAGAGGGCCTTTTCGATATTCAGACGATGGCGGACATAGGTTCGTGTGACGAATATTCTAGGTGAAATTCGATGTGGGAACGCTCGGACTGTAGGGAACGATGATATTTCTGACTTTAACAGCGCCTGGGCATCGTTCGGGGACCGTTTGATTATCACTCAGGTCGTGTCAGTATGAAATTAGGTAAAACACTCCGACATAAAATTGAAATCAACGGAGATTCAAAGATTACGGCCGTTCGTGTCCACTATGGTCTGGTACTTTTCATTTTCGACTTCACAAATGACGTATATTCATTGATATGATTATTCATTGTATATTCATGTACGTCGATGCTTTCGGCGATTCGAACAATAGAGTGTCAGGCGCCTAGAAATACTCACTTCATTCACACATTCAGCACCTGTGAGGAGAGAAGTGGGCTGGGCTACGACAGTTGACTTCCTGGTATAAACTTTAATTTAATTTTAACCCAGTCAGTGCAGCCAAAAGACTCGAGCTGGGGTATTTCAAGCGACAGCGTACCTACTTTTCATATGCTAATTTTACCAATAAAGTAACCATTCAGTTTACTGATAATTGGCATGAGTTAACGGTAGTTGCTTTAAGCGTGAGCTATCATGTCAGCTACCTTCATAACAGTATAGGGGACTGTACATTGACAATGTGATGTCAAACGGGTATAATTTCATACCGTCTGGCGTAGAATTAAGTTTGTTATAGTAATAAATCGATGTTATAACCCCGGTTATCGGACGTTATATCACAACAGTGTAACTAGCAAAAACAGTGTTGCTGGTTGGCCGCTCGGGTTGGCTCGCCCAATTAGCAGCAGGCGCGAGCGAGGCCTTGGCGGAGCGAGCGCCCTTCATACCAAGTTGCCAGTTTTGAAGTGCTTGGTAATAGACTGAGTACAGACTTGTAGAAATCTGGCTTTTGTGGCTATAAAAAATAAACTTAAATCGGTCTGAATTTTAGGTATTTTAAAGACCAATACAATACGTATAAACGTAGACGTTATTTATACAAATTCTATCAATTTGAGGACATTCTGACATGAAAGAATTTGTTTTATTCATTTATTTCTTCTTCTTTTTTTTTGGGGGGGGGGGGGGAGAAAGTGGGTTTGGCTAATACCGGACTGGTTGAGTGGGGTGACGGTTCGTGGCTGGGGGTGGGGCCCCATGGTAGAAATGGTCTTCGTATTTTAAATGCATTGCCCAGTGAAACTGAACCTTTTGCTAACTGCATCATCACTGAGCAAAAAGTCACAAACACGGGACAAAACACCTGGACAAAACATTGCGTGTACACCCGTCAAAGAATAAATTGGGTACCCCTCCCCCTCCTCTCCCGACAACAAGAGTATACATTGTCTATATGACGGCACACGACGTTTACATACATGTGTGACGCCACTAACAATATGAAAAGTTGTTTAGTTTGTCTATTCACTGTCAATTTTATTTGACCCTTTGTGGTTTCTTTTAGACTAACGACTTAAGGGGCGATATCCAAACTCTACAGTGATTTTAAAGCATTTTTCTAGCGATTTTACAACGATATTCCAACGGTATTTCGTTCTATTGTTAAAAGCATCGGAAAAAGATCGGTGATTAACTAGAAACCTCTCTACTTATCTGGCGTTAACAATATAACTATTGTAGTACTCTCGATGGCTGCATTAGTGAAGCAGACAGATCAAAGGCGCAAGGAAGGTTGTGTTATATTCTTTAAGAAATACTATATTATAGTAGAGTTTGGATATCGCCCCTAACTGGATCTCATTCAGGTTCAAAGTATTATCTAATTGTACAGACTGGGTTTTTTTTTATTCGTTGACTTTTGGATTCTTTCAACAAGGTTCAATGCATAAACTCATACCCCAAACAAACAGTTCATAATATTGTTGACAAAAATCGGGAAGAACACATTATGGTTTACCCACATCATATATTATTATAGGCCCATAACGTTGGATTTCATGGACAAAGATTCCCGTTTCTGTTTCATGTCAGTCATCAATGTAAAGTTACAGATGTTGCCGGTTGACTCTTGACTCTTTTCACGCCCATCGAGTGTAAACTGTGTAATAATTCGTTTACGTCACTTGTAACAGCGTGCGCGTGCAAACAAACAAGGTAAAAGAAGAACAAAATAGCACACGTCACGTCACGGGCGGGGAGGGGGGGGGGGGGGGGGGTGGGCGGGGAGGACAGTCAAGTCAAATATATAATCAAGTATGCGTCATCTTTGCACCCTCTTAGTGATAATTTTACGTTTCTCTCCGAAATTGTGCACGCATAAAAACCCGAGAATACCAAATACTTCACCCCCTTTCAAATGTTATATCAAAAGAATTTGTAAAAACATGGACACCCTTAGTCTTTATTGGAAGTTTGATGCACATAAAAAATACCTCTGAAACGTGGGACAACCCTATAACCTTGATATATTCGCGTATCGCGTGTTAGCCAAACATTATAATGTATAACCACACTATTACTCGTGGGGAAGAAGGGGTGAACTCCCTGCCAGAAAGCCTGCCACCCCATACGCTACTGCAGTATTATAGTTGACCCCCCACCCCCGATAATCAGAATTCCAAACAAACCACAGATGATAAGACAGACCGTGCATATAAAACCTCAGACTGCATGTACATAATGTCCACGACTTAATATAGATCATTAGGCGCCAACACGATTCATCTAGCAACATTGCAAAAAACACTAGACCTGGGGGATTTCAGGCGACAGCGTACCTAGTATTCAAACAAACAGACCTTGCATATATTATATTAATAAAACCACAGACTGTCTATGTCCACGACTTATAGATCATTGGGTTGGGCGCCAACACGATTTGTCTGGCAACATTGCAAAACACACTGGACCTGGGGCATTTCAGGCGACAGCGTACCTAGTATTCACGATTTACACCAACTTAGGCGTGCTAAACGTGATCGATAGTTATTGATCCAAAAGTAGGTACGCTGTCGCTTGAAATCCCCTAGGTCGACCCCAATCGCGTCAGTGCAGACATCGGGATACCATCTCGGAGATTCTACATACATTATAGGTTGCATTGTCACCACAGATAGCCAGTTAATCTTGCCAGCTGATACAAATCCGAAGATGGCAGACCAGGTAAGCAACCAAGAAGAAGAACAACAATGAACAAGTCATCTCATATTAACTTTTTATTTAATCAAAAAAAGTTGTACCCAATTAAAATGGAAATTGCATTGATTAATAGTGTTAGTGTTAATATTTGTAAATACACCACCACCCAGGCCAAGGGGGAGATGGCTTCCCAGGCTAAAAAATTCGGAGACCATACCCGGGGTTCTAGTCAGCTACCCCATGATTATCCCATGGCATAGCACACTGAAGTCGGCCCGACGTCGCGATCTAGTCGGCTGGAAGTCGGCCAGACATTAGCTCGACAGTCGGCTGCTTCCGCGGCTGACGACGTCCAATTGTTGTGCCAACCTCGGACGGACTTCCAGCCGGCGTTGACCTGCCGACTTCAGATGTTCAGTACAACGTTGGCTGACCGTGTATCAGCAACGTCAGATCAGGCCGTGGTGAGTTGGACTATATTCTCTGACTATATAGGAAAATTAATAATTGAACGAGCATCACGAACGCAGTACATAGATGAACGCGCCCGAAATTATCACGCGAATGGTTGTGCGCGCTTCACGCAATGTAGGCCTACGCGATACGCTGCTTAGTTGTGTTCGTTCAATTATTAATTTACCTATAGTTGGCGACTTTTTGGCCGACTTCAGCTATGGTTATTTTGATGCAAAAGAAAACGTACCGAAACAAATCTCATCTCTTTGGATGATTCCAAGCTATTCGGAATCTATTTTGATATCAAAACAAATCTCATTTCCTTTGATTCCCAGCTATTCCTCACGATTCATATCTGATGACTTGCAATTTTCAATTCCATACATGTAGGTGACCATGATTGTGAAGTTCTGGCTAAGAACAGTGTATGTGTCGGCGTATGATGAAAAATCATGATGTACAAGAAATAACCGCCATTTCCGATAGAATATTACAAACCTGGGATGATTATAACTAAATTTAGTTATAATTATCTCAGATACAAACACAACCGGAAATTGCGGGTATCCCCATGCGCCATCATAAAATGCACTTCAAGGCTCAAGCGTTAAATATAGTGTGATATGCTGCGTTATTTCCCCATCAATATCTACCAGCAAATATACCATCATCAACGCTGAAATGTAGCCTGTAGGCCTACGTCTAATTCCTTCAATTCATTTAAACAACAACACGAGGTGTATCGCTATTATAACGGGTTTAGAAAATGGCAAAAAACTGCACTGTCATGAATGTGTGGTATTTTAAATTCAGTGTTTAGATTTGATACGCGTATTCGTTAATTTTAATATTTATTCAATTATCAATTTGATCTTAAAATCATTGCAGATGAAAACAATGATTATTTAAATCATCAGTAATTTATTAATTTTACAATTATCTTTCTCAATTATGTAAGCACAATTAATAACAATTTTGAATTATTGAATATTTGTCTTTATTTATGTCTTCATAAAAAATATGTAGCCCGTTAACCCACTGTTGGTTTACGTAGTTCCGACGTCGGCAAAACGTCAGTACCCCAACAAAACTTTCAGGGTAATTTTGAACGTCGGTTCAACGTCCATGACGTCTTAATCTGGACGTCCTTTTCAAAATGTCCAGCCGATTTCAATGTAAGGACCCCGACCTCCCCGATGTCGGGCCGACTTGAGTGTGCTATCAGGGACATGAGTTAGCCAAGTGCTGCTGACTGTGTTGTTTAAGTGGTGTAGGGTTTAAAGGTTATAGAAATTGATTGTGTGATGTCGTATTAACCCTAGAAACGTGTGGTGGGGATGGATGGAACGAAGAACAGGGGGAGGGGGTTAAATTAAAAACCTTAACATTTATGTCCGCCGGCCCCGGGGATTATACCCGGACCGGCCGCGTGACAGGCGAGATACAAGTACACCACCACCCAGCAACGGTGGGAGGGCTTCCCAGACTAAAAAATTGGAGACCATAGGCCTATACTCGGGGTTTAGTGCTATGAGATAGAACTTGTGTGCACCAGGGAAAAAAATAGACGAGGGCTCCGGGGTGATTCACCCCCAGAATGTGTAAAATAGCCCCCCTGAAGGCAATGGCGAGGGTGAAAAAATTGATAAAAATCCATGAAATAGCCCCCGTGAATTCTCAGCAGAGGATTCCCTTTATTGGATAAATATCCCTTGTTGTCCCATGTTTCAAGCCATTATTGTCATTTGAATTTGTTATGCTAGCATCGATCTTTTTAACATCAGCATTCCTTTGAACTTCCATTATTACTTCACAATTACTTCAC
Source organism: Ophiura sarsii (assembly GCA_035610835.1). NCBI lineage: Eukaryota > Metazoa > Echinodermata > Ophiuroidea > Amphilepidida > Ophiuridae > Ophiura > Ophiura sarsii. The sequence goes on from CM069448.1 coordinate 33,413,783, forward strand.
AATACTACGCATTAATCGCAATGACCGAGTAACTCGTGACGAATTCGGAAGCAATGTGTTGTGTTGTGCAAAATCAATGGCGACCGAACACTCGCATCTCCCGTAATCACATGCTTGCTTTCGATCTCTACATACAACATGTACATCTGTCAGACATAACAGTTACGATAGAATTGTACAAAGTGACTGAATAACCTCATATCCCAAAGGCGGTTTACGTGCACTTTGCCATGTGTAATATACATGATTACAGACACGCGTAAATTGGTCAACAACAGGCCGACAATCTAGTCTTAAAGGGTCAATGATTAGACACTTATTTCAGTCGTTTTACAATTCATTAAGGTAAGGTATAATATAGCTGGTATATCAATCAATACATTTAAAACATGTTTATTGATATGAAAAATTAGAAAATATCATAGTTTGTAAAATAGCCCTCGTCTTGCTGAAAGTAGCCCCCCTGAACACCATCACGAGGGCTTTTTTTTCTTGAGAAAATCCACAAAGAGCCCCCCTGAAAAAAATATTATTTTTACCCCTGGTGTGCACGCAAGCAAGGTGCTGTTCACTGTGTTGTTTCCGTGTGGTGTAGTAGGGTTAGGGTTAATGTGTCTTAGAGTCCTAACAATTTTAGGCTATGACAATGCCCTGGGGTCCTGGACCTGAAGACCCACTTTTAACCCTCTTCTGCTTGCTCGAAAAAAGACCACCCCTTTTGAGCCTGCATCAGCTCTTAAGACCCCCATTTTATTGAAAATTCTAAAATTGTGAACATTTTCATTCCAAATCCCCATTTGTTAGAAAAATGTGGGTTTTAGAACGCAACATTGGTGTTCTTAAAGGGGCACTAAGAGATGTGTTGGAGTCTGCGCCCTCAAATGATAAAAACTGGGATTAGTATATTTATACAATTGTATTACATGTATCATACATGATGTATGAACTTAGGCCTAAAAAAAAAGAAGGTTTGATTGGCGTAACCCGACCGACCCTAAATACATCGCCGACCCTGAATATTTTTTATTATTTTGAGGAGAAAAAAAAAAAATATATATATTTATAAAAATTGAACAAAGTATTAAAGTTTTTGACTGTTTGCTTTCATTTTCGGCTATTTTAAGTCCCCATGGAAATGATATATTGTTGAACACAACAGTACTGTGCAATGTCTACACATAGCTCTAGCGTGTTTAATTGCCGGGCAAAAATGTATCGTTGTGTTCAACGATGTGTTCAAAAGTAGGTGATTTAAAAATAAAAAAAATAATTTAAAAAAAAAAAAAATCCCGACCGACCTACCCTATTTGTTTTGGTCATGTTACGCCAATCAAACTTTTTTTTTTTTAGGCCTTATTACAGTACACCTAGTATAAGGATTAAGAAAAATCAGCCCTCTTTGTACAACAAAATGTTGATTCGAAAATGCTGATCGGGCCAGATCAGCATTTTACGTCAGACAGTACCCCCTGCAGTACGCGTGATAACTAATGCGAACCATATTTGCATAGAGGGTGTTTTTCAATAAAAAGCGATGGTATAGTTTTAAACAAGTTTTGCTGTGCTTTTGTTAGTAAAAACAACAACAATGGCAATTTTTAATGTTCATCTTGAATTCTGAAGTAAAAGTATGGGACACTCTAATCAAAATACACTTTAATAAACAAATTTGGGACAAAATAAGTTCTTAAAATCCTAACGAAGCCACCGTTTTTGATACCCTGGATGGCACACCCCTACCCAAAAAATAAGTTAAGTGCCCCCCCCCCCCTCCCCGGGTTACGATGATGATACTTGACTATTGGCCCAAGCTACCCTTAGCACGGATTCAGCCGTTGAAAAATGACACACCCTACATGTATGGCCTATACCTTATTTTTTTTATTCTCTGAAATTGGCGATTTTGATACCCTAATTTAGCACAGGTTAAGATTAAAATCTGTGTTTTCGTTCAAGTAATCATTTTTTTAAACATGAAATTTTTAAAAATCAAAATAAATTATACTAACAATAACAAATCTTGCTAGTGTTTTAATATGTTACAGGCAACACTTTTCTTCCCATATTAAATGATAAGTTACTGAATTAAGGTATTTTTTGATTGTTAGAGCATGATCTGGTGTTACTTGACGGTCAGGTAAGGAGTCACTCGATGCTGTTTAAATGACCAGTTTTTACTCTGAAAATGAAGGAAAAAAATGAAAATTGAAAAGAAGAAAAAAAATGTTGGTACCCAATTTCGGGTACCCGACTACCCGCTCGAAAAATAGGTCGGGTACCCGGGAATCAAAATACCCGTGAACTTGCAAGTCTAGAAATGGGTGGCCGGGACTGTACACTTTGTCCCGACCAAGGGGGGGCCGGGACTGTAGCGGGGACATACAAAAAATGGTGCCTGGCCCTGCGGGGACCGTAAACAATTGTACCCGGGACGTCACGTCACATGGGCAATTTGTACATCCCGACCCTAATCCCAGCTATCCCCAGGTCCCCCGGGGCCAGGGATGCAATTGATAAGTGCATTATATAAACTGCTCACAAAAAGTATCGAAACACTTAGAAATGATCCAATATATAACGGCTCGAAAAGGTATGCATTAATCGAAGCAAATAACAAAGTGCATAATTTTGTTCTGCGTATTTTGACACCTCAATCGTTGAGATACAATGTTGCGGAGCGGAGTTATTGTCATTTCAATGATCGTGGGTCCAGTTTCCAAGGTGACACTCATCCCTATTGAAAATCACGAATCTGATCATTCTAAACAGTAATGCAAACTTCTTTGTATAGGGTGATTGTCACTTTTGAAACTGGACCCACGACCATTGAAATGACAATAACTCCGCTCCGCAACATCGTATCTCATCGATCGAGGTGTCAAAATACGCAGAACAAAATTATGCACTTGGTTATTTGCTTCGATTAATGCATACCCTTTCGAGCCGTTATATATTGGATCATTTCTAAGTGTTTCGATACTTTTTGTGAGCAGTTTAGTAGCAACCCACAAACATAAAATACAGTAAAGATTTTAAAGATATAGTACAGACACTGTAAAAGTGGAAGTTGTTTCGCTTTTCGCGCTTGACACACTACTGCGAAATTGACAATGCATGGATATTTTTTTTTTTTGCGTATAAACTAGATCAGGTCTATGTGATGAAACTACAAATCTTGGATTCAAAAATATGCAAAACAGTTCTCAATCGACAAATCGTGAACAATTTTTTGTGCACAAATTACCTCTTACTCTTACTTAAAGGAGCATTAAGAGATGTGGTGGAGGCAGCGCCCTCAATTACAAAAATATATGATAAAAACTGGGATTTGTATATTTTTATAATTGTATTACATGTATGAACTTGAACTTACACCTATAAGGATTAAGAAAAAATCAGCCCTCTTTGTACAACAAAACGTTGATTCAAAAATGCTCGTAGAGCCGCAAAAAGCATTTTACGTCGGACAGTATCCCCCGCAGTACGTGTGATATACATAACGCGAACCATATTTGCATAGAGGGCGTTTTTCAATAAATAGCGATGGTATTGTTTTAATCAAGTTTGGCTGTGTTTTTGTTATTAAATAGAAACAACAATAATGGCAATTTTTAATATTCATCTTGAATTCTGAAGTAAATTTTTAAATTTTAAAAATTTTCAACACCAATGTCCCTTTAAGCTATGGATTACACACTGTAAAGTCAAATCCACAGTATCAATTTGAGAGTGAACAGTGAACATTTCATCCAGTGAACAATGTACTAAGTTTGATTTCCCCCAGGGCCCTAATTGCCATGGAAGTCAAAATTATGTCATTCAATCCAAGGTCATGGACTGCAGTCTGTGCTATTACAATGTATACATGGTCTGGGTAGGAGCTAAACGTGAGACACACACACACACCACACACGACCTACATGTAACACTGCAATCATGCACAGGGTGTGACTGTAAGGTGGGTGCTTCTCGGAATAAGCAAACTTGTTGTTTGCCTGTGTCCTGTTCAACTTCGAACACTCTTTTTTTCAAAGTAGGTGAGTTTTCTGTCGTAAGTTCAGATCTGCCTGATAGTAAAAGTTGATACATCCATCATTCATAGCCTGTGTGGTAAAAATGTAAAAAAGATGAGGGATCGTAGCACTACATGTAGCAGCATAGATTTTATAGGTCGGGCTCTATTCTAGCACATGAATCGACACTAAGAAATCATTGATCCTTGACTTTCTACAGTCCATGGCTAGGGTCAAAATACGTTTTTGGCTGTCAAAACTGGGGACTAATCACCTTTAAGCCCCCATGTATTTTGAGCCGTCCATGGCAATTAACAAGGGTTTTCACTCTGCCTTGTACAGTACAGTACATATGATACTATGGCTAACTATGCTATATGGTTCAGGTAAATTACAGGAGATCTCCAATTTTAAATATTATTTTTTTGCCCCAGTTTGGGGGACGTACACATCCACCACAACTTTAGGTTTAAAAAATAGTTGACTTGTCCTTTTTCATATTTTGGTTAATTATTTAGCAAGGTGTGTTCTGTTTAATGTTTAATTACGACATAAATGCTTAAAACGGTCAATTCTCACTTATTTGATTTAAACAAATTAAGGTTGTGAGTTAAATTACGAAAAAAGAAAGATGCATGTTCAGTATTCTTTGAAGTCTGCCTTCTTGTGAAGTAGGTATCTGTTTGTTTCCATAACAAAAATAAATAAACCGACTTAGACGTTGGTTAAGTCAACATCTTATTTTTTATGCCTTAGGCGACAAAAAACACACACCCTGTATTAGGGCAAACGGTCGGTCCCTTTTTGTCTTTCTTTTTTTCCTGTGAAAATGTAAACAAATCTGGAAAAAATTTAAAAAATCTGTAAATCGGACAAGCAAAAGAATTTTTGGGGTCAGTAATCATTTGCATATGAACATTTTTTCAAAAATTTCAAATAAAATGGGTCGGTCGGGCCGTACAACAGGTTTCTTTTTTTCGGAATTGCTGCAATTGCATTCGGCATGTTCGATTTTTCAATAGCAATGAATATGCAGAGGGTTGTTCTATAGGTTTCATCATGTCAGTATTGAAGCAGATGTTCAACTCTCGAAAACCTGAGTGCTTTTATGCATACATTCCCTTTCAGTTAGCGGCTAACCCATCACCCATTTCCATCACACATTTCCATCTGGCTGAAATCAATATACCGTATTATCCCTATTAAGCGCCCAGGGCGGTTAGCAAAGTCATTTTGGGTGGGCGCTTATGTTACCTTTTTAAAACTCATTTATCGTACTAAATAAAATGTACAAGCGGGTCATTTGAAGATGCTGACCATTTGATGGTCATTTGAAGATGCTGACCATTTGATAGTCATTTGAAGATGCTGACCATTTGATGGTCATTTGAGGAAGCTGACCATTTCATGTACTAAATGAAATATATACATAAAAGTGGTCATTTGAGGATGCTGACCATTTAAAAAGGTGGGTGCAATATAAGGGATTGTTTGTTGGTAGTCATTGAGAAAAACAGGGGTGGGCGCTTATAAGGTCCTGGGCGCTTAATACTAATAATAGGGATAATACGGTAGTCCAAGTCAAGTCCCCAAGTCACCTGGTCTAGTCCCAAGTCAAGTCAAGTCAAGTCAACTCACAACCCACTGCAAGTCAAGTCACAAGTCATTTGGCACAAACACAAGTCCAACACTGCAAATTATGAGCGTTTACTTTTCGACAAACTAAAAGTAAACGCAATTCTAAACACAAAAGTCAAGTCACACATTATTTTGTTCAAACCAACTATAAGCAATTAGGTATCAATTTTGGCCCATCCGTAGTTTTTTTAATTTTTTTAATTTTAATTTTTTTTTTATAATAATTTTATTGTCATCGCAGCCAACTGGTTGAATTGTAACAACATTACAAACAGGGCAAACTGAGGACCGCTTAGAGGTGCTAAACTTGTAAATCTTCTAAATGAGAAAGCAACAACTCGCAGAATAATGGCACTTGTCATGTTGGATTTCAGATTTCGATCGATATCGAATAGGGTTGCCAAAAGAAATCAGGCCAAGTCACGAAAAATGGTCGCACAAATTGTCAAAAAATCGCACAAATTTGATTGTCATCACCTAAACCAAACACCTTAAGATTATTATTTTTCTCTCTCTCTCTAATTGTTGCCGTCACTTAAACAACAAAATACCCCCCCCCCCCCCCCTATAAACGGGCTGGAAAGAGAAGGAAAAACACACAACCAAAACCCAAAACAACAGCAATGGGGGATGTTCAAAGTTGCCCTGTCGAATGACGAAATCGCGGGTTTGACAACACTTATGTCGAATAGCGATTAATTGATTACAAATATGGGCGCGCTATTTTTTTCTTTTCTTTTTTTTCGTCAGGAGAGACAAGAATAAAACATGCATTCAACCTCGTAATTGTCAGGCCTACAAATGCGCCATTTAGAAAGTTTACGAGATTGCTAAATGTTGCTTTTTACTTGCATTGGCCACCCAAGTCATTTTTCGTAAGTCCAAGTCAAGTCACAAGTCATAGGGTTGCAAGTCTGAGTCAAGTCACAAGTCAAATGCCAATATTTTCAAGTCAAGTCGGAAGTCACAAAAGAAAGACAACTCTGCTGGTCAGGAACCTTAAATTATGTTTTGTAAACCTGACTTGGATCATGGTCTAATCATTCCAGTGGGTTCATTTCACAGGTGTTGTACCATTTTTAAATTATTTAGAAAACAAAAACAAATTTATGGTGTTTATGGAGCAATGTCATGTTTTCTGTCCCCTAATGAAAACTAGCATACATTTCTCTGTTATTCTATATGCAAGCCTGTTACTTACACAATTATTACCTTTATTTATGGGCGTAATTGCAAATTTAACTTGTTTGAAAGATCATTTGCACATAAAGCAACCCTTTTTACTAAGACACTCAACTCAAGGTGCACCCCTTTTTTTAAGTGAAAATACATTTGAGGTAAAAATGGGTCCTGACTTTAATGGCACATCAGTAATCAAACTCACACCACTTATTCTGAAAGTGTGTTCCTCTTATTGACATATCGTGTACTCTGCGAGTTACCAAAATCAATTCTTGGTTGGACTCCGGGTTTGATCCCCTGCACTGGTGAAGAGTGACCCCCACCCCAAAAAAAATATATAATGACATGTTATTCTCCCTTGATTGAGTAATTGTCAATAAATGCATGGGGAGTTTAGGGTCAAAAGACATCTTTTTCATGTTCTTTAACCCTAACCTTCCTTAAAGCCACAAATCGCTACAACTGGTTTTTTGGCAGGGGTGTGCCGCCCAGGGTCTTAAAAGGGGGGCTTCAGAACTGAATTGACAGAATTGTATTGATGAAATATAGTGTTTTAAGAACTAGTTTGTTTTTCAAATTTGATTAGTATAAGAACACAAATCATTGGAATGAAAATGTTTGAGATTTTTGAATTTCAATAAAATGGGGTCTTTTGAGCTTGCATCAGCTCTTAAAAGAGCTGATGCAAGCTCAAAAGGGGGTCTTAAGAGCTAGCAGAAGAGGGGAAAAGGAGGTCTGCAGGGTGGCACATAAACCCCTTTCCAATGTCAGTGCACCCACCAGGGCATGATACAGCGGACTATCAAATGGTCTCAAAAGGGTTAACTTTTTCGAGCTGACCTGTTAGCGCAATAAGGTTCGATTCCAGGTGGAGCTGGCGAAGAGTGAATTTCCAAAAAGAAAAATTATCCTGTTTTTTTCCCCCTGAAAGTGATAGTATATAATTGTCAAAATAACGCCCAGGGATTTAGGGTTATAACGTGTGATCTCAGAAATGTGCTATGAACTCACTGCACATTAGAGGTAGGTAAGCAGAATATGAAATAAATTAGGAAGGCCATGCTGAACTTGATTACTTATTCAAGTCAGTGTTTACCTGAATAGATCCGCCCCACTTCATGGTCGCGAAATTATATGCACGTACCTGTAATCTTGTTATCATTTCTCCCTGTCCTTCATTTTAAAGGTCACCACATATCCCAAGAAAGCAATCAAATTACATTCTGTTTTAATTGACACTGGACATGAAGCACAGCTCCATAATGATGTTGAGTGTATGACAAAATGACAAGTAATAATTTGATTACTTTTGAGTACCTTTAGGCGATGAAAAAATTCACATGTTCTACGGGCGGAATTTAACCCGGTTTTTCTTCCTTTTTTCGTCTTCTTTCATAAACATACATGTATGAGCTTTGAAAATTTCTGATTAAAATATGAAAAGGATTTCTTGAATTTATATACATTTTGAAACAATTTTGGATGATTTTTTTAGATCTAATTTTGAAGATGGATAAACAATTTCAGGAAACAGAAATTGTATAAGAAATTATGGATTAATTGCATAGTTATGGGCCCATAAACAGATTTTTCTTTTTTTAACCTTTAGCCAATAATTCCTTGATGACATGCGCACTCATTTTCATCATAAGTAGTCAGGACTATGTTGCCTAGTTTAATAACACAATCAAACAGTCCTTTCTGTATTTGGCACGCTAACTTGCAGTGGATGGTATTCATACGAACAGTGCAGTATCATCTTAGTGAATAATATTTTCGGTAAGAAAAACACTTGAGTTAACATTTTAAAATGTTGTACATTGTTTTGTAATTGTGTTTTAAACATATGCACAGCACTTCTAATGCGTGTACTTCAATTTGTTGATTTATATTGTTTATTTAGAGGAAGACATCACTTCTTCAATTATTTTGATCAAGCCTGTTGGATGTTAATTTTATTTGTTTTCACTAATTATAATTTTGTTGCACAGTGTGAAACATAATGAATATCATTCATGAAAGTACATGTATAAACTTTGCAAGAATGATGATGATGATGTTTTATTTTTAAAAAAAATCATCTATGGTGATTGTGTATTTTAAAGTAAATCGTATACAATTTGTGCTTGGTGAGTAGTTCAGCATCATTCAAAGGTACGTGCTTCGTACACTTCCACCAAGTAAACCGCGGCCGCCCATCTCTTTTTGTTTTTTGTGTGTTTTTTGTCACGCCTTTGTGCAGTGGTCAGTGATCTCACTGGACATCAGTACACCCCACATTTTATCAGTTAACCATTTTTTAGTCTGAAGCTAATAAGGCGAAGAAGAAAACCCTTGTTCCATGGTCTGACAGACCTCAGGTATTGGTTGGTTGCAATGGTGGGACTTTTTCACAATTTCTTCAAAACATTTTGGCAATCTTTTAAAAGTGTCCGAAATGTTCAAACATTTTGCAAATTGTATCCACAATTTTAATTTGCTGAATCAATCAAATTCGTAGCTGTGCATTGGGGATTTTTAGTCTGACGGCGGAAAGCTGCCACCTTAAGTTTTCTAGTACGGTAGATATGGATAATGAGAAATTTGGGTATAGATTCAATGGCCACAGAATAAATTGCTCATTGTTTTCTCTGCACACCGTTTGTTTTAATGCACTGGTTTGCATTTTGAAGTGACTTTGTAGATTGCACAAGAAAGAATTGACAACTGAGATAACCAATTGTATGAGTCCTGTCTCATTTGTTTGTTTGCTTGTTTGTTAATATATTTGCTTCTTTCTATTTGTTTGCTTATACATAATTTGCTTCTTTGTTTGAGTTGTTGTTGTTTGATTTCTGTTCACTTCATCAGAAAAAGTGGTCTGCGCAAGATTTGAACCTACTCGAAAGTCCGTAACAGTCAAGTGCGTTATGGAATTGTTGAATTCTATCGCGTAGAATATATAATTACGTAGGACACGTTAATACACAGTAATTTTGAAGTGACAAAGATTTTGCCAAGCTCAACTATTTTTTAATATATTTTAATTATTTCTCCACAATCCAACATGTTCATATTTTTGTATCAAAATTTCTTACATTTTAAAGACAATCTGGGTACAAATACTGATTGTATACATAAAAGTAATTCATAGACTCCACCACAAAACCTTTGTGACCGACTTTGACAACAATCCTGAGAACAATTAAAATAAGATTATGATCATTCGTTTCAAGAACTTCCCCTTCTTATGACAGTACGTAAGCCATTAATTAACATTGTGACAATTGTAAGTCTTCTACATGTAATGGTAGTGATTGACTGATGCACTTCCACTCCAGGTTATAGGCAGCAAGGAAGATTACAAAATTAGGACACACCTTCAAACAACTCTCATCTTACTTCACTTAAATTGGTTAACCCCTCCCATCCCCCAGCCTATACATTGTTTCTAAGCTATATAGGCCATCAGTGCATGGCAAAATCTCATCACCAGATCTAACTATCACATTTTGTTCCGATTGACTGCTAAACTACTTTTACGTAATGTAAAATCACATATTTCTCCATAATTACTGAACTGAATGGAAGTGTTCCTAGACCAAAAAGGTAATCACTCATTTCTGAACCGAATCAAATGCAGTTTTCTTCAAATTATAGCAAACTAATTTGTTTATCTTCCATTATGTTGCTTATTTTAGGAAGTTACAATCACCTAAAACATCTTGTAGTAGTTCTTTTTGGGACACCCTGTATACATATGTGACGCGATCAAGAGGAATGAGTCGGATGTCGGGGAATCCCAAATTGAGATATGGCCAATTCAAAATGGCGGCTTACATAAGTTTTGATGGAAATTCATGTATACAATTTGACAAAACTTTGGAACAAAACGTCGTATCGTAATGGGGTTTTCAGTTTCTGAAAGCTCTAGGTTTCTTCTTTAAAACTGTATTAAAAACTCATTTTCGACCAGGGTCGACATCCGACTCATTCCTCTTGATCGCGTCACATATACTGAAAGCATTCCATATAACCCTTTTTGATAACTTGACAGCCATGCAGTGTGAATTTGAAAATTAAAATGAGTGATAGCTTTTTAATGAAAATCTGTTTATTTTGTTTTATCGTTTTTATTGCAGAGTCATGAAGCTGTTGCCCGCATAAAGGAGACCATGATTAAGGATGATGGCACTAAGCATATCTTTGTGGTCATGGGTGCTTCTGTAAGTATTACTGTAGAGAAGGGGGAGGAAAGGACAGAAATAGGCGGGGGTATGGAGATAGATTAGAGAGTCATGAAGCGGTTGCCCCAATAAAAGAAACCATGATTAAGGATGATGGCACTAGGCATATCTTTGTTGTCATAGGTGCTTCTGTAAATACTGTTAGTGGAGGAAACAAGGAGGGGAGAATGAAAGGACACAGAAATGGGCGGGTGAACATGTATGGAGACAGATTAGAAACTAATAAATAAGGATGATGATCCTTCACAAAGTTTATTTTGTGATGTTGTGCATAGTACCACACTGGTATTTTGAAATGGGAGGAAGGGAAAAGAGATGAGAGGGGGCAAGAGGTGGGGGAAGAGGATGAGAGGGAGGGAAGGAAATAATTGCAGGGTGGAGAACATGGAGATAGGAGAATGATGGTTAGCAGTTAATATTCACGATGTAACAGTGACATTTCCAGATTCCCGAAAATAAATGCCTGCTAGAATAGCAGTAATTTCAAATTCGCGAAGTTGGTGTTTTACAGTATATTGATGAGAAGTAGTGTGTCATCAATACCAAGTCATCACTTTTTGTAAAATGGCATAAATAATTTTCAAAATATTACTTGGATTATTCAGGCCATGACTATTCTACAAAATGTAAACATTTACAAACCTAGTGTAGACTTACATGTAATTATATAGTCCATATTTTAACTGTTAGTGTTAATGTAAATCTATTCTGTGCTTATTGTATTCAAGGGTGATCTGGCCAAGAAGAAAATCTACCCTACTCTGTGGTAAGTAAAACATTTGATCAAATTCAGCCTGAATTCAAGGTTTAAAAACATGTTCTGGGCCTGACAGACCATTACATTTGTTGTATAGATTCCTTTTTTTTCAATTTTGAAATTTGTGGGGGAACTGTTTTTACCAATTATTGAAAAATGTACAAACAATTTTGCAAAAATTATGACCGCTCCCAAAAAGAAAACATGAATGAACCTATTATACCTTCAGAGGTTTGTCTACCCATAGGATAAAATGGTTTTTTTTATTGATTGCCTAAAGTCGACCATATTTTTTTTCTTCTCCAAAATAGTTTTTATACTTTCTGCACTATTTCATTTGAGACAAAGTCTGCCTTGAGAGTGGAATAATTAAGTGTGTGCGCATTTGAGTGTGTCTACTGTATGTGCCCATAACCTATGAAAATATCCCTACTACAGCTATAAATGTTTGTTTGCCTATAGATTCAAATGAATTATTGTGGGTGCTTTTAAACTTGCCTAGTGGTTTGCAATATGAACTCCAAAATTAACTCTAAAATTACTTTGTTTTCTTTAAATGCAATAACTGACTCTTTTTAATTGTCTACACTTCTGAAAATAATTAAAGGTCAGTTAAGTATACAAGCAATAGCAATTTATTGAGCGGCATTAAATATTTAAATTAGGTACCTCCACATTTTTTTACCCATATGGTACGAAGGCGGATCAGTAAGTTCTGTCACCAAAGGCCCAGCTACAAATGTCTTTATTGTCTTATGTCAATCTTTACTTAGCATTCTTAGCTCACTATGTCAATTTAGTGGGGATATATATAGAATTTGCCAAGACCATTTCTGCAGCTACTCATCTACCTGTGAAATGGAGCCAACAAAGATGTTATCAAATGATGCTGCATCACGACAATGCAAGCTCTCACAAAGCTTGCCTCACCCAGACTTACCTTCAATCAAGGAAAATAATAGTTGGCACACTTGACGCAACTTATTACAAATATCCCTGTGCTCGCAATTGAAATCAGACTTGGGACATAGCACTGTTTAATAGAAAGCAAAAGTCTCCCCCTTTCTTATATCCTTCCCCATCCCCCATCAATCAATGTTGGGGGACCTACCACGGCTTCTGATAATATGACTCGGATCAACATTGCCTCCGGGGAGAGGGGCGGGTTTTTTCCCGTAATTAAGACAAAGTGTGCCAACCTTTTTTTCCTTGATTGTCTGAGTCATTTGCTAAAAAAATCATCTGTGTTTAGTCTTTTGGCTATAACATGAGATTAAACAAAGATTTCTTCACCAGATTTGGACGACAGATAGGTTATAACACTGGTCACGCGTTCAAACAATATGCGTCAACGTACTTTTAGGGACCGGTCACTTTTAAATACGGAGGTATATTTTTCACTTAAAATGGCAGTGAAACTATAGAAATGACCAGTTATTTAAATTCAGATGGATGCTCGACCTCATATATCATCAGCTAAACGTTGAGAAAACATCTTCCTGTCGTTTATATATATCTCAAGACCAGTATCTATATCTATATATCTTAATACCAGTGGCTATATAACTTAAAAATATAGACCCAACATGAAATATGCCTGTTTTGTTTAGACAATAAATTAAAGTTGTCAAGCCATTACGCCCATTTATAAGAATGAGTACATCTGCACTCTTTCGGTACCAAAATCTAGGACATTATGATTATTCAAGAAATAGAAGACACAATGATAGTGCTGATTAAAAACAAATAATGCAAATCATGATTGTTAGAAAAAAGAAGCAACAAATAAATCATTATCGAATAGAAGCTTAGACAAGGATTCGAACCCGGGACAGTGGGGTGCAAGTCTCATATGTTAACCACTACACTAACCGGGCGTGTGTGCATATTGTAACTGAATTATACGCTATCAATGCTCGTGTATTGTCATCGCAATGGTGAAACAATATCATCGGTTCACCATAAGAAATCATCAAATGTGTCATTGTTACGATATACAGAACTGATTTTTCAATGGATAAGGGATTAGAGGACAAATACCGTTCATATAGACCATTTTAAAGCAAATATTAAGCACCGCATACCTACCTTTCAACGGTGTACCATTGGTGAAATAATATAAATCTATAGTCATATATGTTTAAATTCAGCAGGGGTGAACCGTTGAAACATACCGAAGATGCGATTCATTTCTTCTAAAAGATAGCCTATGAGTTTCACATTGTCCACTAAACACTAATCCATTGAGAAAAAAAGTTTTGCATTTCATAATAATGAGAAATTTGATGAGTTGTAATGGTGTACCGTTGCAATGATTCACCGCTGCAATAACAATGCACGTGTATTGATAGCGTATAATTCAATTACAACATGCACACACGCCCGGTTGGTGTAGTGGTTAACATATGAGACTTCCACGCCGCGGCCCCAGGTTCGAATCCTTGCCCAAACTTCTATTTTTCTTCTTCTTGTGTGTGCCTCTAAGCTTATTTCTAAACGATCATAAAGTCCATTATTTAAATAATCGGCACGTTATCTTAGAGTTTTGTCTTCATGGCGCATTATTTGATATATGTGACTTTATTTATTTTCCATAATTTCATATTTAAATGATAAGAACATAACGTGTCATCTTCTGAAGATAGTAATGTTTGCATGAACTATAACAATGACAAGGCCTATTATACACCTATAGTCGCACACAATTAACATACAGAGACAGCGTTAGTAAATAATGACCAGTCCCTAATACACAAAGTGACTTTTCGTTCTTCTATCTTTGTTTGTATTAGCCATTCTGTTTATGTGGCTTTATTTATTTTGTAAATAAATGTTATTATGATTATATTTTCCATGATTATATATTTTAATGCTAGGAACATAACATGGCATCGTGTCATTAATTGCTATCTTCTGAAGATAGTAATGTTTGCATGAACTATAACAATTGCAAGGCCTATTATAGACCTATCGTCGCACACATTTAATATACAGAGACAGCCTTAGTAATTAATGGCCAGTCCCTAATACACTTTTGTCTGACTTAATATGCCGTCTATCAAATGTTGATTAGAAATCAATTAATACATATACGAACTCTAATTGTTCTTCAACATTTTGTTTCACATCCATGAAAATAAATTGTAAAAATAACATGTTTTGACGTATATGTTGCCTAAGTATTGACTGACTAATCCCTAAATGACGTAATTGATACTTGTAACTTTTTGGGAATGTTGACAATATAGCCTACAATAATCGTGCAAAACCTCGTTAGCATCGGGCATTTGGTTCTGAAGTTATAGCCAAAAACCAATCCCACATGGTGAATTTAGGATTTCGCTCAGACAATCAAGGAAAATAATAGTTGGCACACTTGACGCAACTTATTACAAATATCCCTGTGCTCGCAATTGAAATCAGACTTGGGACATAGCACTGTTTAATAGAAAGCAAAAGTCTCCCCCTTTCTTATATCCTTCCCCATCCCCCATCAATCAATGTTGGGGGACCTACCACGGCTTCTGATAATATGACTCGGATCAACATTGCCTCCGGGGAGAGGGGCGGGTTTTTTCCCGTAATTAAGACAAAGTGTGCCAACCTTTTTTTCCTTGATTGTTGATGGAAATGGTATCAATTTGATGGAACATCCCCCTTAGTCCCCCGACTTGGCTCCCTGCAACTTCTGGCTCTTTCCGAACAATCAAATCAAAGCTTGCTGGGATAGGCCTTTTTTAAGGATCCAAGACCTAGCCAAAGCTGTATATTCAGAGATGAGACAATCCCTACTTTGGAGTACCGCCCCTAGTTCAAGATGTCGAGGATGAGGATCCTACAGTGTATAGACATCAAGGGAAGCATCTTTAAGGGAATGTGATTGTAGCTTTTGAAATTGTATGGCTATCTTCAGAAACCTGGGCCAAGTGACAACACTTTGTGATCTGCCCTCGTATGATAGTAAATTTGAGCAAGGTTATTTTCCATGTGGCAATCAAGTTTTATGAAATTCAAGAATGTTCCATCCTTAGCAAAAAACAAGGATTTTTGCCTTCATATTTTTGAAAATAAAAGGGCATGAAAAATAGTAATCCTTCATAGATGGGTAGATTTTGGCATTCAGGGCTTGAAATGGCCCTGGTTCTTATATAAATTGTGTCACAAGAGCAACTTGTATGTTGAAATTGAAAATGGCCCCTGCATGGTTATTCCATTGCATTTATCATCAGGATAGCATTTTCTGAGGTTTTCCCTTCAATTAGCGCCTGGTAGTTGTGGCTCCAGTGTTCCAAAATAAAATATGAACAAGTGGCAAATTTGTGTCACAAGTAGGCTCTCCTGGTTCTTAAATCCTAAATGCAACCCCAGTTGTCCATGTAATATTTGTTGTTAACTTTCCTAAGTTTTAAGATCAATTGGTTAATTTGATATGGTATTTATCACATGTAGCTGATTATAGGGTCCAATTTAATCACATCACAGTTTGCTTTTGCAATATTTGAAAGAAATTTGCATAGCAGTGTTGCTATACAACAATATTACGCTAAAATGACTCTAGCCCTCCTAAAATAAGGCAAAGTCTATTTTAAAAAATGGCCAATCCAGGGAAACAATATGATTTAATATAGAAACACAGAGTCATATGTCATCCTAGCTGTGGACGGGGCAGTTCTTGGGTTGATAGCGGTTCCCCTATTGGGAGCAGTTCTTGGGATTAGATAGTAGTCCTATGATAGGGTTAACCCGTTTAAATAACCCTGCTGAACTAAATATCATGTAACTTATTAATTCCTAATGTTTCCTGTTTGAGTTAACTTCTTATACCCAGTATATAAGCTAATGAAAAGAGAATTTACCAAGTATTGTTCTTAAACCAGGAAATAATAGCAATAATAAAAATAAGAATGAAAATTTTACAAGGTCAAATTATCTCACAATTCATAATGACATCTAACTGTCGAGCATGAAGTGACCTTTGCTTAAAATTCAATCTCTATTTACATGACAAAAGTAGAAGTGAAGATAAATCTTTCAATAGACATCCATTGTGAAAATACTTTCCCCAGGACCTAAGTTTGTGTATTTTTATCCCAAATCAGTACTTATGAAGTGTAAGGAATTCCTCTTTATAAATGGAGCTTAATCCTAACGCATCCCATACCTACAAATTACTACAGCGCTATCAATTGGTAGTGCTTTCTTGATGGGTATATCTCATGTCACGATCCGCCGGCAAATAGTCTGGGAAAAGTTAACTTTTTGTAGCTGACCCATTGACGCAATCAGTAAGGTGTCGGATAGATTTAATTGTCAAAAAAGTGCACGAGAGTTAGGGTCAATGAACACCTTTCTTCATGTTCCGTTAACCCTAACCTAGAATTTGACCAGTTTTGCCTCCCCCGATAGTTTAATTGTCAAAAGGCGCTCATCAGGGAGTTAGGGACGCACCATTAGATTTTCAGTGGGGGGGGGGGGGGGGGGGGGGGGGGTAGGAAGTTTTCGGAAGAATTTTTTTAAAAAAAAAAAACCCCCTGATGAGTTTAAAAATATAAAAAAATTCTATCCCCACCCAACTCAATATGAATGGATACATTAAAAAAAAAAATTCGCCACTTTCGGCGGCGAAAAAAAAAAAAAAATTCACACCTTGCAGCGGCCCCCCAAAAAATTTCTCCCCCAAACCCAACTTCCTACCCCCCCTGAAAATCAAATGGTGCGTCCCTTAGGGTTATAATCAAACAAATGCTGTGCTTGGAAAGAGATGAAATAAACCTGTAGAAATATAACCACCCAGAGACTTTAATTTGTCAAACTATTCCTGGAAAACAATATGTAACATCTTTATCAAGAAAATGTTGGTAGATAAACAAAGGATCTTTTTCTCAAGGACTTCTTTCAGGGAATTATTCCTATGTTATATAAATTCATGCATTTCATACTTTAGTATCCCAGACAAATGTTCAATGATAATTAATTTCCACTCATACAAGAATTAGCATGTGTGCGTTAATATGTGTATGATCGAAAATGAGCTGTTACAATAATACTGGCTGCATATAATGCTAATTGAAATTGTGAATTCATTTTTCATATGAAAGTTTCAAAAACAATTCTTTTACTAGTATTATATGGTTTTCACCGTTGCATTTACAAATGTATGTATGTATTTATACGAGTATGAAAAATTCATAGAGAAGACGTGCTCAAAATAAACTGTGAACGTTGTCAATTTTGCGCGGTTTATGCACTTTGCAAATCTATTGAACCGTTTTGCTCGTTTTTAAATTCGCAATGTCGTGAGTCAGCTTTATAGTTACAAGTTATCACTATACCTGGAGTCACAAGTCAAATTTATTTTCCAATAGGATTAAGTTGTAATCTTAGGGAAAATCATTTTGGGAATTTCACAAGTCAGATATTATTCCTACCTACCATAAGACAACCCTATCAGAGCCCAAAGACTGCTTCCAATCCGAGAACCGCTATCAACCTGAGAACCGCTATCAACCCGAGAACCGCTATCAACCCGAGAACAGCTCCGTGGATATGGCATGACTAAGTGTTTCTATATTCAATCTTGGTATTTCCTTGGATAGTTTTTTTTAAATAGTGGCCCTACAAGGAGGGCTATCAAAAATTGGCTGATGGATGGTACCCCATACTCTTATTTCTGCTCATTTTAATCATGATTCTCAAAACCATTTCTTCTTTTGACCATTTATACAGGTGGTTATACAAAGATGGCTTGCTACCAAAGAATACCTTATTTGTCGGCTATGCCCGGTCAGTACTCACCATAGGAGACCTGAAACAAAGATGTATGCCATTTATGAAGGTACGGATGAATGAATAAAAACAAAAGTAACTGCCAAGTATGATATAAAATTGGATAGATTGAGCCCATATGTATTGGTAGAGATTTTTATTGGGCGTAATTAAATCATCCAATTTTATCATTATTATGTATTGGATGCAATATTATCCCACACTTGGACACCTCAAAACATAATAATGATATAAATCGCTCAAGCAGAACAATGCCCTGACACCATTAACCCTAAGTATAGCAGTGGGGATAGACCGAAGAACAAGGGGAGGGAGTTGAATTGGCTTCATAAAACATCACCAACCGTTAATATATTTTGTAGTGGAATTCAAAAGAGAACACATCAAATTACCTCAATATCAATTATATTGAGCTTTGTGCCGAATATGGTCAATGACAGTCAATGATTGTATGAGCTCGAGAGAAGGAAAGGTCATTTTGGTCAAACTTGGAATCCACTTACATGTATAATGTTTACCATGTTTTCAAAAGAATCCATAATTGCTGTCAGAAACGTCTGTTTTTAAAGGTAGATGTTCCGATTTTCAATTTGAAGTTAAAATTCTATTCTACATGAAAGGTCATCCTTAAAAAAGTCATGTTCCAAAGTTTGAGTTGCATAGCTCTAATGGTTCTTATTTTAGACGCACAAGATGCTGTGAACTGTACCCATTGAGTAGTACACAAACTATATCGGTGGTTACCACCATTCGCGGTAATTCGACGTTATTTCATCGATTTCTCCGTAATTATACCGATTTAGGCCGTCAAATTTCAGTATGATGATGAGAAAAATACGAGCTTTCATATGATATGAAAATCTCTGTATGTTTGAAATAATTCTGTGTTACGAAAATGTGATCGGGTCATCTACCTTTAAGATTCAAAATTCTTAAAATAAATAAATATTATGTCGATATTAGAATCATAATCACTTTGACCATAACAATGGCATTCATAGCTAAATAATGCACCTTTCCATGTATATAAATCATTCTAGGACACCCTGTATAGGCCTAATATTATATTGAGTGGAATACTATATGAGTAGTTTTGTATACCTTATCAACCAATGAATTCAACAAGTGGTTGTGAGTGGCAGTTGCCCGTGTTGACTCTAAAACAACTTAATTTTGCTAGCAATTTAATTTTGCTAATTTTGCTAGGAGATCCAATTCGCCAAATTAAATTGCTGCCAATTCATTATTTGTTATGGTTATATAGGAAGATGATTCAAATTATTGAAATTAAATTGCCGCAAAATGTTGACTAAATGCTAATTCGCTAAATTAAGTTGCCATGAAATTAAGTTATTTTACATTTTACTCTATAATTCTTGTCACAATATTTACTCTTGTGTGAGTAACATAGAATGCTACATGTATTATTCATGACTATTTTCAGGGGGACTCTTTGTGGGGTCTAAAGTATGATCAGCTCCACATGTAGATCTCATTGTAAGAGAGATTATTTTTTTGCACAGTCATTTGGTCATGCTTTGCTAATTGTGAACTATTCTGTTTGTTTTAAATTCATGATTTGAAAGTTCATTTCATACACTAACAGTTAACACACAAAAGAAATACAAGGGTATATTTTATATTTTTGTGGGAGTTGCAATATACTGTAAAAGGGAAAATGTTCACGCATGTAATTTTTCGCACTTTGCCCATTTTGAACAATTTTACTTGTTTTTATTCTCGCGATCTGAAGCTTCCTTACATACACCTAATACAAAATGCATATATTTGGGCATTTGCTGATTGCAAACAATTCCACTTTTACATCACTTGAAGTGCCAAAAGCATGACAGATTGATTACATACAAAATGTCTGAGATTTCAGTATGCATTTTAGGCAGCACCATCGAATAAAGTATTAAAGAAAACATGCTCAACAGACTCGGTTCGCTGCAATGGGATCTTGTATTGGTGATAAATGGGCTATTTCGAGCATAAGCATCACAAATTTTTGACCTGTTGATTTAGTAGAACAGTACATACAGTAGATAGTTGTATTATATTCATTATTTTACCTCAGCAAAACAAAATTGTCCATAGATCCCTTTTAAAGGGCAGGGTTGGTCCGTCAGATTTTTTTGATTTTAATCATATTCAAAAGATACATAAAATAAGCCAATACTTGTTTTATGACACCTTATAGGAGAGTGAAGAGACAGTTTAACAAATTGAAATTCAAGGCAACATTTTAAGAAAAAACACCACTATTTATGTAATTTCCCAAATAAGGGTTGGTATTTATTTAGGCCTATACATTTAAAGCAAAACCAAAAAAGAAAAGTGTCTTTTTTGTGTGGTTAAATTGACAAATTAGGGTCTGTTTGATGAGGACTATTTATATAATATTGAATAGCTTTGAGGGTGATACAAGAATATATTGCACGAGCTATACAAATATTGCACGAGTCAGAGATGAGTGCAATCCACAGTTCAAACTATCAATAAGACAATCCTAGCTCTTGCATGTATGTTGCTAGGTTGATCAGATTAATACACTCTGACATCATTGCACAGAGTATGGAGTACACGAGGGGCATTCAATAAATACCGGCAACCATTGAAAATCTCCGAGCCGTGACACGTGTCAATAAAATAAACTTGATCTAACTCTATGCAGTGATTGTCAGAGCTTATTTCAATAAACACACCTTATTATCTTGCCTGTAATGTAATCCCCCACCCTGCACGATCAAAGAAGAATCTCTGTGTTCACACATAAATGTTGCATCAATTCCTAGATATGCTCTGAAGTCATATTGCACAGAGGTACATGAATGGATCACAGTACTAATGTATAGTGTTTGGTGGATAAGGATTTCCTGTTTGATATTTGCTGTGTCAAGGTTGATAATATCCTGCTACTCGGTTTCCTCTTACTCCTGTAATCAGTTCAACAATTCCCATGCGACTGATGCCTACTAAAACCCGATGGTAGTGCCAGGGTTCAAAATGATACTGGTATTAACCCTAACCCCTGAGGCACCTTTTTCCAAAGAAATTTGTTTTCGCGGCCAAAAAGCGAGGGGGGAAAGGGCCCCCGGGGCTCGAACCCCGGACCTCTGGGTTCAGACAGAGGCGAACGGCTTACCACTGGGCCATAGGGGTCAACCATACTTGGCGCAGTTAACTTTGCCAATTATATAGCCTGGAGCCATTATTTCATCAAAAAACTGTCCCGCTAGGTGGAACGAGTACACCGCATCGTAGTAATTTGGAGCACTCATTTCTCATCCCATTTCATAATCATGCTTTGCATCACTTAATCATGTTTGCATCACTTTCAAAAATCCTGCGTCATTTCAAATGGTCCTAAATACGCCATGATTCTGGTGAATGATGCGTGGTTGATCTTTAGAGTTGATCAATAAATGTATGTATGCAGGTCCTCTATATGTTGAGTCAACTTTTCTATGCATCCTAATTAAATCACTTGTTTCTAAATGTGCCTTTCTTTTGTTTGTATGTCTTGTTTGTTTGCTTGTTTGTATGTTTGCTTGTTTGTCTGTCTCTCCGTACCGGATTGCTTTTTTTCATAGTTGACGGGAGAAGACGCCGCAACACTGAAGAAGGTGGACGAGTTCTTCAAGGCAAATCGCTACGTGAAGGGATCGTACACCAACGAATCCGACTTTGAGCAGCTTAACTCGGTCATGGAAGCCCTGGAGAATGAGCAACCCTCCAACAGACTCTTCTATCTGGCGCTACCGCCCAGTGTCTTCAAAGATGTCACAAAGCACATCAAGGGAACGTGCATGGGTAAAAAGTAAGAAACGTATCTATTTGTTTTAGAGTTCCAGATACGGTTAAATTGAGTTAAAGTACAGTAAAAACAGTTTACATGTAGATGTCACTAGGACTTATTATATTTTATGGTGTCATTTTTAAAGAGCACTCTTTACTCTGTAAGTTGAAAGGCACCCAGATGTGCACCCAATAAGGGAACACTCTTGGTCAAATGTACTGTTCATTATAAATGTCTGACTGTGACTGTACAGATTCACTTTAATGAGGGGCACACTACTAAATAGTAGGCCCATAGGAATAATATATGTGCTAAATTGATTATTTAAAACCTGAATTTTAACCAAAGTGATAGTGAAATTGTACTTTTAGAGGTGTTTTTTGCTACTGTTCAAGACACTTTATCTATAAAAAGTTTAGACAATAGGTTAGGGTAGCATGCTTGATTTTCCAAACGACTGTGTCACAGTCACTGTGATGAAAAACTAAATATCCGACGAGCTTGGAATAGCCACAGTAATCGCCATGTTCACTGTAAAAGGCACCAATTTTAAAGACCTCAAAATTCACTCAGATTACCTACACATTTTGTATTCAGTATTCATTATCAGTGAATCATAAGGCCTGGGAAAAATGGGCAAATTGGGAAGCTCCTTGCCGGGAAATTTGGGCATTTGGAGGGAAAAGTTGGCATTTGAAGGGAAATTTGGTCTTCCATATAAAGAAGTACATCTGACATAGTGAGACATTTTACATTTTGGAGGGAATTTGGGGAAGCTTGCCAGGAAATCAACATTTTTAAGGCCTGGTGAATCACAGAAGTTCAAAAATCCCAATCATTTATTTAGTGTAGTGTACTCTGGAAAGTTTCTTGACATCATGAGCATACTGATGTGGGTTATACATTCAATGTGGACAGAGAGAGACCATTTTAAAGGCTGTTGGGATAGAATTATACAACACTTCCTTATAAATATACTACTCTTTGATTGCTGGTGGCATTTGGTAGTTATCAAACTGTGAAGGATTATTTTCATGTTTTTTTAGGATTGATAGTTCCTCAAAGCAAAGAAGTAAACCAGCAAGCACTGTTAGTTTCATGTTTTATCCTCTTTAGAAACTAGTAATCACAATGCAATAATGTACTGATGAGTCTGTAGTCTTTCCAAATATTGATGTTTACTTTCCCCCCACATTTCACAGGGGTTGGATCCGAGTGATCGTTGAGAAGCCGTTTGGTCGTGATTTGGCCAGCTCCAACGATCTGTCCAGTCATCTAGCCAGTCTGTTCAAGGAGGATCAACTCTATCGTATAGATCATTACCTGGGCAAAGAGATGGTGCAAAATCTTATGATCCTCAGGTAAGAACAGGCAACCAAAATGTCTTGGGTGCTTGGAAAAGGGAGGGGCTTGCGCTAGGACCAGTTTCAGACCCACTGATAAATTGAGATCCCTTCACTTTTACCATGAAGCTAGATATCCTTAGCATTTTACTACTCAATAATGTCTCTATAAACTCTTTGCCAAAAATCTTGAGCCTCATCAGGGCCCTCTTTTTGTTTAAAATTTGTTTTTAAAGTTTTCTAAGAAGAGAGGTTTTGTAGGAAGGTGATGGTAGGTTAAGAAATGTTGTCCCATTTAATCCAACGGGACCCCAAATGTGATAAGGATAAAAAATATGTAAGAAATATAGTTATGAGAGATGCTGTTATCAGCCCACATGTGTGTGTGTTTGTTGTATGCAGCCAGCAGGGAGGTCACGCTGCATGTCAGATTTTGTTATTCGCAAGAAAACAATGGAGTCTCAGTGAATTCAATATTTGCTAGAAATAGCTTCGGAAAATGGTATATTTGGGCATCTCAAAAACTGAGAAACGTGTTAAAAATCATGTAGAATTTTAGAGGAGGGTCATTAACATCTGCAGAACGGTTAAATGTATAGTATTAAACATGTTTTGTGACCAAATTTATGTCGTCAAATGTTGGAAAATTCACGTTTTGAAAATCTGTGGTCTTCGAAATTACAGGAATCCTAACTCATTCTAAACCTCACCAAATCATGAAATGAACCCTCGTCTACAAGAAAGTCCATGTACGTATTGCTCTATCTGCTTGGAGATAGCGAAGACCACGCAAACTTCATAGCTTCATACCATGGAATGAAATCTGCCATAGAGATTACATGGCGAAAATCGTAGAGATTTGTACTGCAGTCCTCTGTGTAGGGAGTGTTGACAATAGCAAGACCGTTTGACTATTGTGTTTGTGCATGTTTGTGACGACTGACCCCGTTAACAATTTTCATAGCTTTCATATAGGGCTTGGGTGACCTAACTATTGACTGTATGGTACAAAATGGTTAAATCTGAATTGTACTTTTGTAATCACTTACCCCTCAGATTTGGCAATCGTATCTTTGGACCCATCTGGAATCGTGACAGCATCGCCAGTGTGATGATCTCCTTCAAGGAACCATTCGGTACACAGGGAAGAGGAGGTTATTTTGATGATTTTGGTATCATTAGGTAAGGTATTCCTTTTAAGACCAGGGGGAAAATGTTGCACGGGGACCGACTCATATTTTTTGAACTCTTCTTAGGTAAGAAGAAAACTACCTTAGAATATAAGAAGAATTACTTTAGTAACTTAAGATAGCCTCTGACCTCTTCTTAAAGGCATATTATGCAATCTTTTCCATGGGACGCCTCTATCCTTAATTTATTTTTGAAAGCAGATTTTAAACCATGATTTTGAAGTAATTAGGAATCGTATCGCTCTATAATTCACAATATATTTATGATTTATGATAAGAAATGTAAATCTGCAAGAAAATCTGCTTTAAAAAATATCAAGGATAGAGGGTGTCCCATGGAAAAGATCGCATAATATGCCTTTAAGTTAGAAAATAATTTATTCAACTTAAAGGTAGATGTTCCGATTGCTGGCCCGATTTTCAAATTGATGTTTACTATTTTACATGAAATGTCATCCTTAAGATTGTAGCATTCCAAAGTTTAATAATAATAACAGGCATTTATATAGCGCCTTACATCGAAAGGATCACAAAGCGCTTAACAAAAATAACAATAGCATATACAAAATATGAATGCACATAGAAAAACACAGGAGTAGCCATCAAATGATGGCTATAATATAAAATGTTATACAGTATACAGCAATACACTAATCAAGAATAATGCAAATACAGTACATGAATATTGCACACACAAAAATAACTAAATATCCTGGTTAAAAAGATGAGTTTTCAAAGACGATTTAAAAGTTCCGACCGTCTTAGAGTTACGGATATGTAAGGGGAGATTGTTCCAGAGTTTTGGTCCAGCAATACAGAAAGCCCTGTCCCCGTATGTTGCAGTGGCACTTTTAGGGACTACAAGGAGTTTACGGCTACCAGAGCGGAGATTAGCAGACGGACAGTAAGGGGTAAGAAGCTCCTTGATATAGTCGGGTGCAGAGTTGTTGAGTGCTTTATATACAACGAGAACAATTTTAAAAATAATACGTTTCTTAATTGTAAGCCAGTGTAGATCGATGAGGACCTGGGTGATATGCGTGCGTTTATTGACACCAGTCACAAGTCTCGCAGCTGAGTTTTGAACTCGCTGCAGTTTGGATATGAGTTTGTCAGGGAGTCCGTAGAGTAGACAGTTACAATAGTCCAGCCGTGATGTAACAAAAGCATGGACAAGCCTTTCTGTTGATGCATGGTCAAGGTATTTGCGGACCTGTCCGATGGCACGTAGGGCGTAAGTGGCATTCTGACATACTCTGTTGACATGAGAAGTCATTGTTAGGTGACGGTCAAAGATGACTCCAAGGTTGCGCACTTTTTCGGAGGGCGAAATGTCGGAATCCCCGACGGTGACCGCATCAACCGGAGTGGTTGAAATAAATCGAGAGGTGATATGAATGACCTCTGTTTTCTGGTCATTTAGTTTGAGTTTGTTGGCCAGCATCCAGCTTTTGACGTCCGAAAGGCAATGCTCTAGTCGCTCAAGCTTTTCAGCCCTATCAGATGCATCAAACGAACAGTACAGCTGTGTGTCATCAGCGAAAGATAAAACGTTTATTCCGTGGTCTGATATCACATCTTCAAGTGGAGCACTGTACATACTGAAATTTATAGGACCAACAACTGATCCTTGAGGCAAACCGTATATAAGTGGTTTTCCTTGTGACACATGGCGACCAACCACTACTGACTGTTCACGATTAGATAGGTATGATTGAAACCAATTCAGAGCAGTGTCAGAAATACCGTATCTAGCATGCATTCGATTTAGGAGTAAATTATGATCAATTGTGTCAAATGCAGCAGATAGGTCAAGGAGAACGACAACCACTTCTCGTCTGCAGTCCAAGGAATAGAGGAGGTCATTTTGGAGACGTAAGAGTGCTGTTTCTGTACTGCAGTTTGGTCTGTAAGCTGATTGGTGGGGTGCATATAGATCGTTGGATGCCAAATGCTGGTGGAGTTGATTACAGACAGCGCGTTCCTCCATTTTTGATAAGAAGCTGAGATTAGAAATCGGTCTGTAATTCGATAAGATTTCTGGGTTAAGGCTTGCCTTCTTGATGATAGGAGTGATACGAGCTGACTTTAAACAGTCTTGTACATGCCCGGTTTTCAAGGAGTTGTTCATAATAGACTTGAGAACTGGCATAAGATAGTCCAGGCATTGTTTAAGTAGCCAAGATGGGATGGGATCTAAGGCACATGATTTTGTAGGCATGTTCATGATAAGCTTTCGCATCTCTTGGTCAGAAAGTTCTTTGAAATAGTTAAGATGCACAGAACATATTGAAGAATCAATGAAACTGCCGATAGAATGCGAGTTGTCTAAATCAGATCTAATTTTGGAGATCTTATTAGTGAAGTATTCACCAAATTGATTTGCCACATCATTCTCCTCTCCAGATGGAAGAACCAAGCTTGGCTTAAAACCACACAATTTGTCGATGGTACGGAACAGTTGCTTTGTATCACATTTTGCAATTTGAGAAATGTGATGCTCTGTCTTTGCATCCTCAAGTAGACTATGGTATTCCTTGCACTTGACCTTATAAGCTTGCTTATCGACCTCTAGGCATGATTTAATCATTCGACGTTCAAGCCGTCTCTTGTCACGTTTGGCGGCACGTATAGCATCCGAGAACCAAGGGGCATGTGGTCTGAGAGTGATAGTCTTTGTGGTTTCAGGAGCATGAACATCCATAAGATCAGATAAGATCGTGTTGTATTGATTTGTAAGTCCATCTAAACTCTTTTCCGGAGAGATAGTGAGTGAGGAAGAGGCAATATCACTGCAGAAATCATCTACATTTATATCTTTAAATTTGCGGAAGCAAATGGTTTTCTTTGTAGCCGATGGACGAGAGACTTTCAATCTGCATTTTACTGCAGAGTGGACAGCAAACAGTGAGGTATCAGAATGAACGTTGGATATAACGGCGTTTTCACGATTTGTGATGACAAGGTCCAAAGTATGGCCGCATACATGTGTAGGAAAATCAACCAATTGCTGCAGGCCAGCGCTATCTAACATTTCCATGAAGACCTTAGAGGTGGGATCAGATTCGATGTCAACATGAATGTTGAAGTCACCAACAATGACAAGTGTACCACTTAAGATAGCAGTCTCCAGAAGCGTTGAAAAATCAGCCAAAAACATAGGCGCAGTTAACTTATTACGCGTTGAGTACGGCGGGCGATACAATGTGATGAGGCGCAAAGAGGATGGACCTGATTGGACAGTCATATTAAGATAATCAAATGTTTTAAGATCATGCGTATCGTGTAAAGTCACCTTGAATCCCTTCTTTATGATTACACACACACCTCCGCCTCTCTT
The DNA here is from genome assembly GCA_035610835.1 of Ophiura sarsii. Taxonomy (NCBI): domain Eukaryota; kingdom Metazoa; phylum Echinodermata; class Ophiuroidea; order Amphilepidida; family Ophiuridae; genus Ophiura; species Ophiura sarsii. Next base: position 33,442,060 of record CM069448.1, read on the forward strand.
TAATCTACGTGGCTGATGATAAAAATCATGATCGGGCAACATGCATTTAATATCGGCAATTGTTCGCTTATCACGATCATCACCGTAAAGCCATGACTCAGAAATTGTCATGATATCAATGTGGTTAGAAATGATGTAGTCACAAATCAAGGTTGTTTTATTGTTTACCGACTGAGCGTTCCACATCGCTAGTGTACAATTCAGATGAGGGGATTTAGTTTTGGAGACAAACGGGACACAGATCAGATTGTTCTTGTTTGCACCACTTTGAGTGATATGATTCATTGACTGTGCGACAGATTTATCATTGTAACAATTTCTGCTCCCTGTTGTGAACACAGGAATTGAAGATGGTTCACCTCCAGGATCATTGTAATGTAATGGTCTTATATGGTTCCATAGCTTGCGTCGGCCACCACGTTTAGTACGGCGATTTATGGGAAATCTGTTTATTTTGAGTGATTTTATAGTGTTCCAGGTATCAGCGGGAAGTTTGGGTAGATTAGTTCCATATTTGTAAGGATTCATGGATACAAGTGAAGCAGTAGTATACCCATTATAGGGAAATGCAGTGTTATTGTTAGATTGATCAGGACTTGGTGATGTGCTTGTTGTAGTTCTATTAACTGTAGGTCCAGGGTTGGGGTTTACATCCATAGACTTCAAAAGTTCAATTCTGAAAGTAGCAGTGGAGTTGACATTATAAGGGATCCTTGAGTGTAGAAATTTGAGGTGTTTGAAATTTCCATTAGAATTGTAGATGCTGTATTTGCAAGTTGTAGACACTTTAAAGTCAATTCCATCATGCTGGGGAGACTGATCAATTGGGCTTGTAGATACAAGCAAGGCAATTAGTAGAAACACATGCAGGATATCCATTGTAAAAATATAAGCAATTGATCAATAATCAATAAAGAGGAAAGTCATATTCAATAGAGCAGTGTCAAGTAGATTCAAGAGCATTATGGATTATGCAAATGAGGTGTACATCCAGTGATGTATGAATACAGCAGGTTGTGTATCTATTGGATCCATACAAGTCACAGTCTATTGAGCAGGTATCTGATTGGTCCACTGAAGGGAGTTGATGAAGATGTAGGTGATTCCAGGACCAAGTGTAGCAATATTCTCAAAATAATAACCAAAATGAAAATGTTAAATCGGCTTCAAACTTGACGAAATTCCATAAGATCAGAAAACAAAGTATACAGTAGTAATCCTGGTATCATAAGAAATCCATTGATATAAATTCCATTGAGAAGATCAGGATATAAACATCTAAAAACAGTAAATATTATACAGAGTGATGTAAAATGCTGCCATCCATTGGGGCGCGAATTCCGGCGCGAAAGTTGCATATATAACTCCAATGGATCTTTTTGTAGAAGCACAAGGTCACAAGAGAGTTGCCCATTGAGTAGTGTACAAACTTGTTGGTGGTTAACCACCTTTGGCAGTAATTCACCACATTTTTGCCTATAATTTCTAAATGGAACATTTTTGGCCCCTAAGATTTTACAGACATAATGAGAAAAATATGAGTAATTCTTCTGAAATCAAAATATATTGATGTTAAAAAAAAAATCATAGCCCCAAAAGTGATCAGAACATACACTTTTAAGAAGATCTATGTTTTTATGAAATAGGGCCCTATGCATGTACATGTATGCAGATATGTATCATATCATATTGTTTGATCTTCCTAAATGAATTGATGGCGTCTGGGCTTTTACTGATGTTGTCATCAATATCAATTTGTTGAATGTAAAATGACACCTTGTTATCAATCTGTCAAGGTTGCATATTAACCAATTATATACTGATAGCACATGGTTTTTTTATTTATTTTTTTTACCAAAATTCACTCATAATTTTCCTTTTGCCAAAAAGTTCCACTTACCTGTTCTGTAAATGAAATGAATTCTCATGCCTGATTTGCAATCACAATTGACCACACACATATGCTTTGTTTTTGCCTATCAATTACGCAGTAGTCAATAATCCTTGTAGGGCCATGAGCTGTCCATGTGATGGTTTAATAGCAGTAGTCTGTTAAATACTGCAGCATTCAAATGGTTAATTTCTATGACAACCGACTATCTTAATGGTAGAGATAACAATCGCTGTATCTGAGACTCCAATCTCTTTCCCCGTAGGGGTATATGCAGTATTATATGCCAAGTGTTGTATTAGTTGACAACATAACCCTTAACACGCTGTAATTGTCAATGTTACATGATGAAGGAAAACAAGTGTCACTCATGTATTAATTATTAACTATTGAACTATGACTCAAATGTACATAAAAGTATACATTTTTGGAAAGGAAATGGATCAGAGAATCCAAATTTGGCATCAATTTTGACCAAAAAAGTTGATTTGTTGAGAAAATCACAAACAATTTCGACTAAAAAGTGCCCAAAAAAGTTTCCATTTATTTTCACTTTTTTGGCACATTTTGGTCAACATTTCAAAAAAATTATTAGATTAGGTTAAAAAATGAGAAATCGGTCTCTTAGTTAGTGTCTGTACATCATAATCAAGCAATTCGGGCATTTTTTACTCAAGATTATTTTTGTTAGCTTTGTTTAAAAAAATGGGGTCAAAAAAGTGAATTTTGTGATTTTCTCAAAAAATCAACATTTTTGGTCAAAATTGACACCAAATTTGTATTCTCTGATCCATTTCCTTCCAAAAATGTATACTTTTATATGCATTTGATTAATAGTTCAATAATTACAGGTCTCTTAGTTGTGTCTTTACATCATAATCAAGCGATTCAGGCATTTTTAACTCAAGATTATTTTTGTTAGCTTTGTTATAAAAAACGGGTCAAAAAAGTGAATTTTGTGATTTTCTCAAAAATCAACATTTTTGGTCAAAATTGACACCAAATTTGTATTCTCTGATCCATTTCCTTTCCAAAAATGTATACTTTCATATGCATTTGATTAATAGATAGTTCAATAATTACAGCCCTCACAAAATTCTTAAGTGGTCTATGAATTGACAATTATTGACAAAACCCCATAATTTGCAGATGATTTGATCATAAATATGGATTACTTCAAGCAGATTTATGCTTAAATCAGAACTCTTAAATAAGAAGAAAAAACTGTTAAAAAAAGACACATTTCGCATTAGGGTTTTTATACAGGCCACCTATAGGAAACAAACTTGTTATACACGTTTTGATTGTTTGCCTTATCTTCCTTGGCAATGCTCATCCCCTGTTGTTTAGTTGTCTCTCAAAGAGTGCCAAGTTTAAATAATTTCAGAATAAATGTTACTTCCTTCCCTTTCCATCTCTTAAGATAATGGTGCTGCATAGATACTGGTTTTTGTCTCGCCTGATGTAATCAGAAAGAGACTATGTTATCACTATTTCTGTCCGGCGTCCGGCGTCCGCCGTATGCCGTCCGCCGTCAGCCGTGTGCTAAGAAATACCTTTGTGACGCGATATCTGGAGATCCGTAAGGCCTATCGTGATGGGACTTGGTGGAGGGAAGGGGGGTGGTGCGTTCTGTTGCTGATTGATTTTTCAAGGTCATCGGGGGTCATACAAGGTCATCAGGGTCGAATATGCTTACAACTTTTGAGACGCGTTGTGACGCGATATCTAGAGATCCGTAAGGCCTATCTTGATGGGACTTGATGTCAGGGAAGGAGGTGGGGTGTTCTTTTGCTGATTAGATTTTCAAGGTCATTGGAGGTCATTCAAGGTCATCGGGGTCAAATATGGGGTCAAATAAGATCCGTAAGGCCGATCTTGATGGGATTTGGTGGAGGGAAGGGGGTGGTGTGTTCTTTTTGCTGATTAAATTTTCAAGGTCATCAGAGGTCATTCAAGGTCATCGGGGGGTCAAATATGGGGTCAAATAGATCAGTAAGGCCTATCTTGATGGGATTTGGTGGAGGGAAGGGGGGTGGTGTGTTCTTTTTGCTGATTAAATTTTCAAGGTCACCAGAGGTCATCGGGGTCAAATATGGGGTCAAATAGATCAGTAAGGCCTATATTGATGAGATTTGGTGGAGGGAAGGGGAGTGGTGTGTTCTTTTTGCTGAATAAATTTTCAAGGTCATCAGAGGTCATTCAAGGTCATCGGGGGTCAAATAAGATCCATAAGGCCTATCTTGATTGGATTTGGTGGAGGGAAGGGGGATGGTGTGTTCTTTTTGTTGATTTATTTTTCGGGGTCATTGGGGGTCAAATATGGGGTCAAATAGATCAGTAAGGCCTATCTTGATGGGATTTGGTGGAGGGAAGGGGGGTGGTGTGTTCTTTTTGTTGATTAATTTTTCGGGGTCATCGGGGGTCAAATAGATCAGTAAGGCCTATCTTGATGGGATTTGGTGGACGGAAGAGGGATGGTGTGTTCTTTTTGTTGATTAATTTTTCGGGGTCATTGGGGGTCAAATATGGGGTCAAATAGATCAGTAAGGCCTATCTTGATGGGATTTGGTGGAGGGAAGGGGGGTGGTGTGTTCTTTTTGTTGATTAATTTTTCGGGGTCATCGGGGGTCAAATATGGGGTCAAATAGATCAGTAAGGCCTATCTTGATGGGATTTGGTGGACGGAAGAGGGATGGTGTGTTCTTTTTGTTGATTAATTTTTCGGGGTCATCGGGGTCAAATATGGGGTCAAATAGATCAGTAAGGCCTATCTTGATGGGATTTGGTGGAGGGAAGGGGGTGGTGTGTTCTTTTTGTTGATTAATTTTTCGGGGTCATCGGGGGTCAAATATGGGGTTAAATAGATCAGTAAGGCCTATCTTGATGGGATTTGGTGGACGGAAGAGGGATGGTGTGTTCTTTTTGTTGATTAATTTTTTGGGGTCATCGGGGGTCAAATAGATCAGTAAGGCCTATCTTGATGGGATTTGGTGGAGGGAAGGGGGTGGTGTGTTCTTTTGGTTGATTAATTTTTCGGGGTCATCGGGGGTCAAATAGATCAGTAAGGCCTATCTTGATGGGATTTGGTGGAGGGAAGGGGGGTGGTGTGTTCTTTTTGTTGATTAATTTTTCGGGGTCATCGGGGGTCAAATAGATCAGTAAGGCCTATCTTGATTGGATTTGGTGGAGGGAAGGGGGGTGGTGTATTCTTTTTGCTGATTAAATTTTCAAGGTCATCGGAGGTCATTCAAGGTCATCTGGGGTCAAATAAGATCCGTAAGGCCTATCTTGATTGGATTTGGTGGACGGAAGAGGGATGGTGTGTTCTTTTTGTTGATTAATTTTTCGAGGTCATCAGAGGTCATCTGGGGTCAAATAAGATCCGTAAGGCCTATCTTGATGTGATTTGGTGGAGGGAAGGGGGTTGGTGTGTTCTTTTTGCTGATTAAATTTTCAAGGTCATCAGAGGTCATCTGGGGTCAAATAAGATCTGTAAGGCCTATCTTGATGTGATTTGGTGTAGGGAAGGGGGTTGGTGTGTTCTTTTTGTTGATTAAATTTTTTTCAAGGTATTACATCCCTTGCATTAACTACAATGCATACCTCTGTGACAGTGCTACATTGTATCATATGTTTCATCATCATTTCTTTCAAGTCACTTTTGATGAACAGGCGAGACGCGCCGTTCGAGAACCGCCTTGTTATTATTGTTGTTATTATTATTGTTGAATTCTCAAGATGTTTCCATTTAGCAAAAAGCATCTTGATGATAAAGATAATACTCCTCCTATCGAAGCAGCTCCAAACAGTCGTTCTCTCATACGCATGTCTTGTGATTATTTCCCCCTAACAGGGATGTAATGCAGAATCACTTACTGCAGATCCTGTGCCTCGCAGCCATGGAGAAACCTGCCAGCACAGATGGAGACGACATCCGTGATGAAAAGGTACGCGGATATTAAATTCCTGTCAAGGGGACCTGTGGGGTAATAATTCAATTCACACAAAGGTTGTCTTGTTGAAGTAATTTAACACTAACAGTAGTTGCATATATGATCTTATAAGCTTGGGAGGTAGGTGTTTAGTGCAAATAGTGTAGGATGCGCTTATAATCTGTAGTAGACACAGATATGACATCCAAGATAAAAAGATGTTACTTTTTTTCAAGAGGTGACTCTTGGTAATTAAAACACTTGTTGTTGGGTTTTTTTTTGGGGGGGGGGGATTTGTTGTTATTTTTTGTTAAACTTGCAACACATTAAGACATTTTACAGATACAGAAAAGTACAAAAATACAGAGAAATACAAATTTAATGCATATAATACGCTTAATAAAAATATGTATCCCAATGCGACACATGGTGATATACAATCATAAAATGTATCCAAATGTGAAAAACTGGTGGTATACAATCGCTCTAGTCTAATGTGTATCCAATTGCGAGACCAACATTGTAAAATCCATCGGAAGCGGAAACATGGTATTACTTAATTAAAACACTTGTGGCATGCAATCGTAAACTTTGGATCTCAGTATAAATAGTATACAAGGATGCGTCTGTTCAGTTATCTATGAATTCATATTTTATGTGTTGTGTGGGTGAGTGCATGGAGTTCTATTTTGAAAATGTCATGAAATCAGCTAGTACTCATGGAGATGACATCCATTATGAATAGTCATGTGGATATTAAATTCTTGCAAAGGGTGTCTCAGGTAAATAAGTACACATGTACGTAGCATATGATCGTAAAACTTAGGATATGTGTACTTGATATAAATAGTATATAAGGATGTGACTGTTCCATTATTGATAAGTCCTACATTTTGAATATTTAGGGCTGTTTGCATATGGGTCCTATATTTTAAAAATGTCATGAAATCTGCTAGTATATACACACGGAGATGACGTCCGAGATGAAAAGCTATGCGGATATTAAATTCCTGTGAAGTGTGACTTGGTAATAATAAAAACGCTCGCAGGGTGCATATGATCTTAAACAAGATGTACTTGATGCAAATGTTCTACAAAGATGAATGCGGCTATAAATCGCTGAATGCTCATTTGTGACGCGATCAAGTGGAATGAGTCAGATGTCGGGAATATCGATTTTAAGTAATAGGTTGCCCCGGTCATCAGGGTACTTTGTGCCTTTTGCCGTTGACAACATACCAGACGATTTAACTACCTATCAGTTTTACGCTCTACTCGCCCATACCCAAGTGATCGCGCGATGCTGTGTACGCTGTGTAAGAGGCCCCCGAAGAGGCTTTTATTTAACTTTTTGGTTTGTGGTCAACGGCATGAGACGTCACTCCGGGGTGACCTATAGGTAAAAAGAAGTGACAAATTCTTATTATGTTTTACTTTGTTTTCTCAGTTGGTTAATAGTTTGTAACTTAAAAACTAGAAATTCAATTTTTATAGTGGGGTTTAGTTGATACTGCATTGTCCACCTACTTTTAAATAATGGACAAATATCAAAACTGAAAACTGCCAACATGCGACTCATTTCGCTTGATCACGTCACATTTTATGTTTGGTGGAGAGTGCATGGGGTAATCAATTTTGATAATGTCATGGGGTAATATTATATATGATCTGACATGGAATTGGAGTACTCCATAATGGCATTTAAAAGGATGTGTCTGTTTTGGTTATAAATCAACAAGCCCTAATTTTATGTTTTCCAATGTGTACATGGATATTATGTCAGAATATTTATCCTGTGAAAAAAAGAAAAGTTACAAATTGCTCAAAATGTCAGAAAATTAACTAGCTTTAGTATGGTATAAACATAGACGCATATCCTATCTATATTGTCAATTGCCAACTGAGTGTCATCAAGAATAAATCTCAGCACCACCCTGGTCTTGTTTGACAATGTATGGTACAAAACATATGTTCTCTATCTCCAAATTTCAATATGTCATGTTTTACATTAGCTTATGCTTGAGGTGAAACAATCACATGTTTTGAGCGACACTATGCTGCAAACCGATGTGAATGTTGGTGGTATGCTGTTCCCATTTTCTATTTGTCTCATTCGCTTATGTTAAGATGCATCCCATTAGGCAACGAAATAAACACCCTGTTTCTACAGGCTCGACCGACTTTTATTTTTTACCAAATCAAAAAAATAATTTTAAACAAAATCTTTTTAAGAATTCAAAATTTGTTGAAAGTCGCCTTAGTGCTCCAGCCTTTGGCTTTCAACTGCTTTTAAGCGGTTAAACATTTAAAAATGTTTATCTCTGTATAAATTGACCAAACTCTCATATCATAAACCTTTCATTGTATATGTTTAGATTGATCTCATAATTGCTTCAGAAGACCTATAGTTTTCAGGGTGCACTACACTAAATGGGGTATCCCCTAACCTTAAGGGCGGTGTTTAAAGCTAGAATCGGAAAATATGCATGGCAAAATCCTCAATTAAAAAAACTTGACGGTAATACAATTGCGTAAATGCCTATGATTTTTGATTAATTATGATTAATGGGACATCACCTACATGCACCCTGACTATAAACTGTGAATATCATCTAGATAAATTTTGAGAGATCTTTCAAATTTGTGTTTTTTACTGGAAACATTGACGATTACGGCGCCATTTCCAAGCTCGTCAGAGAGGTAGTCAACTCCATGGGCGTATTTTGAAAAATCGAGCAGGTTCACCTACCTATTTTTTTCACTTTTTGGTGAGAAAATGTGATCATCTTTCAGAAAAAATCACTCTACAAAGTCCAATTTCGCAATTTAGTGGTCTAACACAGAGTTTTATATCAGTGTTTTTGTACACATCCCTATGGAGCTCTATTTAGTAGTGTGACCCCTTCACCTTTTTTAAAATTTTAAACTGCGATAAATTTACAACTCTCATATAAAACCTCATAATTTGTTGTTGATAAAATTCATCCCATTAGGCAAAAAAAAATTGTAATGTTGTCCTCGACCGCCCGCTCGTCAGATTTAGGGCTGCTTCGATTTTTTTTTTTCCCCCAATTTTTTCCCAATTTTTTTCATCAGATTTTTTCTTCTTCAGATTTAAACAAAAACAAAAACAGTTTAAATGGCATTGAATATTAAATTAAGTGTTTATAACATATGTGCGACTCTTAGAGTGATTTCAACTTCTTGTTGGCTGAAGTTTGAACTTCCACTGGTATAAGAAAATTACAAAAAATATAATTAAAAATCTGCCCGCCCGCCCCTCTTCTCTGAAAGCTGTGGAGGACAACATTACCTTTTTTTTGGGCCTTAGTGCTTGAAAAAGCATTCCGTTTTCAACTGATAAGTTAAATCTGCAGGGCATTTTGTCCCATCTCTTGTAAAATAATTTTGATTTCAGCTTAAATAATTAAAGCAAGGGATTCAATACTGAACCAAGTAATAAAGCCATGACCTGGGATTAGATTGATTGTAGGTAAATGCTGATGCATATTTTAGTACTTAAATGACATAAATTTAGTAATGAAATAAGTATATAAATAAAATAAATAAATGATTAAATAAATAAATAGATAAGTATTATACATAGTAACCTGCAGTTTCATGCCCACCAACCACACAGGGCGGCGGCAATCAGACTGCGCCAGTCTGATGATTGCCGCCACCCTGATGGTTGGTTGGCACGAAACTGCCAGTTACTATGTATAAATAATTGTTTAACTGCTTGTTTGTCAACATATTGCGCTATTCTTATAGGAATTTAGCGCTTTTGATGCATGCAATGCATCATTGCATCATTTGATAATCATTATTAAATAATACACTCACTGAGAGATGGTAAGCATTTTATCCTTTCAACTATTCAAAAAAGTTACACAGTTTTGTTAGAAATAATCAAAGGAAATACTCAATATAGGGTTGTGCAATGTTCGTTTCAATAGTATAGCTTCTATCATAAGGAGGAGTTACCAAAGAATTTAAGACATTTTATGGAAAAAGTTGAGTGTAAAAATATCGGCATATGGAGTGAAATACAGGAAATAAATATGTGTTTAGGGTAAGGCAGTCAGCTAGGATAGGGTAGAATGTATAGCTGCTTGTGTACTCAGGCGTACCAACCTAATAAGCATAGGCCAAAAGAAAATGTTCTTTGCATGGTTGATGAATATCTCAGTTTCAGTCAATGCTTTTTTTTCAATCTTTTTTAAAACATCTACAGGATTATTAAAATCACAACTTTGAGAGGGGAAAATGGTGAGATTTGGGTTTTTTTTTAAATAGAAGAAAAAAAGGATTTTTAAATATATTTTTTAATTTCAATTTTTCGTTTTAATTTTGACAAGAAAAAAGTATGTTTGATTCAAATATCTGTTTGTGCCAATGAACAGTGAAACAGGTTTTTCTTTTCGTTTTAACTGCCTTACAGGAAATTAATGAGAAGGCATCTCAGAGCTAAACACTAAAACTGTCAATTGGAATTTGTGTAAACAGGTATTGTTTCCCCCTGAAGCAGGCAAATCCATTCATATACACATCGATTTACACAAGCTCCTTCAGTGCATAAGTTTGTAAATTACAAGCTTGCGTTCAATTGGCATATCATACATTTATATGTGTAGCACAAATAAATTGACATGTTTAATTATGCTTTAAAACATTTAATATCTGCAGATTTTAAAATATTTATTAAAAAGCGATGCCACAGGCACAAATTGCTTCATTTGACAATCAAAACTAATACCATGAGGTGTAATTATATGTCGAGGATATTAAAATGTATAGGACTGATCGGAGATGTGATTACAGGGCATATGGCATTGGAAGTGAATACGGTGGAGATTATAATTATTGAAAGGCACTTTCAGTGATGTAGGCAAAGCAAATTTCGGTATGGATTTATTTTTCTAGAGCTGCTTGAGTAAAGAATACAAGAATGGTCATGTTATTTTTTACCCCACAAAATTGTGAAAATGGTAAAAAAAAAGAAAAATTAAACATTTTTCTTTCAATCCTGAAATGTCACAAAATGTAAACGTTCACAATGAAGTGTGTGAAGATTGTTTTTGTGAGGAGTTTAGAGCCACAAAGCCCTATTTACAATGGCTGCCATGCGTAAGAATGTATTTTCACAAGGTTGCATCATATAGCATCACAATAACATATGGCTGTAATAACAGATACACATCACTTATTTGGCACCTGAACAAAAAGAACATTTTTCAGGAAACATCACAGTATTTATTAGTCAGTTCATATTGCAAATATAGCATTGTTCATGCAACATTAACTTTTAAACAATTTATTCTTGGTTTATTAAGCTACAGTACCAAAACATTAAAATGTGCCTTTTTAGGTGTCAAATTACAATTTATAGAATTGTGCAAAATGCTTGAAAATAGGCCACATTTTACGGTAGTGCGGAATGAGTGCATGGTGTCCCAGATGATACCTTTTTAAAGTGTTATAGCTTTAGTAAAATAATTCACAGTATCAAACTGAAAACCTATTTGGATACAGAAAACTTGTAGAATTAATTTGATACTAAACTTGTCTCCTTTTCTGATGCATATAACCCATACTGAAAGTTTTGGTCAAGCGAAAAGAGTCACATGTCAGCAGTTTTCAATTTTGATATTTGTCCATCATTTAAAATAAAAGCAGGTGAAAAATGCTACAGTATGGTATAAACCCCATTAACATTGAGTTTCTATTCTTTAAGTTACAAACAATTTACCAACTGAGAAAACAATGTAAAACATAAAAATGTGTCACTTCTTTTAACCTATAACTCAAAATCAATATTCCCGACATACGACTCATTCTGCTTGATCACGTCATAATTTGTTGAACTTGCATGACGCCAGCTGTGTGCAGCTGTTAGCACATGCATCAAGTTCCTCACTTTCCAATCAAGTGACTTCTGCAAAGAGGCTTTCACTTCTCCCAGTTTCATCCACAGCATTAATAATGTTCACGAGGATTATTTTTGATCTGAAATTTAAAAAGATAACCATGAAAAACCTTTGTCTTCACTACCTCTCCCGGGTACCTCATTCTCAATTCATTATAAGCTCAGTATACTACGCGTTTATTAATTATATGAAAGTGCAGTTTTATAGTTCAGAAATCATTCTTGTATGCTTTAGCTGTTATTGTAAAGTAAGTTTGGTATCACATTAATTCTACAAGGTTTCTTAATTCAAATTTGTTTTCAGTTTTATTTTACGGAATATTATTATTTTACCGGAGATAAAATGCTTTAGAATGGTATCGAATCTTTTGGGACACCCTGTACTTATACAGATTTTCTGGGCATTGATACTGACTGTCACTGTATTGGATTTGGCATCCTAAGTAAGAAAATCCTTTATAACAAACTTTTTTATATTTCCAATTGTTCCAATTCTACAGGTCAAGGTGCTGAAGACCATAGAGCCTTTGGAGCTCAAGGATACTGTTCTCGGGCAGTACATCGGAGATCCTGATGGTGAGGGGGATGCAAAGGAGGGGTACCTGGATGATCCAACGGTCCCCAGAGGATCAGCCACCCCGACTTACGCCATGGCCGTCTTCAAAATCAAGAATGAACGCTGGGATGGTAAGTTTATGTAAAAATGAATAGGTGTAATGTTTATTGGATTAAGTAACATAAACAGCTGCTTGGTTTAATAAGTAAAATGTGTGTATTAGATACACAGAATGTGTGCAGGTGACAAATTAACCGATTGTCCCTGCAGATGGTCCCGTGTATGTAGTGCAACATATCTTTAGGATTTTCTTCTCTGTATATGTGGCATATATATGCAGTATGTATTTATTATAATCTTAGTAACCTGCACATGGCCGAACCACGAAAAAGTTGTTCACGTGTGACGCGCATGCATAGCACGGCACATGGAATGTCATCACCACTAAAATATTAGCTGTCTGTTTCCATTCAAGATCACTCAACAACTCCCCTATACCTTAAAGTACAGAAGCGAAACGTTGTTAATTTGAGATAAACCACACTGCTATGGGAACCCATACGCTGATCGAACCGCACCACACGGATATGTAATGTGTTTACGCGCTACGCGATCCCAGCCTCAGTGTGTGATGTTTTGAAATAATCGCTGTTTACATCGACTTTTGAAACTAGAAAAGAAACTTGATTGTTATTTTAATTTAATCATTTAATTAGTGTTAAGGTTTTTGAAAATAGTTTTAATGAAATCGTTAAATAATAGATATTTACATTATTTGTATCGTCTATTCATGAAATGGCGTTCAAATCCTTGGTCGTTATTAAAAGGAAATACATCAATGTTTCAGCGTAAATGTACATCACCAATCTACAACTTGCATTCTGTCCGTCTGCATGTTTATTAATCATACAGACAACGTGAACGCTGTTGTAATGCCGAAACATAATTTAATCCCTAAACCAATGATGATATAAATGTTATATTTTCTTTTTTGCAGGTGTACCATTCATTCTTCGTTGTGGAAAAGGTGAGTACAGCCATTTCATCAAGGCTTTAATTACTTGAAAAATTCAAAAATGTGAAAGATATCGTGAAACTATTGAAGGAAGATACCGCGCTGCCTGGTTTTTACTTGGCTCATTAACTATACATCACTGTATAAAGATGAATGTTCTCAGTCATGCAGTAGTGTGAAAATAGAATGATAAATTAAACATTTCTGCAAATAAACATTTTACAACTGCTATACGAGGGGGTATCAAAAAGTTCTTGACATCACCAAGAAGTAAGGGAGCCAGAAACCTTTTTTTGATATGTGACCCTTCAGACATCTTTAAAAAGTCACTGTGCAAAGTCACACATTTTATTACCTGTCCACAGACCGCCATTGTAGAGATCCTCAGATTGACCGCCATTTATTGATCCTCAGGTTGGGTTATTCTCCAAAACAGCAATAAATAGTTTAAAGTTTTGACAGAAAGGGGTCAAAGGTCATTACAAACCAGCTTTGTGACAATAATCTTATGGGTAACATGGGGTGTACACAGATTGACCTCTAATGACCCTACATGACCTTTGACCCCTTTCTGTCAACACTTTAAACCATTTATTGCTGTTTTGGGAATATCGCAATCTAAGGCAATCTGAGGATCAATCAATATGGCGGTCAATCTGAAGATTTCTACAATGGCGGTCTGTGGACAGATAATAAAAAGTGGGAGAAGTGTGTGACTTTGCACAGTGACTTTTTAAAGATGTCTGAAGGGTCTCATATCAAAAAATAGTTTCTGGCTTCTTCACTTCTTGGTGATGTCAAGAACTTTTTGATACTCCCTCGTATTGTGTGGGAAACCATCACACTTCATTGGGCAACTGACCCATCACATGATCAATCATCATCAGTGGGTCAGTTGCAATGGCCGATGAAATGTGATGGTTTCACACGCAATGTAGCATTTGTAATAAATGTAGGTTCCAAAATTAGTTTAATGTATCATATACATCGACTTCATAATTGAGATGTAAAGAACATTGTCACAAAAAATAGTAATTAAACATAATTATGTTCCGATATTCCACAGCCTTATATGAATGCATCTCACAAAAATAGTAATTAAACATAATTATCCTCCGATTTGCCACAGCCTTGAATGAACGCAAAGCTGAAGTGCGCATACAATTCAATGACGTTCCCGGAGACATCTTCAAGGGTGCGTGCAAGCGTAACGAGCTTGTGATCCGTGTGCAACCTAACGAGGCGGTGTACGCTAAGATGATGACTAAGAGTCCCGGTATGTCTTTCAACCCTGAGGAGACGGAGCTTGATCTCACTTATGGGTCTAGGTACAAGGTGAGTTGAAGGCAATCATTTGTGCTCTATGGGGATTATAAGTACCCAATTTATAGTTCCATAACCCTTACAGCCCTGAACCCAATGAAATCCAATTTGTAAACTTTGCTGGCAGCACAGCTTCCCACTAGTCTATCTTCCCAGGCGATCACAGTGGGTGATATATGTGACCAGTCGCATCAAAAAGGACATGTTGTCGGCAAGTACAGTTTTGAGATAGAGGCCAATATATTTGGTGAAATATTAAAAAAATAATAGAAAAATACATGCTTCTTCAAATCATATCTTGTGATTACAAAGTCCGATTACCTTCAACATGGTATCATTTTAAAGCTTAAAATGTGCTCTTTCAAGTCATACCAATAACTCAGATTTGAGTTAGGCACAGACTCCTATGCTGGTGGACCTAGGTTTGACTCCTTTCGCCGATGGGGCAGGTTTCCCCCGATAAACTGAAACTGTGCCCTTTATCCCTGATTCTACCCTGAGAGTGTTGGGGTTAAGCATGTTATAAGCTTTGTGATGTCATCACATTGTAACTTGCTTCTTCACTTCAAAATATTTGCTAAATTATACGTTGACAGCCATTCTGATGATATTTTGGATCTGGATATTGGCTGCATTTACAATTAGCAAGGATTTTCCCTTTAAATATTGTTGCTGTTCTGTCAAAACCTTTGTATCTCCATCCAGCCCTTCAATATGTACACCTAACACAAAAAGTTCCACTTTTACAGTAATTTTGAAGACTTAGTGTTCAAAATTTACCAGTAAAACGAGGATACCCTTAGGCCAACAAAAAATGTGTTTGTTTGTCCACGTCCGACCGACCGTGTACCTACAATCAAGGAAAAAAAGGTTGGCACACTTTGTCCTAATTACGGAAAAAACCCGCCCCTCTCCCCGGAGGCAATGTTGATCCGAGTCATATTATCAGAAGCCTTGGCAGTTCCCCCAACATTGATTGATGGGGGGGTGGGGAAGGATATAAGAAAGGGGGAGACTTTTGCTTTCTATTAAACAGTGCTATGTCCCAAGTGTGATCTCAATTGCGAGCACAGGGATAGTTGTAATGAGTTGCGTCAAGTGTGCCAACTATTATTTTCCTTGATTGTAGGTGCCGACCGTATTATTTTTATTTTCGATAATTTGTTAAAAACAAAATTATTCATGAATTTGTATGACATCGTCAATCTGGTATTTGCAACACCATCCCCAATGCGCAATCCCGTGTAACCTGATGTTGAAATGCATGAACTTGGCACCCGCGGGGACTATTAAAAGGACTAAAAAAAATTGATCGCCCGTGCAAGTGATGTCATTTTTACCACGATATACATGTACATGTAGATATCGGGGTTATTTTATCCTGCTTATCACTAGCCTCGTATCTGCGGCGGGATCTGCGGGCACTGGTTAATGCATTCGTTTGTGTGTAATTTTAAAATGCTCACTACTTTTTCGTTAGCGTATGGTTATCACTCAAAATTCGCCCGAATATTGTGGACCTTATTTAATCTGAGCTCATGACACAGTTTTTCGAAATTCGATTTTGATATTAGCGTAATGAGACAATTTAGTCATGAAATACGTCACATCGTGGATGAATGTGGTGATATTATACTCGCACGAGGCTACGGTAGCGTTGTATATCAGCCGCCGGGAGTACTTTGAAACGACTCCCGGCGGCTGACATACAACGCTTACCGCGCAATACATGATCTCGGAAACACGGTCTCACGTATCTAGCACGTATTTAGCGTAGCTAGCAGAGTTGGTAGCTGAGGCGGACAGCTCTTCTGTTTAGAATATATCAATATTACACATACTTTTTCTCAGCTGGTTCCGTGGCGGAGCGGTTAAGACGTTGGATTTGAAATCTTTTCAGGAAGGAAGCATTTGTATAGCGGCCGCGTGAGTTCAAGCCCGTCCAGGGGCGGTTTAAGTGAACAATTTTTTTTTTTCTCAACGAATTATTTATTTCATTTATTTATTTATTTTTGTTTATTTTTGTTTATTTTTTTATTTATTTTTTAAATTTTTTATTTTTTTAATTTAATTATTATTATTATTATTATTATTTTTTTTTTTTCATTTAATTTTTTCATTTTGAATTTTTTTTTTTTAAAGTATTTATTGATTTTTTTTTTTAAACTTATTTATTTGTTTATTTTTTTATTTTTGAATTTTTTTTTTATTATTATTTTCTTGATTTATTTTATTTCTATTTTATATTTTAAATTTATTTATTTATTTTATTTTTTATTTTTTATTTTTTTATTTTTTTTTACTTTTACCTTTTTTTTTTTTTTTAAATGTTTTTTTTTATTATTATTGTTTATTTATTTTTTTATTTTTTTAAAATTTATTTATTTCATTTGTTTAAAAAAATTTCTTTTTACTTTTTTTTAAAAATTTTATTTGTTTATTTATTTAATTATTTATTTTTTATTATTATGTTTAAAATTTCTTTTATTTATTCATTTATTTATTTATTTATTTATTTTTTGTTTTTTGTTTTTTTATATTTCTTTTTTTTACATTTCTTTTTTTATTATTATTATTATTATTATTATTATTATTCTTTTTTTAATTTATGATTATGTTTTGTTTTTTGTTTTTTATTTATTTTTATTTATTTATTTTTTCAAACGGGAGCTTTGAGACAAATGCTTATTTTAGTGACTCATAGGATTGTAGTACTATTATACGTACAGCTTTAATACCAGTAACGTGGGGTAGGTTGATATTACAAATTGTTTAATATACGGCAAAGGTCTCCCAAGGTCAACTTGTAAAATAGGCAGCAATTTAGACAATGCTCTTACATGAGCAGTTATGTACAAGAGCATAACCTCATTTCAAAACGCGTAACATGAGATTGTTTAAGCAAAGACACTCATTCAACCTACATAATCAATTTTCTGCCAGAATACTGATCATAAATATATTATGAATTACAGAGCGATACTTTTCCTCATCACTTCTAAATCGTGGATTTATATAAGAATGAATTTAGCGTGAAAAATAAGTTTTCACGCAGACTTGACACTTAATTTTCACTCTTTAAACCATGATTTTGAAGTAATTAAGAATGGTATCACTCTGTAACACAGAATATGATATATTACTCCTGATTTATGCTTTCATAATATATCGTGGTTCGCATCATTGATGCCCTCGTTATACTAAAAATGCAGTGTGAGAAAATATAAAAAAATCTAGTTACTATTAATATTTGTTCCCAAAATGTTGCTCAACGGCATGAATATTAATTTCAACATAATATAAAACAATCTCTGGGGTAGTCAGTACGGGAAAAAATAGATTTAGCAATACTTTCACGTATATATTTCTAATAAAACTTCAACACAACATTCTTTTGCTTTCTGCAACATTCAATCACAAACTCAGTACAAAAATAATATTTGACCGAGTTTGCAGTGTTGCAACCAATGCGACAATATTGGAACTTTACATTGACAATCTGCCCCAGCATGAAAAAGAGATCGAAATCAGCAGTGTGAAGAGTAAAGCAGCAAATATGTCGCAAACTCAGGAAATGTTAGGTGTTTTGTGTTTGGACTTTAATTCACAGTATTCATGCCGAATTTATATTCCCAAAAACAATAGCCCTATTAAAAAATATATTAAAAACAAAAATCTGACCTACCGACCCTACCTTTTGAGGACCCTCTATGGACAAACAAACAATTAAATTTGTTGGCCTTATAAATATCAATGAGGTTTATAAATAATTGAAAATAAAGACCAACCTTCAAAATTATTATATAAATTAACATGGAGTTAAAGCCCTTTTCATCTCCTTGTCTACATTTCTCCATTGCAGGAAAGAAACAACACTTCCTTATTGTGCTTATTAATATTTCTTATAAATGTGCCATTGTTACTTTCAGGGTCTTAAAATGCCTGATGCCTATGAGCGTCTAATTCTTGATGTGTTCTGCGGCAGTCAGATACATTTTGTGCGTAGGTAAGTGTCATCATAAGAATTTCAAAAGAAAAAGATTTTTTATATATTATATATTTTTTAATTTGAAATAAATATGGATCGGGCGTATAGCAAAATATTTCCCACCTTGACTGTGTCTCTGCATCTCTCTCTCTTTTTATTATTTATTTTTTGTGAGGGGGAGGGGAGGCCTGGGTAGACTATATGGGTTCTTACCAAACCACTTAAAGTAAAATTAACAAGGATATCTCAAATTGATACGGTCAGACAAGGAAAATCTTTAAGTATACAAGACAATCTACGAGACAACTTACTGCTGGCGTGATTATTAAGATTAATAGGGCTAGTAAGAAGTTACCTGGCTTTGTATTTTAAAAAATATTGACGCCGTAAAAGCAATCCACAGAGTTGCAATTATGCATAGAATTGTCATAGACACATATCGCTTCCTCAGGTCAGTCAACTGTTAGACAAAGATTATTTCGTTGCTGTGCTGTCAAAACCTTGTATCTCCATCCGTCCCTTCAGCATGTATAAAGTAATACTTCCTAATATCCTTTCATGGGCACTCTGCTTTAAACAAGTTCAAAGTCCAAAAATACATCTGTCAGTGCTCTCGCCCCCTGAACATGTATAAAGCAACACTTCCTATGTATAACCATTGCGCAGAATTACTTTATACATGCTGAGGGGCCGGAAAAACATACAAGGTTTTGACAGAACAGCAACGATATAATTGTCATGAACACCTATCACTTCCTCAAAGTCGGTCAACTGCTAGATAAACATTATTTAAAGAAAATAAATGAATAAAAAGGAAAATAACTATAAGCCAAAGCCAAATAATTGTCTGCTTCTTACATTATTCAGCGATGAGTTGGCGGAAGCATGGAGAATCTTCACCCCACTTCTTCATAAGATAGAGAACGATAAACCCACACCCATCACCTACACGTATGGCAGGTAAGTCGTGTGGACTTAATGTAAAGTGGTAATGTTTGCATTGTTAATTTGTCATGCTACAACAATTAAAAGACATAGGTCCACTTTGACCAGGGTGAACTAGCTTATGCACCTGTTCATTTGGTTACCAATGAAATAGAGTTAAGATGAAGAAATCGCAACCTCAAGATATTCCCAAATGATCTGGCTGGTAAGAGTGGATCTAAGGGTGTAAACATTTCCACTTATTTTTAAATTCACTATTTTCAATTCTTGCATAGACCTACACACAAAAATTGATGTAGCGTGAAAACTTCCACTTTTACAATATTTTATTTTGTGTCTTTATTATATTTGTGTGACGTTAGTCTTTTGTTATATCTATATAATATCATGGAAATACTGAAACCCAAATGGACCGTTTGCATTCAAGGGGGTTTCATGCTTGGGAAAAAATAACACAAAGGGTATTTTTTTAGGAATATGCTGCTAAGGGAATCAACAACAGCAAAAATTGAATACACATAGACTATGGGCTACCCTACCTCTTTTGTAGGATTAAAATAGCTACCTTGGCACTGACAGGCAAGCTGGTCTAATGGTTATGACATTTGCTTTGGAGCCGAAAAGTCCTGAATTCATATCCCAGTATCGTCAGATTTTACTGGGAAAAAATATATAAAATATCTGTACATATGCCGCCAGGCTAATTCTGTAGTTTAAACAGGACTTGTAAGGATAATATCACTAGAACTGCTACAGAAAAAGATGTTATGCAATGAGAGGGTACATGTTATGTTTAGTGAAATGTACAAAACAAGCCCTCATAGAAATAGCCCAACATATTAAAACATTATTATGTGACTAAATACTTTAAAAACACTTTGCAGGTGAATTTTTATTTTTATTGACAATTTAAAACATAGGGTGAGATTGCATTTTGGTGTGTGTGTGTATATTTAAAACTATTTGGGAGAATAGTAGCTATAAAATACAAAAGAAACAAAAAACAATTAACTTATTGATATAAAATTATCGGCAGATGGATATATTACTAGTTCAAACATGGCTAACTCAGTTGTATGTGTTTTTCTTATTTCAGCCGTGGACCTGTGGAAGCTGATGCTTTGGCCAAGGCAAACAACTTTGCCTTCACAGGAACATACAAGTGGTCCAACCCAAACCTGTAATGGTATAGATCTCTACTGCAATTATTGGAGATAAACACTTGTAGATTGATGTGTCTAGCTACCTTTGATTCATAATTAAGGCCAAGACGACAAACTAACCCTGTTCTATGGGCGCAATGTTTTTTCATACCTGCCCACTTAACTGTTTTCTGACTTAAAAAGCTTATTGAGAACAGAACATTATGTTTTCCACAATAATAATCTGTAATCATGTATGCATCTGGCTGGGAATGAAATACTGATAGTAGTAGCAGTATGGGCACTATTTATTCTGTTAGGCTTCCTTTAGCTTTCAGAAATGCCAAAATTCAGAGCGTCCAAAAGGGATGCCTGTACACCGCTTGGGGCCTAGGCAGTCCCTGGATTCCGGTTCAATCCTCTCTGCAGTTTCCAAGTGTTGGCATGTATGGGCTGTTTTTTTATTTATCTGATATTTTGCCCCTTTTATTTTAAGTGTTTGATTTTTTTTCAAAATTAAAAGAAAAATTCAACCCTCCTCAAAATAAACCAATTGACCCTACTTTTCAAAGGTTTGTCTGCCCTAAGAACAGGTTTTTTTTGATTGCCTACAAGTAATCAATATGTGATCTGATCAAGCAAAAGGAGTCTGAAGTGGAAAATATCACATTTTTAGTTTTCTTCTTAATTCTATTGGTCATGTGCAATGCGACGTTTTGCAGAAGTCCTCATCCAAAGATGAGCAATTGAAGGGGTTTCAATATAATAGAAGTTATATACTTGAGTTATATCTCATCAATTTTGCGACTTCCGACTCATCTTACTTAATCACATCACATATCCTAACATCACTGCTAATTTGATATCTTGTTCTGCAACCTGTTCTACGGGCAAATAGACCCTTCGTAGGTAGGGCGGGGTTTTGTTGTTGTTTTTTCCACAGATTTTGGTGAATTTTTAGCAATTTTCTACATTTTCAAAAACATTCCAAAATAATTCCAAAATGTCTTAACAATTATAATCATTTACATTTCGTCGCTGTTCTGACATAACGACACATCACTTTACTTAATTCTGTTGTGATGTGTCGTTATGTCAGAACAGCGACGATTTGATGGGAAAAATTGGGTCGGTCGAGCTTGTAGAACAGGTGTTTTGTTTCATCGCCTTAGGTTTGTTTTTCTTCAAAATCAAAAAATTCCACATGAATAGGATTTTGCATTCATCAACTAATCAGAAATTGCGGTACTATTTTCCTTTGTCATTTTGATGGTTCTTTTGGTTTTAAAAACATGGTGCATTTTATGATAAAATGGCAGTGCTCATTAGAACAAATTTTTAAGAATAACACAGTACATTGAATGCATTCGAAGGTGTTTGCTAGATGGCAATTATTTTTTTACATTTAAAAGTAATAACTATAATATTAAAAAAGGTTATATTGTTCATTTGAAAAATAACAAGATGTGTATATTTGTGCAAAAGAAGAAAAAAAACAGCATATGAAAAAGTGCTATGTGCAACTGTGTTGTGTTGATCTGACTAAAGGTGTTATGGTATATCTGCTTATGTAGTAAATGTATATTAGATTAACTTTTGTATCATCTTTTATAGATATAAAAATAGATTCAAAGATAATATAACTAATTAATGACGGTATTTACTGGGTAAGTACAGTCAAAAAGTGTAATTTTATATATTTTGAATACTTTTAATGGATAGTAATATTAGAATTAATATTGTAAGTGCATTTAATTATATTCAACAAACAGAAGCCTTGCCAAGATCTAGCAAGCAGGACAATCCCTAATGGCATAGTTCATAGAACAGACAAATTGAACTTGGGTTTCTGGGAATAATTTACGATGTCACGCATGCAACAGGCTTATCCCACAATGTTTTTACACTACTTTACACCAGGTCAGGAAATTGAATTGACATTGTTGTCTCTGTGGTGTGTTTTTTTTAATTAAAAAAGACAAGAAGATATAACTTTGGGATGCAAAGTGTTAACTCAATAAAACCCATGTATGCCATCGCGCTGAAGTCAAAAACCTGGGAATTTAATATAAAATCCCATCACAGCACTTTGTTTGGACATTGACTGTCTATACCTACCTACCCATAGAGGTTTGTGAAAACTATAAACCAAACGTTGAACTGGCATTGTTGACAATCCTTGGTATGTTAGTAGAGTGAAATAGCTCCATGGTATTCGTGCAAGATATGTAAAAACTACATTACAGAATTAAACTTTGTAATTGTTTAATCTTTTAATACAAGATTTTGTGTTAGGCTATGTCTGTGCTGCCTTATACCAAGGTTGTTACCCTCCTTTCTTCAAGGTGCCAATTCCACCAAAGGGTTAAACTTAAATTGTTAAGAATCATCTATTCAACTGTTATTTAGTTCTTCTCATTTTAAGCTGCACATTTCTCCATATATATATTATGCAATGAGACCTAAATAGATATGGTTTGAAGCAGATTAATGATATTATGGTTTCTAGTAATGTACAGATTGTTCTCATGAGTATCTGAATTCACCTTTAATCAGGCACATGAATTAAGCATCAAATAATAGACAAATACTGGAATACTTCCAGATGTTACTGTGCCCCATGAAAGTGTAGAAATAAGGTCTGGTTTTACAGATCATACGGCTTGAGTTTGAATGTCTGTAAAGTCACATGTATAGGTCACATTATGTAAATAGTCTGTCACAAATGTTATTGAGACGTTCTATATTCTGTGCCAATAAGTGTGCATACGCTCTCATCAGTCATCATCAATCACCCTTGTAATTTTCGAAAATTTGAAAAAATTGCAGATTTATTTTATTCTCAGAGTTCTGGCATTCTAATTTGTAAGATTTATTAATTTTTGGCTTCTAAATATTTTACCCATCTTTCAAAACATTTTGAATCCTTAGTAAGTAGTTATGCTTGGCGCCTCAATTAGTCCTTTTTTGTGGTTAGTTATCACCAAACATTTGACAATCAAAAATCTGCCTGCCACCTCATGAGAGTGAGGTCAGTGTGGAAGATAACCAATCAATAATTAAGTTTCAGTGCAATTACGGATGAATGCAGTCATATGTTCATAGAGTAGTGGGATGTCTACATGTGAGAGTTGTTTCATAATTTATTTTTAAACATCTGCTGCCTGTTATAATAGATGCTGTAAAAGTGGAAATATTCACGCTTCACACATTTTGAACAAGTTTGCTTGGTTTTTTTTCGCAATTTTGAGCTTCCTTGCATAGACCTACATACAAAAGGAATATATTCACACATGTTTATTTTTGCGCTTGCTGATCTTAGCACGAAAGTAAATAAATGTAGCTGAAAAGCGTGAAAATTTCCACTTTTACAGTATGCTATTGACCAACATACTTGTCTTTGTGACATAAATTACTTAATCATCAGCACATCCAATAATTGGGTTAAATGATGTTTAATTCACGTTGTATTGTTTCAGTTTGTATTTTGTTCATGATTTACTTACTAGGAAATGTGGTCTTACGAAAGTTTGGGGACCATAAATATAATTATAATCAATAATAAAGTTATATTTTCTACTGGATATGAATTTGAATTTGTTGAGTGTATTTCTTTGCATGATCTAATGATGCTACCATTTGCTATAGAAAATGACAATCAGTCTACATGTACACCTAGCACAAAGTCCCTGACCATGGGTGCTTTGAGGTTGGCTTATTCAAAATAGATAATCGGTACCAATAATCTGAGATATACATTAAATAAGAATATTTCTTCTCTATACTATATAAAGCTTTTGGTGTTGCTGTTTCATAGTTTATTAGGGCAATTTCATACAATAATACAAATTTTTGAGTCGTAAGCAAAATATATATTATTTCAAATGCTTAAATGCTGCAGTAACAATCAACATGACTACAGTGTATACATAAACAATACAAGTGTTAATGAAAGTTGCTATGGCTGGAATTGCATGTGTTACACAAAACAAGTTAAAACAGCTCTAAGTCAGGTCTAAATATACTGGTAAATCTTAGAAAGGGGGGGGGGGGGGGAGCTCTTAATTTTCAAGCCGAAGATATTATAAAATGCAAACTTTGCCTATATATATCACAGCTACTAAACAATCGTGCTGAATATTATGTGAATATATATCAATTGTCTTGTGTTGCACTATATCTTCCATTCCAAGCAAACATGACATTATCACATGACATTAAAATTAGGCAGTAGTTTGGTTAGGTCATAGAAAACTTTTTAGAAACTTTGGGACAACATTAATTTGGCACTTTCCTACATAATCAATCATAAATTAATGTTGCATGAATGTTTTCAGCACCTTCAAACATGTTATAGTTTGATCAGTTCCAAATTGGTGAATCCTCATTTCAACAGCGAATGAATACAGAAGAATGCGGGTGCACATGAAGACAACAAACGCACTGCATTATATGCGTGACGCGTGCGTGGGGCCATAACCGTGTGCGTATGTGGCCATTATCGCACACATACGCTTGGATTACTTTTGCGCACGGAGAGATAAAAAGCGAATATTTCTCGCCAATTTGGAACTGACTAAACTATAGGAACTTTGAAAGGAACGTTCGTTCCTATTAAACATCGTTATCAACGCTTTTAAAATGTTGGAGTACATTCACAAAATGTTGTTCTGTATAATGCTATCATCATGTTTCATAAAATATCAGATACAAAACACAGATATTATAACGTGAAATTGTTATCAGGTTGAAATCAAATTTGTAACAAACCTTGTCTAACTTGTTTCTGGCATGAGACTTGATTTTTTTTCTCTTGTTTTAGAAACAAGAAAAAAATCAAATATTTAAAAAAAAATAATACAAGTTCGTTGTATCTATTCATCAATCATCATCAGGATAAAGGACAATTGTCATACATTGGAATAAACTTATACTGATGTGCAAAGCAATTGATTAGTTGATGGCATTCATCAATTACTGTTGCCTAAAATCTAAAACATGCCATGATTGTGGCAAATAATTAATGGAAATATCCACATTTACACACCATATTATACTATTTTACCTTCATTAAAATAAATCATAATTCAATAATACAACACCCAATATATATACAACTTAATCTTCAATACAACATGAGTTACAACATCAGCAAACAGACTGTGACAATAACATATTACAATTCACAAATTAATTCAGATACGTTTTATTTGTTGTTGGTCATACCCATTTGGTGAGGTGATGGGGAAAAAAGTTCTACAGGCAAACAGACCTCTCTGGTACGGTCAGGCGCGCGTTAGTCTTTTTTTTCTTTAACATTTTGGTTAATTTTCAATTACTTTCAAAAATGTCTGGGAGAAGAAAAAAAAAATTCACAAACTCTCAAAGAGAACAACAAACAAGGCTTTTCTGTGAGAATCCACATCTATTCTCTTGAAGATTCTTAAAAAGATTGTAATTGATAAAAGGATTTGCAGGAATCACTAGCAAATTCTCCTAAACCTTTGAAGTTCAAATACCAGCAAAGTAGATAATGATTCCTGGAAAAATAAATCCTTGTGAGAAAAAAAGTCCCATTGTCGCACTTAAGGGAAGTGTCAACCCTAAATATATGAAATTTATCAAGCACTGTAACTTTTAAACTAATAATGCAATGTACATAAAAGTATACAATTTTTCAAATGAAATGAGTCGGAGAATATATATTTGGTATTAAATTTCCCCCCAAAAAGTGATTTCTACATTTTTGCCCAAAACTCACTTTTTTTGGCGCCAAAATTTTTCAGACAACCTAACAAAATCAGTTTTTGATTAAAAATTTCAATATTTAACCAAAATCATCTAAAGTCAATTATCTAGGAGGCACTTTTTTTTTGTTGCTTAAACATTTTTAGTTTTGAAAATATTGACCAAAAAGTGCCAACAATGAGATTTTTATCTCAAAAATCACATTTTTTGCACTTTTTGGATGCATATCTCGAGTATACTATTGTGAACAATCATAATAAACTATCAGATTCAATTTATATTGTCACAATGTGAAGAAATTGGAAGAAAACTGAAATTTAAATGATCGTAAGATTGGCCTTTGTTTACATTTTTAGACATTGTTTTGCGCTCTTTTGTTTTTCGCGTCTAGTATTACGCGCGGGAAGTTTCAGCGCGCGACGCAATGATCGAACAGCTGTCGCAGCATTTGAAAAGCGCGGAACTCTGCTTGAATTCCCGCCAAATAACCATGCGCCTTTCCTGGCTCAAACTTACCAAAACAACAATTTTAAATCACCCAAAAGAACGGGAAATAATCGCTTCCGATTAGTAACTTATGATGGTAATGATAGAATACATATAAAAGTATAAAATAATAGAGAAATATGAAATTCAATTTTTGAAACAAGTGCCGGGTTGACACTGCCCTTAAAACAATTTCTACACATGAACGAATGAATGCCACGTCTAATACTAAATCATAATTGTAATATTGTTATTGTTAGTCTTTGCAAGCTTCATGGGTCATATTTATATATCATACACTTGACAAACATTTATCAAAAATATTAGACATAGGATAAAAGGGTAAAACATACATATTATGTTACACAAACTGTTTCATATCTTGACATACATATCTACCTGACAAAAACCCAATATATCTATATAATAATTTCAACTAAAATCTTTGGATTATTTACATCACTATACCATTATATTATACTCAGAATTTGCTGTAGAAGTGACATCAGAGTATGTACTGTTCAACATTATAATTATGCACATGGCTGAACATACTGGCAATTACCCATGGTAATCATGCATTTGGCATACGAACAGTTTAACAGGCCATCGTGGGGGGGGGGGGGGGGGGGGGCAGTCTCCCATGCACCAGGGATCAAACCCACCCCTATTTGACGGCATTTCGTGGATAATTTGACCCCCTTTTCCACCAAAGAGTGCGGACGTTTTGTTTGAAAATAACCCCCTTTTTCCACCATTTCAAGGACACTTTTTAAGAAGTCCATCTTTTTGCGCAAAATGAGGACGCATTTGTACCCCTGTTTTCTATTCCCAGGACAATTTAATATATATGACACAACACTCATTGGATTCTTTTTCGCAGACATAGCCTCCAAAAAACATCCCTAATTTTTAAAAACGCGGACATAGCTTCCTGACCCCTAATCTTTTGAAATCGTGAACATAGCTTCCAAAAACACCCCTTATTTTGGGAAATCGCGGGCATGGTACGAAAAAACAACCTTTTTCCGCGAGTTTTGAAACGATCATGCGTACCCAAAGTCAATGTTGACTGAAACCACCGGGATCAGCTTCAAAAAAGTTGATAGCCCGGCGGAGCGTGGCACGAGATAGACCGGGCAATCATGAGGTACCACAAGATAGCAGTGTAGGGTTTTGTAGTGTGTGTATAGGATAGTTACGGTAAAACAGAAAGATATATGGTGACGTCAACCCATCAGCTATCAGGGTGAAAATCAAACGCCAAGCCATGTGCATAGTGTGGATGTCACTTCTCCAGCGCATTATAAGCTATTCCATTTACAACAAAATGTACAAATTTGGTAAAAGTCTGCATTTGTATGGCAACAACTTGCCCACAAGTTGTATCCTATCCTACCCTCGATTCACAACAAGATATTAAATTAGGACTGCGAGTTAAATGTACAACCATCACCCATTTAATACATTGTTTGGGGGTTTCAGCACTGAATACCAAGTTGTAACGAAATTTAGACCCACAATTCAATAAGCGCATAACATACAATTGACAGATCAACCTTTGGCATAACCATTGTAATGCTTTATGATAATGAATTGCATGCATATATTTTTTATAAACTTAAATACATTCATGAAATGTTGTGTTGACAGGGGTTAGCTAAACTGATAGCTATCTGTATAGTCATGAGGTGTTTTGGAGACAATTCAACATAGGTTATGCATATTCATCAGATAGGTTATGTCATATTCACCATATTAGGAGATAACTTAACTGCTCAACATTGGAAATACATATTATTGAGGTGTTTAGGAATCACTTCAACCTTGGTAATGCATATACATGAGGTGTTTGGGGTCAGCTTTACATACGTGAGTTGTTGTTGTGTTTGGGAGTCAAGAGCGATTACATTCTCCATGAGGTGTTTGGAAGTCCACTAAACTAGATACATCCATGAGATGTGTAAGAGTCAACTGAACAAAGTTAATACATATATCATCTGGTCCAAAGGTGTTTGGGAGTCCAGATGGGGAAACAAGGTTTATGATGGGTTTCTGGCGTCAACATTTGATGAATTTTGCGTTAACCATATCGCATCTTAATGACAAGTGAACTAGAAATCAAGCTCGGAACAAAAAAAGAACTCATCGGTTCCTGAGATTGACACATACATTTCATTCATATTTCATATATTTGGTCGTAAATTGGAAAGGTAGATACATGTTATTTGCACTCAACACCATTACTCATGAATTGTCGTTTGGTCGTGTGGGTACTATCACATATTCTATCACGTTCGTTTTCCATCAGGAAAACATACTGGAACTAACAAATCCATTGTTTACTTATACCAATTAGTACAAAAGAACCCTGCACAAGAAAAACAACACAGATGGTTATACATATGAACATACAATGATTGTACAACCATCCCTTAGTTCTTCTCTATAGACCATTTCAAATCGAGATCAGACAACTTTGGAAATACAGGTCATGTGGAGCTGGTTTTCTGACAAGACAAGATGCACAGAATAGATTCACAGACGATAATCCCAAATTTTGCTTGTCTTTTACTCAGGGGTAGCTAGTGTTTGGACTAAAATGTAACTTTAGGAGTAGTGAGTGATGACATATTGTCTTTGCCCAAAATATTGTTCTCATGGATATTGCTACATTTCTGTATATGTGGCTGTTTGTTATCCTTAAAGATTGCATTGTAAAAGCATATGGGACTATGCATCCAGGCAAACAAATAAAAAATATTTCATGAACTTTTCTGCCTGTAAACAACAAACTCTTACACATATCTTAAAATAACACTATTACATTCGTTACATAGCCCCGCATGGAATCTGATGACTCCATTTGTTTTAGAGGTGGTCTAGGATGACTCCGAGTCATCTTGGCTAATCATATATTTGGAAAATTTTGATTTGAAATGGTCTATAATAATTTGTATTTTAACACAATTACAACATTATACCTCACAGCCATATCCTGTTTCATAATCCCTCTACAACCCTGATTCCTCTGTTATGTAGATGCCTGTGTGGGGGTGCGTTTGTTTCTGCTGCCAAATATGGACACACACATGACAGTTTACTATCAAACCGTGGACACTGCTTGATCCCAGCGTGGACCGTCTACAATCTCCCAATTTGTGCAAACGCATGTAAAGGGGTTGTAGATGAATATGGCTAGGACGCCCTCTATTGTCATAGTAACATATCATCTGCAGTTTGTTGCAATTTGTCATATTTATACACAAAACATCCTTGGTTAGGCATAGAGAGTCAGTTTGGAAAGCACCAGACATGCGTCAGCTTTACGGCGCAAACACACATACTGTAAAAGTGGAAATTTTTCGCGCTACATTTATTTTCGCGCTCAGATCAGCAAGCGCGAAAACAAAACCCGCAAATATATTCCTTGTGTATGTAGGTCTATGTAATGAAGCTCAAAATCGCAAAAATAAAAACAGGCAAATTTGTTTAAATTGTATGAAACTCGAAAATTTCCACTTTTACAGTAGATGTGGGGATGTTTATGCATAAGGTGGGAGAGAATGAAACAGGATATCGCTCTTTACAATTATGACAAGACTAGTGGTATGTGACTCGCACGTCACTTTTCATAGGACGGTGATTTCAATACTGTGTAGTTTTCAGCTGAGCGGTGTAATCGGTGTATGGTTATACAAAAAGGAAGACCCACAATTTCTGAGGTTTGAAATGGGTGTACTCCATAGACATAATTTGGCAGGAGTTGCGTCATGTATAAAAATTACTACCTTACCGTTTAGTATCACACAATGGGTTAAATATCACGATTTATCATAATGGTTTCAAATAATAGGCAAGTTATATTCTAATAGAAACAGTTCATATTTAGACAAAAACTTATTATGGTATAAAGATCTTGAAATTTATATTGTGATTAAATTCCCTGTAACTTAAACATCAGATCTAATCATCTAGAAACCAATTGAGCAAATGCCAAATCAAGGTAGGAAAGGTAGGACTCAAAAAAGTTCATAGTGATCATGATTATAATTATGTCTATTAATTAATGGCAATCATTTGATATCTTATAGTGTACTTCCCCCCTATAGTGTGATCAGTTCCAAATTGGCAAAGCCCCCTTACAGCAGGTTATTAATACAGAAGGACTCGGGCACGCTGATAGCAACAAGCACACTGTGCATCATATGTGTGACGTGAGCGTGCAGCCATAATTGTGCTTGTATGCTTGGATTACTTATGCACACGTAGCTCGCCAATTTGGAACTGTTCAAACTCTAGAATCAGATTTCAACATCAAATATTAACTATAAATCTGATTTACAGGGTGAGATAAAACAAACCTGCAATAGTGGACAGATTCCTTCTTCATTTAATTTCTAATTTCATAAAATAAAGATTCATTTTGAGTGGACTTTTTTAAATCTTAAAAGATGAGAGATTTTTAACTCGTCTAAATCCAAATGAAGAAGAATTTTGAAAACTTGTTCTGAAGCTGAGGTTTATGAAGTAGAACCAATGCCTCAAATAATACAGGTTCATATTTCATGAAAATCAATTCATGAATTAATAAATCAAGAACGTCTACTCTTAAAGATTAATCTGAAATTTGACGCAATCTTATTGTTCAAAGTTGTACAATGATGACCCGTATATACAGTCCTCAAAATAAGTAACTTACTAAAGTAATAAATATGGTCTTAATTCCAAAACTATAGCCCCTATGTAAATATATTAAATTATGAATTTGTAAAGAAATTTCTTTTCTTAAATCTGAGATGAAGATTGACTGAATATTAACACAGCTATATGTCCAAAACCAAAACAAAGTCTGTTTTTCATTTTAGCATTTGGTTCTTCTACATGCAGCCTCAGTATGGCAATAGGCAGAGAATTTACTAACAGGTGTAGAGACAGGTTATAGTAAAATGAGGATTGGGGATGCTTCAATTGATCAATGCAGCCTATACACATACCTGTCACACTATCATGCATGTTCAAAACCAAAATACAAAAATGAAAACTGCACTTTGGTTAATTCTTTTCAGTGTAGCATTCTAATTAAGCATTCTTAATTGTTAACCGATCTTCACAAACAATGTCTCTAATTGAAAAGAAGAAATCGTTCCTTATTTTTCTAATTAATGATTTTTAAGTTGGAACTATATTTGTAGAGCTATGACGGTATCTATTACCTGCTAAGTCACTTTTTTGAGGACTGTACATTGGGTAGATTGAGGGCGCTCTCTATGGCCCATTGGCAATATGTGATCCACAAAGTGCTTTCATAGTAACATATCAACATAGTACTCAAACAAGCTATTTTCCCACTATACATAATTAAGATATAGATAGATACCAAGAAGAAAATAATTGCGTAATATATATGTGGCAAGAATATATGGAAATATTGCACAAGCAGTGATATTTCACAATTTTATGGTAAAAACACCATCATCAATTATATTGTCTATATCGGCTATTTGTGCACTCTAAGCATAGAAGTATTAAAAATAGGAGTATCATCATAGTTGTACTATATTTTTAGACTCAACTAAATAAAATCATAAAATAATGCTTAGTACAGAATTGTGTTACTAGTATCTATACAATAACAAGGTGAAGGCTTACAATCAATTTATCAAACGGTCAACTGAGTGATCAACATCATTTGATAATCGATTGATCAATATATATGTCATTAAATCACCTGTGATCAATCAATCAATCAATCAAACCATGTCTAATAATAGTTGTCTCCAAGTAATGTAGGGTTATTAACATCATTAGGTTAGCAAAACGTAAGTATGTACCAACAATACAATTTTGTTAGGAATCGTAAAACAAACATAAAATTCCACTGGCTATGAGTTTTAAATGCACTAAAAACCTTTAAAATGAGGAATAAAATATATAATATGAAAACTGCATGACATTTGGCCCCGTAAGAGGATTTGGAAGAGTTGTTTGGTTACCAATGTTACATTTGGTAGTAATACTGCTCAATTCACACACACAAAAGTTGTGCTTTCTAGCATGGTTATACAAATCTAAGGAGGAAGAGGTTCAGAGGGTAGTGTTTGTTTTGTTTTTCCGGGTTCAATTTATAATCTTTATGTTATCTATCTTCTTTTAAGCCAATTTGGAAGAAGTAGGGTACTTCAGATTCATATCCGACTTCTTCACAGAAAATAACTGCCCTTTTTCAAGAAAAAGAGGAGAAACAAGCAAAACATTTTAGAAACAAATCCCTTAACCCCTTCCTCAGTTTAGCTGTGAAAATGATAACACACTTTTAGGAGTAGGAAGAGCTGCTCAAAAAGTTTTAGAAAACACCCAGAAGTGAAGGAGCCAGAAACTTCATTTTGTTATGTGATCCTTCAGACATCTTTACTAAGTCCCTGTGCAAAGTTACACATTTTTCATACTATTCATTACCTGTCCACAGACCGCCATTGTAGAGATCCTCAGATTGACCGCCATTGATAGATTCTCAGATTGCCTCAGATTGTGTTATTCCCAAAACAGCAATAAATAGTTTAAAGTGTTGACAGAAAGGGTCAAAGGTCATGTAGGGGTTATTAGAGATCAATATGTGTACACCCCATATTACTCATAAGTTTATTGTCACCAAGCTTGTTTGTAATGACCTTTGACCCCTTTCTGTCAAAACTCTAAACTATTTATTGCTGTTTTGGGAATAACACAAGTTGAGGCAATCTGAGAATCTATCAATGGCGGTCAATCTGAGGATCTCTCCAATGGCGGTCTGTGGACAGGTAATAAATAGTAGGGAAAATGTGTAACTTTGCACAGGGACTTAGTAAAGATGTCTGAAGGATCACATATCAAAATAAAGTTTCTGGCTCCTTCACTTCTGGGTGTTTTCTAAAACTTTTTGATACCCCTCGTACATGCTTATCATACTTTCGGTTCAAGATGCTTAATGACAATCAAGGTAACTACGAGAAATTTAAGGTACCAGTGAATATATGACAGGGTTGGGGACAAAGAGGTACTTCATATCATAACATTTCAGCTGACTACTATATCAAATAGAATTAGTACACATGGTTTTAATTATAGGAATGTTTAAAATAAATATGGACATATAATATTATATTATCAAGGTCCTCAAATGCGTGAATAGGGTAGATATAGTGGAGCATTAACCCATAACTATTTAATCTTTAGCAAGGTATCAATAGCTACTTTTGTGCGTTGACGTACCGTAATTTCCGTGCTATAAGGCGCACTGCGTATAAGCCACAGGTCCTCAAATTCATCAAAGTATATAAAATGACATTATGCACTTAAACTGTGGGATACCAGTTGAAATCATTTCATAGCATCCTGGTGTGGGGGTGTGTGTGTGTGAATGTTTAGACAATTAATTTCAGCTAACCACATATTATAATAATTCTTGTTATATAGCCCAACTACCAATAATATATATAATAATAATATATCTTTTGTAATAATAACATTATGCAAGGATTTTGTTACGCTTATTATCCTTTACTGCAATTTTCAATTTAATTTTTAATTCTATTTAATATCAATATCATATTCAATGCTATAAACTCGCAAGCACTCTCCAGAGCATTTCAGCCTAATAAATGTCAGCGTCATTTTTTAATATTAATATCATATTCAGTACTATAAACTCGCAAGCTTCTGCACAGCATTTCAGCCTAATAAATGTCAGTGTTGTTGTTTTTCATAATTGTCATTGGTTTGCGCTAGAAATTGGCAGCACCCTAGTTGATGCGACCTGATTCTGATGATTCACCAGCAGTGAAATTACAGCGCTTTGATCACTTTGAAAAGGCGCTATATAAATACTAATTATTATTATTATTAATATTATTCATAAAATAGCTACCAAAGATTTATATCAAACTATCATGTATATGTAGCACCTAAGATTTGGTCATTACCAACCAACTGATCTTAATTTCAATCGATTACTTTTCACAATTCAAAATGAACTTATAAAACATATCATAGTCATCATCATTTAAAGGTAGATGACCCGATCACATTTTCGTAACACAGAATTATTTCAAACATACGGAGATTTTCATATCATATGAAAGCTCGTATTTTTCTCATCATCATACTGAAATTTGACGGCCTAAATCGGTATAATTACGGAGAAATCGATGAAATAACGTCGAATTACCGCGAATGGTGGTATACCACCGATATAGTTTGTGTACTACTCAATGGGTACAGTTCACAGCATCTTGTGCGTGTAAAATAAGAACCATTAGAGCTATGCAACTCAAACTTTGGAACACGACTTTTTTAAGGATGACCTTTCATGTAGAATAGAAAACTTCAAGTTGAAAATCGAAATGTGATCGGGTCATCTACCTTTAATTATCTCTGTAATTCCCCTCTCCAAATTATATTACATATCATATTAAAAATTGCAACAAATTAATATAAACTTTCAATATGAATTTTTAGGTCCCAGGTATGTGTGATGCACTTCACACTCTACCGTGCAATTGATGCATGATCAAGACCTGAAGAACACCCACTTAATCCTAATGGATCAACCCTGTTTGGCGCCAAATTTATCAAGCACTGTCACAACTATAAATATGATGTACATAAAAGTGTACATTTTTTTTAATGAAATGAGTCAGAGAATCCATTTTTGGTATTAAATTTCACTAAAAATAGTTAAATTTTGTGAAATTTAATACCAAAAATGGATTCTCCGACTCATTTAATTTGAATATTGTATACTTTTATGTACATTACATTATTAGTTTAAAAGTTACAGTGCTTGATAAATTTCATAAAAAAAGGGTTGACAGTACCCTTGATCAATGATACTGTGTTCTTAAATCATTTCTATTATACTTGTCACTTCTTCCTGACAATTTTGGAATGTGCAGACACAGTTCTATATAGGGAGATGATTTGAAGGTAATGCTAATACCCTAAGATAGGTCTCTAATATGAAACTACACACATGACAGCTCTCATTTTTACAATCAATTATAATATAAAGTAATTACTGCCTTCTATTCCAAATGAGAGACCTATATGAGGGGATTTCTACTGGTGCTTGTATAATTGCATTATGCATAGCAATGTAGAATGTAAGCATAAGTGACCCAACATGAGTAAATGATCGGCAATTGAATACCTGTACACTGTGAACGCATGAAAACTCTGGGGATGAGATTTACGAAGTTTCATAGCAGGTTTTGTTAAACACATCGTTTTATAAATAAACTCACGTTTAATTTAGACACAAAACCATGTTTAGTACAATACATACGACCCAAAGGGTTAAACAAAATGTTGCTGTATTTCATTTTCATTTACGCCAATGATTTGCTAACAAAACTAACACTTTAAATGTCCATAACTTGACAATTTGTATTTGATGTTTTGAGACAAAGTGTTTTTAAGTAATCCGTAACTTTGGTTAAGAATGTGATATAACATTGACTTTTGTACCCAAATGTCCTTTCACTTATACATATTATCATGATATCAATAATTCAATATTCATATTTCCCTCATTGTGCCTCATTTACTCATGTTAGGTCACATATATCACACTCTACATATTACTTTAGCTACAGACGGATATAGTGTCTTAGGTTCCACATTTGTTTCAAGTCTTTGACGGAATAAAACGCACCAATCGATTATCATAAGACACTTTAATTTACCGTGTAGTTGATGCATACCTGGGACCTAAAGTACACTTCATCCCTACAGACCGTGCATGGGTTATACCACCATATATTCTCCATACAGAATTGTATAATAACAGCCATCTGAATATGGACTCACATTTTAACTCTCTTCTAGTATAGTTCTACTGGACGTGCCGAAAGAACAACACTGGACACTGTTGTGGATTTCCTCTGCGCTCTCACGACCTCGTGCAAATATCTGAATGAGTTGACAGTGGACCCTGATAGGATAAAATGAATGCAAAAACAAAAGTAAAAATTGTGTAAAAAGAAGTGGATTTTTGTTTCTATCATGACAACCATTTCGGTATTTAATTTATTTTTTTGAAAACAGCGTTCATGATCTGCCTTTGTGATACAATAGAAAACACAATGTGATAAAAGTTTGGTTAAAAAGCAGAAGCTTTAAGTACTGTCTGTAAAAGTGGAAATTGTTGCGCTACATTTATTAATTATTAAGTTATTATTTATTTATTTATTAATTGTTGCGCTTTTCGCGCTTGAATCAGCTGCCACAAAACTAATAACACACAAATATATTTCTTTTGCGTATAGATCTGTGTGATGAAACATACAAAATGTGAGTTTAAAATTACAGGGTTCCCAGCATTTCACAAGACCAAAATTCCCTGAGTTTTCCCTGATTTTTCCCTGACAAATTTATATTATTCCCTGAGAAAATATTTTCACTTTATCGGAAGGCGAGAATTGAAAATGAACCGACAAGACTTTTGTGAGCCAAGAAATGCGCGCGTAGCGCGCGAAATTTTTCGACTTTACACCTATTCATTGCCTGGAAATGTGTTACCCAATTGAGCCATCAAATTCCCTGAGTTTTCCCTGAGTTTCTGTCTTTTTTTCAAATTCCCTGAGTTTTCCCTGTCTGGAAAAAGTTATTTTGATTTTCCCTGATTTCCCTGATTTCCCTGAGTGGCTGGGAACCCTGAAAAACATGCAAAACAGTTGATAATCTGTAGAGCAAAACAAATTAATCGCACGGAAATTACCACTTTTACAGGACACATGTTGGGGATGTGAGATTCAAAAGCATTGGCACGCTATATTTTTAAATCGGGTGGTTGTATGGAAGCAGAAGAGAGGAGGGGGTGTGTGACAGGAAGCTGGAATATCTGTGATTACAGTGATTTATACAGCGCGTTCAGTAATTTTTTTTTTTTATGGTATTGCGAGTTATGTGGCAAAACCTTTCAGCGAGTGCTTTATATTGAGGGGCCTCAAAAAGGAGTCATGGTTGGTACCGAAATGATTCTACAAGTTTTCTCTTTCCAAATTTATTTTCTATTTGGTGCGGCGACTTATTTTAAGAAAGATTCAAATCTTTGAAATGGTTTTGAAACTTTTGGGACACCCTGTATTAACAACACTGATAGTGGGGAAAGTCTCACTCACTTGACATCAACCTCTGGTATGTCGCCAATCTCTCCGTCCATATTCCACGAACTAATGCTGGTCATACTGCCCTGTCTGGTGACCCGCTGTTGGGCCCCTATAGATTTGGACAATGACCCTCCATTGTCCAGCAACCTGTCCAGTGTGACATGCTCACGACCCGGTTGATACAAAGCGTCATTCTGCAGTTCGTCGAGTCTGAGTGGTCGGAATTTGAAAGCTTTTACACGGTGTACATCCACAAAGTTGAAATCAAGCTGTAAAAAAAATCAGATGATCAATTATCTTTTTATTATATACTAAAGTCAGGGGGTTTGTTTAAAACACAGATGCTTTGGAAGTAGTGAAGGTCTAGCTAAAAGGAGCATAGCATTGCCACTAAAGAACACACTTTTTAATTTAGAAGTAGGAACAAAATTAAGATATTGTATTCAAGTCATTTTTTCCCAAGAAATTGTGGTAATGTCACTTCAAATGTCCAATAATGTGACAGACGAAGATGCATTAAATACATGTGTATCTATCAGACATGAGAATAAGTTGGCATGTAAAATCTTCAACAACCTGAACAAAATGTGTGAAATTAGGCTTTACAGGCACAAAATCTCTAAAGCCTGAAAATTATGATGCCTGATCTGCATATCATGCCGCCTACTTTATTATTAGTATTATTTAATAGAAAATGTCACTCACATGATTCGCCCCAGATGCTAATCTCAACATATGCCTCAGATAATTGATCCTTGAACACTTCCTGACAAGCATCAGGTCCACACAGCCATTCCCCAGGTGAGCTGAGGGAGAGAAGCCCCGCGGTGACTTACCGCACATACCACTCACATTGGCGGCGTTCACGCAAGTAAAGTCGCCTCGTAGCGTCTTCCAACCCGTTTTTGGATCTGATAAATTCAAAAGGAAATATTTTTGTTAGAATGATATTTCTAGGAATTTTATAGTTTCATTAGTGAACTATGTGTTATTGGTAAATATACTCACAAATAAATAAACAAGGTACGTGTGTGATACACACTGCTTCAACTACAATCTTGGAAAAAAGTCCTTGGAACGCTTTATACAGTTTGGGCATTATGTGCAGAATTTTTGTTGCTGATCTTTAAATGATGTTTATTTTGTTAAACTCTGAATAGGACATATTAGACAACAATTTTCCATTCCCCACACCACATCGATCAATGTTTGGAACACCTTGAACAACTGCTGAAGACATGAACATTCCTCAACATTGCACGGGGGAAACGGAGGTGATAGTTTACCGTTATTAACGAGTAAGCGTTCCAAGACTCCTTTTTTTCCAGGATTGTAGATCACAATCTAGCTCGAGGCACTGGCATACGCGTAGAAAAAAAGATGTTAGATACACACACGTGCATAAATGATGCATCTAGAGTAAAGCATTCACAATACTCTCTATATATAAAGAATGGCATTATATATGTAGACTATTTTAACTCACAACTTGTGTATACCTGTGAAGAAGCTTTAATGGCATATCAACATGGTAACAGTGGTGTATTGGTATTGACAGAAATGTTAGGAAAACTATTAAACCTCCTAAATTTTGAGACACACTGTATTACCAATTTTGAAAATATCATCATTTCTGTTCCATACAGACCATGAGGAAAAGAATTAAAGTATATCAGAGGTTTATTTACATCAGTGTGACTTAGGAAAAACCTGTCACAGTAATTATAACAAGCATCTAATGGACATGGAAATAAACATTAAGCCTCCCTAGAGAAAGCTTACATTTCCTGGTGTACACACCCCCACATACCACATTCAAAATGTCAAGTTGGATGGTTGGAATGATGATTTTCTTTCTTCTTAAATAACACCCAAAGGTGTTCTTGACTAAATATAAACCTGGTCCCATGAAACCAGGATAAAGTTTGAAAAATAATTTTGAATTATTTCAGATTTGAATTGCTTTATGTTTTTTCACTTGAAAATCCTTATGTTTCTTATTGATTTTTGGCAACTTACTTGGCCTGTACCTCTTAAACTGTTCAAGGGTGACTTTTGTCTGGGTTTCAAGGGACCAGGTCACATTTAATGCTTAGACCATTTAATGGCAAATCTTATACGCAATTATGTAGATGATGAATTTGCATATTGCAGACTTTTGAAGCAGAGGTATCAGATTTCACTAAATAGTGGATGAATTGGAACAACTTTGTCTATTGATATTTTTTAGTGTTTTTTTTTTAATTTGACCCAAATTGTCAAAATAATTTCAGCTTGAAATGAACAAATTTGCCTAAATAAAAAGTTTTAAAACTATTGTCATCACTAAAATCTCACAAATGAGGCTTGATTTTGAGGTGTTTTTTATTTTACCCAAATTGTCAAAATAGTTTCAGCTTGAAATGAATAAGTTTGCTTGCATAAATAGTTTATAAACTATTGTCATCACTAAATCTCACAAATTAGGGTTGATTTTGGTGGGGTTTTTTATGTTACTCAAATTGTCAAAATAAGTACTATTTTCAACTTGAAATAAACAAGTTCGCTTAAATAAATAAGTTTAAAACTATTATCACACTAGAAACATTAGCACAATTGACGTTTACCATGTCTTGACATGATCCACGACAGCCACGGTCTTGGCAGTCATTTTTTTTTAGCAATTAAAAAACAACAACAAAACCGATCAACCGATTGTGGCGCACTTGAGGGTAACACAATAATTGTAGTTGTTGGCCTATTAACACTCTTTGCATACTACCTGAGAGGGATACTGCCCCCCCCCCCCACCCCCACCCCCACACGACAAAAGGAAGTATGGGACACTTTTTTAGTTTGTTTAGCGTCAGAAGACATATACATTCACGTTAAAATCACTTTGGAGCCTGAAACTTCACCAAAAGTACAAAAATCATGTAAAGAGGACTTGCTTCCTTTGATTTTTTACAGTAAATAGATAGGGCAATTAACGAAAACCCACCACAAAAGGAAGTATGGGACACATAATTTTGGTTAATTTAAACAATTTAAAAACATAAACATACAAATTCCCTCATTTTCTGCAATAGAAAGACATTAAATAACATTAATATTTAAAAAAGATAAGTAATTGCTTGAAGAAATATGGAAATATCTTCAAAAATAGTTATTTTACCATATCGCCAAACATCAAAGTGTCCCATACTTCCTTTTGTCGTGGGGGGGGGGGGGGGGGGGGGTGGGGGGGGGGGGGCAGGTCAGCTATAACACAAATCTTACCTATAGATGATTGCACTGCATTTCTTTCAGAATGTGATGTAGCCAACGATGGGCTATTTGGTCCTGAATGTTGGCTTACTACACTGGATAGAGAACCTTGTCTCTTTAAACACACCCCACACCTGCGAACAAATCAGTTATGATGAAAAATGGTTTAATGAGGCCTATCTTCAGTAGAGTGTTTATTATTACATATGATTAATGTTTTTGAAGAAGAATATATGAGTACCGCCGCGGCAAAATTATGCAGTTGTCGGCATGAACCATTTTGCGCTACAGGCCGGTAAAGTTACTATACATTAAAATATGATGGGAATGTCAATTTTGAGATATTGGTAAAAATGGAATCTTTGAACCCTTTTCGATCCATATAGTTTAAAGAATTTGAATAAACAATAATGTTAATATTATTAAAAACCATGTTTTCTATCACTTTGTTCAATCATTTTATCACAAAACATCTCAGAAATGGGCTTACAACTGTCAAAATTGATCACGATTTCACAAGTTTAGCCCGTGTGTTTTACCCCTCCATACGTTCATACTCTATTCAATTTGGTATCGTTAGTTAGAGAATCTCTTGTAGGTTCCATATTTGGCACTGTTATTGTATGAATATTCACGATATTCCTTTTATTTACGCTGAAAGGCAGTAAACAAATCCACCTATGTTGCCACGCTGGCGAGAATACAAGCACGTCATTGGCTGATAGCAAAACACCAGGTCACAAGTTTGTATCGATTAAGCAAACTCGTTCACATTACATGCGCCGTTCAATGGATATAGAACTGTTCTATCACGCTGTATGTGCATGACTGCGTGTGTTGATGAGTAGATTTAGTTCCATTTCGTATGTAGGGCTACATTTGACTGTAATTAAATATAACTTTACCGCCTAGTTTCAACCAATTTTCACCAGTCGTTTTCAATACTGTTTATGTAAAGAAGTGTAAATACCTTTGTGATTCAAAATGGCTAGTATCAAGGTGAATGAAGGGGCCGCAATGATCGGTTAGTTTGGGTGCTGGTGTAAGTGATCATGGCATAGCATAGGCCTACCTTTAACAGCCTTTTTCTCATCTTGTCTTGTTGATTTGGATGATGTTGGTATCATTGAATTGAAAAGGGAATTAAATTGGCTTTAATGTCCTATCAAAATCTCAATATTTTGGTTATAGCCCAACTGCGTTGTTTTACCGCGGCGGTACACACATATGTGATGCGATCTGTGAAAACCCGCCACATGGTGGCATTTTTCATATTGGAGATATTTATATCATAAGAAAGCTAAAACTGTGCTGATTACAGAACTGTTTCGATCACTTTTCTACGATCACTACAAAAAAAGTTATGAGTGAATGATGATTGTGATGTCACCAAAAGTTACAAAACAAGAAATCATGAAAACAGGCCAAAAAAGATACATAATTCAATATAATAACATTATAAGGTTAATAATAAAAGTGACTTAAGTAAGTTTGTCAAGGTGAAATTTCATGAAAGATGATGACACAAAGTACTGGAAACTAATTTTCTTTAAAAAAATCTAAAAAAAAGATTTTTTATTTTTTTATTTTTTTATTTTTTTCTATTTTACCCATACTCCCTAGTTCACATTTTGCGACATCCGACGGGTTTTCTCAGATCGCATCACATATACCAATTCATCAGTAGGTGTAAAGAAATAGAACTATAGATGTGGGTACTACTTATTTAGAACTCTTCAATATTCTTCACAAGATGGCTGAAGAAGAGAAAATACTCTCATCACTCTGAATAATAAAAGAATACTGTAAAACACTAGAATTTCATGAATATTTTATTTCGCCACATTTAAAATACTGCTATTTTAGTGGGCATTTCATTTTGCTAATCTGGATATTTCACTGTTCCTTTCAATGCAAAATTGTCAGTTTCAAGGGTATTTTATAATTTCATGAATCCACCCACATCCCTCACAAAATTCTTGCAATTAAGTGGTTTTACAGTGTAATCAAAACTTGTATGAAATGAGACCTTATATAATGGGCAATGTTTACGCGATATTGTAACATTTACATTCTTCACCTTGTTTGTGTTACACGATATCGGTGTTTACCGACGTGTATACCCCATCAACGGTAGGAAGGCACCGATCATAATTCATTACTTCATGAATAATCGCGATAGCGGCGTACCAAGTGCGTTCCAATCAAATGAATCGTTAGATGAGAACGCGCGCGCCGAGCGCGGGTTACTAATAATTGCCCGAAAGTACTGCGCCAAAGTGTTCCATTGTTTTGCTCACTGACCGACCAATCAAATTAACACCTCACGCCCCTAAACTGAATATTCAATGAGTTATGAGGAAACACGATTAAAGCTTATTTCTGATTGGTTGAATGAAAAAAATGTTAATGAGGGGATGACCCGACTTGGACTGTTTCAATAACTAAGAAGGGGTGGACAAAATAAACAGAAAACTAATTAATTATTTGCAAGATTATATCGTTACAAATCAACGATTTGGATAAAATATGCATCTTTTTCAGTAATGAATGAGAATAATGACTGCTTAACAACTGTTTTCGTGAATTTGTTTTGAAATCCTCTGGTTTTGTTCTGGTCATTCGGAATTGTCCCTCGGGGGCTGCGCCCCTCGGGACAATTCCTCAGACCAGAACAAAAACCTCTGATTTTAAAACAAATTCACGAAAACAGTTGTTACGCAGTCATTATTCTCTAAATAATGTCTATTCAGACGCATTAAATTGTGTTAAAGCAATATTATGTGATCTTTTTCAAATTTGTACACATACTTTTTTTCTCTCTTATAATCAGGAAACACTTTCCTAAACTCATAAATCTATTTCGACTGCATTTTCCCGTTAAAAAACCATTACAGTACATAACTAAATCATAATGGAAATCTGTTTCCATTTAAGGAATCTTTCAACATATTTGTTTGATTTTTATCATAAAGCATTCCGTAGAGGTGTGTTTGTGCGTGTAGGGGTGCTCTGTAACTTATAGATATTTTAGTTTCATTGTTACAAATGTCATTTGACCAAAAAAAATTGAATTTCTAGGAAAAAATCAGAGATAGAGGGCGTCCCATGAAAAAGATCCCATAATATGCCTTTAATAAGTAAATTTTACACTGATTAGGTACACGTTCTGTATGATTGAGATAGACTGGGTTAATTTATGCCAATCAGTCATTATTGAACTGTACCAACATCTGTTTATTCATGCCATGGTGGAATAAACTGTGCTTGATTAGTCCATTGGGTACTGATTAGGCATCCTTAATCAGTCTATTATCAACTGAATACAACAGACTTACAGCGTGTTTTTATTAAGCAACCGGCTTTTACCCGTCTAATAAAAAGCCGGATAAAAGCCGGTTGCTCATGTGAGAGACGTGTTTTTATTG
Source organism: Ophiura sarsii (assembly GCA_035610835.1). Classification (NCBI taxonomy): domain Eukaryota; kingdom Metazoa; phylum Echinodermata; class Ophiuroidea; order Amphilepidida; family Ophiuridae; genus Ophiura; species Ophiura sarsii. Next base: position 33,486,839 of record CM069448.1, read on the forward strand.
CAGGTCGATAAACAAACTTGCCGGCTGCCGCTGACCTCATTATAATAAATGCCAGCGAAAGGTCATACACATCTGTTTGCGAGTGGAAATTTCGTCTTCGCATTTGTAAACATTTTGTTTTTAAACACAAATTCCAACCTTGATAATTCTTCTTAAAGGTTAAAAATATATTTCAAAATAATCAAAACTTGATAATTGTATTTTGATTGCATTTTCAAAACGATATTATCATTATATATATAACGAATAAAACAAATAAGTTCGCCATCTCTTCGAACGAGCCTAGTATAAATACGCCAGCTGATTGAAAATTTGCTGTACATTTTATACCCGTAATGGCTTCGTTGCTCCAAGAACAATAACTCATCTTCTTTAAAAAAAATTGACGGCACAGTGTTGTGTTGTATTTGGTAATTTCTGGGTATTAATGGCGGCGTACATGTTTGTGATGGGTTTACAAACTTGCTACGCAAAGGCCATTTAATTGTAAGGTGATCGTGCATCGTGTGCCCACTTCCGCTTTTCCACAGGCAAATGCGCTGAGCTGGAACCGTGCATGTTTACACTGACGAAAGACGGCTTTTCTTAGCCGGTTTCAACCGCTATTATCCTTGGTTTTGAAGGATAAAAGGTGTCTAAAATCCAGGGGGAAAAAAACGGTATGAGCTGGCAAATGCCAGTGGTGGTGTGTTTTTATTGGGGAATTTTAATCCGTTAGCAGGCATATGCCTGCTTTTTTTTTTACTTCAGTAAAAACACGCTGTTTGATTGATTGGTTGATTGATGAACAGCCTTCAGCTAACACAAACATTTCCTGAATCTGACTCACCCTACTCAATGTAAAGAAAAACATTGAAACCCCCCAAAACACAAAACTTTGCCACATTTGCCCCGTCCCCCAAAAAATAGCTTTTGCGGCAAAAAAAGGTGTCGCATACTTCGGTGGCAAAAAAAAAAAATCTGCCCGACCCCAACTTTCATGCCCCCCCCCCCCCTTAAAATCAAATGGTGCATCCCTTAGCTAATTTAAAACGTAATTAGTATCAAAAATATAAGCTGTACACTAAACAAGCACATTCCTTCCCTGTAATTTGATACAAGCATTAATACAAATTTGGTTGATACTTTTACAGTTATGATGGTTTAAACAACCAGATCAACAAAGTTGTAGTAAACGTATTTTCTATGGGATATCAATGCCTATAGTGTGTGCTCCTGCAGATAACAAAAGTTGTGATAAAATAAAGAAAATAAAAAGAATTTTCAACCTTCTGAGTTGCATAAAACCTGTATTCCATGTTCAATTTTGACAAATTAGGTGTCATTTTATAGCTAACAAATGGTTCTTTAACATGATTTCAAATCTCAATTTTCATATCTGGAAACAACTGGTCTGATTCGATGCGATGGGTCACATATAGGCAACATTAACATCGCAACAATTCAACACATTTGATGATTACTAGAAACAATAATGATGTGACATGATGCACAATCTATACTTTGTTCAGTGCAAAATAGGCAAACAATTGTGTGGCTCATATATATTTATCCTTAGGCAAAAGGTATCCCAACCGTGCTCACATCTTTCTTGCGTAAGTAAGCTTTAGGGATACCATAAACGCACACCTGTAACAAACACAGCTAGTTATGAGATGCACGACATACACACTCACATCAAGCGATGCGGAGGACAGGGGTGATTCTTTTTGTATGCTAATAAATACGAACCGAACGATTTTTGCCTATTTGGCACTGAACAAAGTATAATGAAAAGACAATAATGATGTGACATGGTGCACTGGTGCTGTATCTATACTAACCCTACTCTACAAGTGGCTTTGTCCCAGGGGTTATGGTCCTCGTCTGTACTCGGTAAGAATGATACCTCACCACAATATGACTGGTTACGTAAATATTTCTTAGCACCTGTATATGAGGGTGGGTGAATGGGTACAAATGATAAACAATGGAGATGTGTGATGAATGAATAATGGTGTATATGACGGAATTATTGTTAGGCCAAATACAACACAACTTGTATACAAATATTGCATATTAATTTTAACTTTACTAAAAAAAGGGGATTGCATGTTATTTTATGTCACGCCAGAAAACTGGGGGGAAAGCTGCACACAAAGCATAAACACCCAAAATATGGGAGCCAAATATTCATTTTTGCATTCACCTTCTGCAAATAAAACATTAAATCTTTAGGCTTTACTTCTTCTTATCATAACTATCAATTGGCCTATATGATACATATATATGAATGGGAGAGAGAGATGAGAATATTGCAATGGAAATGTGTACAGATGATGGTTATATTTGAGGGAGAAAAAGTCTTTTTGACAGCCAATTCTATTAGTATACTTGCTAATAAGATTAACGGATATACTTATACTTGCTAATATACTTGCTAATAAGATTAACGGATATACTTATACTTGCTAATATACTTGCTAATTAAGATTAACGGATATACTTATACTTGCTAATATGTGACCAGTCGCATCAAAAAGGACATGTTGTCGGCAAACACAGTTTTAAGATAGAAGCCAATATATTTGATGAATTATAAAGAAAATAATAGAACAAATTTTGCTTCTTCAAATCATATCTTGTAATTACAAAGTCTGAATACCTTCATCATGGTATCATTTTAAAGCTTAACATGTGCTCTTTCAAGCCATACCAATAACTCAGATTTGATTCGGGCCACCAACATGTCCGTTTTGACGTGACGGGTCACATATACTTGCTAATTAAGATTAACGGACTCTAATTGTGTGCAAAGTACTTCTTAATTATATTATTTTGCTATTTCTGTTTGATTCATGTATTATGTGTAAATAGTTGAACATTTCTTTGTAAATACTGTATTATTTTCTGTATGATGAGGGCCTGCTTGGAAAGCAGTGCTTGACACTGAAGCTGTTTACCCTCAATAAAGAAAGATTAAACAAACAAACAATAAACTGTTTACATTACAATAACTTTATGCAGCGCCTGGACATTTCGTAATTAGGTGTGACGTATTGCCACTACCTCGCGTCATTAGCATATCAATACACACCGATCATTCAGAGTTAGCGTACCGTGAAAGAGCCACACATTTATCACGCGTTGACCTGTATACTTGCAAATGACCTCAAGTCACTTGTTGTAGTATGGCCATACAGTATGCAGACTAATCGATTTTGAAGACAAGGTGTTTCAGTAAAATGGTATGAATGCAATGTAATGTTGGAATGAGAGTTTAAGTAAAGAGCTAAAGCTAAATAGCCTAAAGACATCAAAAAAAGTAACTCGGCTGTTGTAAAAGCACCTATAATTTTAAAATAGTTACTCATATCCTAAAAATGAAAATACCAGGAGACGGAAAATTTAATTACGGTGATTTTGACACCTTGTTTGTTAAAAATGATAAAGTATTGTTGTCGCGGTATGTGCTTACAGATGAAAAGTGCCAATTCCATTGTTGCATTAACTCCTATTGATCTCTCTGATTCAGCGTGAAGATAATAGCGGGAATTTTGATAGTTTGCCCATGACGATGACCTGTCCTGTCTGTCTTCTCGGACCTTCTGAGCATTTGGAGTTTTAAATTCATCCTTTTTAATTGTAAAGAAGTACGCCTGTCATCCCCATTAAATTTGTCCCGGATTATGCTAATCAAGTTTACAGCACAACAAGAACAGCTAATCAAAATTCCCGCTATTATCTTCACGCTGAATCAGAGAGATCAATAGGAGTTAATGCAACAATGGAATTGGCACTTTTCATCTGTAAGCACATACCGCGACAACAATGCTTTATCGATTTTAACAAACAAGGTGTCAAAATCACCGTAATTAAATTTTCCGTCTCATGGTATTTTCATTTTTAGAATATGAGTAACAATTTTAAAATTATAGGTGCTTTTACAACAGCCGAGTTACTTTTTTTGATGTCTTTATGTGAAAGATAGTGGAAAATGAATTGAACAGTACTGGTATTAAACATGATTTTGTGAATCTCAGTGAATGAATGTGTTTTTTAAATAAAAGGAAAGAAATTGAAATTCTTGGTGTCTTTGAGTGTAGCTTGACGTCTTTAAAAATTAAGATTAAAAAAGATAATTTTATTTTGCTCACCAGTTTACTATAAATAATTAGGTACACTGCCCATCAGTTGAGGCTGAGCAAAAGTATACCTATAGCTATTTACAAACTGAACTTTAATGTCTTTTTAGTTGCTGCAAATTTATCAAATTTATAAGGCCTCCAGAAGTTAATTGAATAATCACGAAAAAGTTTTCAATTCGTGTTTTAATTAAAACATAATAATTTAAATATATTTTAACAGAAAACATTTTCATTAAATATATCGAAAACTTTGCCATCACATCTGAAACTGATTACAAACACCATAAGGTTCTCAACAAAATCTATTATATGAATTAATAAATGCATGTTTACCTGCGCGTACGAACTTCCAATTACATAAAAATGAGCCTCACTTTAAAATAAAATAAAAAAGTTCATAGCTCTTCGCCTAGAAAAAAAATACATCGCGCATCAAATATCTTCTATTTGGGTTGCTGTTACATGAAACACCCCTATGAGCAATGGTGGTATCGACCAATCTTGTTTAGTTAACAGTGACGTATTAATCAATAATGTAGTGAATCACGTTGTAAGGTCATGCCTTTGGCGCTGAAGACAGGCGAACACGCTTTTCGACCGAACTGCTTTCAATCATGTAGGAAACATCATGAATATTAGAAATGACTAAGGGTCAAGGAAACATTTGGTCGGTGACCTTTAGATGATATTATGCCTTATGATCATTGTAACAAATAAAATTAGGTTGATTTTATGAATGGAGGCCTCCCACGGAGATACACCGTAGTCTAGAACAGGGAATTCTCGCTTGTCGGAGGTTGATCGCAGCGGGTGTTATGAATGGGACATCAGCCGATTTTTGAGTCCGTGGTATGAAAAGAACTGCCAAAGATGTGTTTATTAACGGTAGTGCAAAATTAGTATTTATGATAAAAGTGTGTATGATTGGAAAGCAGAGATGTTAAGCTTTGTAAATATATAGGTTGATTACAGCAAAGGTATAATGTGAATGAGTTGTGAGTTCACAAACGCTGGCATACGTACAAAGCCCCTATACCACGTTAGTGTGATGATGTGCGTGTATGCTCGTATACACGCAGGATGTCCTCAACTTATTGTAATGATAACTTTTTTTGCAATTTATTAAAGCAAGTGACTGTTGAGCATCATTAGGGGCAATATCTAAAACCTGTCTTAGTTAATTAATGAAATATGGTACTTAAATACTTAAATAGATATTTGTAGCATGTTCAAAATAGACTTGTCCATGATAGAGGCCTTATATATATCTAATTGATATATAAAAATTCAAGGTAATAGACCTTCTGGAATAGAAGTCGTAACTCTGAGTTTCATGCCTTCACAATTGTCAGACGACAAGATCTGACGATTTGTCGCCTTATATAAAATTGATATAATTGATATATGTAACACTTTTGAACATAAAACAAGATTTTAGCACACATTAATGGCAGTATTACATTAACGGCAATATTACATTATGTCACTATTATCTAAACCTGATAATCAATTGTGTCGCCAGATATGACTCATGTGAACAGAGATCAGAATACATTTATGAACAAATTAATTGTATAAACACATACTATCTAGCACCTGCCATATTTCATCAACTAAATAAGTTAGTTCCTATACTTGATCTGTTCCAAATTGGCGAAGCCCCCTTACAGCAGTGAATGAATACAGAAGGATGCGGGGACGCATGAAGGCAAAATGTGAACTGTGCATCATATGCGTGACACATGTGTGCATTGTGGATCGCGTGCGTATGCTTAGATTACTTTTAAGCGCCGAGAGATAACAACTGAATCATTCTCGCCAATTTGACCAATGTTTATAACTAGTAGATGGAAAAGATTCATAAAGGTTTATTAAAAAGTGGTTGGAAATTCCTGTCAAAATGGAAACACTTTTTGAACCATCCTGAATCTGACTAATGTATGGATTTTCATCAGAATTAAGGTGTCATTTGGTGTCATGGCGTGTTTGAAATACTGTACAAATCTAATAACAAATGGATGAGTCATGTACAGTGCCTATTGCAAACATGTTGAGTGTCACTGGGTGCATGATAAAGAAGATGACCAAAAGTAGAGCCAGCATGCTGATTAATCTACTCACCTTCTTTTATGTAGCGATGTCATTGTTTACAAGTTTCAAATGATTTCTGCTTGATATCACACAACATGCATGTGGAATATTCATGCAATGGTGTATGTACCATAAACAGGGTTGTGAGAGGTCACACACCCCCACACAATATGACAACGATTACTAAACACGCTGAAAAATGGTGTAAAATTGGGTAAAAACACAAAATATAGGCCGAAAATAAAAGGCTAACATTTTAGGGTTTACACACAAATTTAAAAAGCTGAAATCAACTGAAAAGAGAAACTCTCACACCCCTGTATAAGCAAACTTTTTAGCACTTGTGTATAAATGACAAAATCATCATTCAAAAACACATTGACATCGCTACAAAGAAGGATAACAGTTGACTTTTTGACTAACATATCATTGCTAGCCTGCTTTAACGCTTTCCATGCAGCAGGTGTTTGCAGACGACATTCCAAAATGTCACAAAATGTTTCAAAAATATACAATACAATGCATTTTTGAGATATTTATGGAATTAGTCATGGAAAAACAAATACAATTTTAAGACAATTTTGCATAAATTTTCCTTCATAAAATCAAAAAGCAGAATCCAATCTAAACCACAAAGGTGCCACTTTGTAGCATTCAAAAAGCTCCTTTTGTTGGTATTAAAAGACAACTGCAATATTTTACTGCGGCTGTACATATTTGGATTCCATCCCTCGCTGACATTTACATATCTGGTGATGCCACATAAACATGCACCAGACCATAGAGCATGCATGATTATTTTAACATAGAAGATAATTCTGATGATATGACAAATTGAGTAGCATCTGCTGTCAATTATTTCATATTGTCTAACATAGGCTCATGTTATGGCATAAAACAAGCAGGTAATTACTGTCTCATACATCATGGTAAAATTAGAACTAAGCTCAATCTAACGCAGCTGTCATATTAATGACAGTAAAGGGATTATAAAAATAAGCTCTGTTCTAAAGGCCTGAACAACCAGAGCATGCACATTTGTTCTTCAAATTATTTTTTTAAATTGTGGAAAGACATTTTCTGGCATTTGTATTCTGAAAAACTTTCATATGGTTTGTATAAATAGTTGTTTTAATTCATAAAAATAATCATTTTATTTGGAAAAATTCTACTCTCCCTAAATAAAATCCCCATCAAACCAAATAAAAAATTAAAAAACAAGCCCATCAGACCAACCAAACCTATATTGCATGATGCATCGCACATCTTTAATGATTTAACATACTTTGTGCATATCATATTTTCAAGCTTGGCCAAGTATCAAACAATTTTCACACATAGATAAATTTTGTGATTTTGAATGTTGTATAACCATTATAATATGCCAAATGCGTGAACAATATTGTAGCACAAAATTCACCACATTTATGTGACAACCAGAGTGCAACATTAATATTGCTTCAACATCATCCATATAGATCAACAATATCTTATTAATCAAAACAGTTTTGAGAATGTCTACAACAAATATGTGTGTGTATGTCATCAAACTCTTTTGGGAAGTCATCCTTAAAGGGGAAGAATACACTAAACAGACGTGGCTTTTTTAATTAAAATTTATGGTAAGAAGAACAACAAAAAAACCACTTTTATCGTAAATAATCAATTAATACAAACAATTATTTTGGGAGATGGTTTAGGTAAATTACAAATATTATTTTCAGAGGACAACAGAAAAAACACCAAATAAAAAGCTACATGTTGTTCCTATGTTAATCTAAAATACCATGTGCATCTAAAATACCCTTTTGCATTCTTAATTGATAAAGTGAATTTTTAAAATTAAAAAAAGAATAATTAAGATTTTTCCAGTCTTGGTTCGTAAGAGAAAGTCTAAAATATTCTTGCGGGCTTGAATTTTTTTGCTCGGTGACCTACCAGCTACGTCGTATCTATGCGGTCCAATCCAGCGATAGTTCTCGCTATCCTTCAGGACATCCCCAAAGAAACCGTAGCAGAGTGCCGATACCGTGTAGCGTATCAGTTTGTTGTTGTTACTATGTACAGAGCACACGTCTAGACCTAGAGTGTAACCTAGGGAAATGAGAATTAGAGACAAATGAAATGAGCCATTGCTAAATATGTACAGTATTATACTAGCCTACACATCCACCTGAATATAAAGTATGAACATGACATACCAGCATAATCCAGTAATTGTAGTATGTTTTACGGCAAATATGCCATATATACCTGCCCTCTCAACACTGTTTCATGTCTTTAACAGAATAAAACACAACATTTGGTTATTATATAGCACTTTATTTAACTGTGTAGTTGATGCATATTTTTATTTGTGATGTGTGTTTTACATACCCCTTTCAAATGAATTATTACCAGTTGTTAAGTTATGATACACTTATAAGGCTCACTACTGCATTTCTATTATAAACTTCGTTCATCAAATTTGATCAATGGAATTAATTGGAAATTTAACAAACTAGATTTTCGACACACTTCCTTCCAAAATATCAATTTAAAAAAATCATACAGACAAATTCAGTTTTTGATAACACTAACACAAAATCAAAACATCAGCAATTGGGTGTTATTTGCTGGCATTTTTTAAATATTGATATTCATAGATGGCAGAAGCAAGGGTGTGGGTGGTGGGAGGTGTGGTCATGGGGTCCTGACTCCCCCCCCCCCCCTAAATTTCATGACCCCCTCTGCAACCCCACTTAAAATAGAAGACATGTATTAAATTTGTCTGCGACCCCCATAAATTCTGATACCTCCGCAGTCACATGCATCATGGAATACCAGGGGTCAAAGGTCTATTATGTGCAATAAATATATGAAACTGAAACTGAACACACAAAGGAACCATTTGTTTGATTCTGGTTTATTTTTATCTTTCACATTTTCAACAGCGGATATTACCAAACCAGGTACCGTTATAATTTGTTGAATAAAAAAAGCTAAAATTGAACAAGATAGGTGAAAATCTTTTGTCTTCCCTTTTGTTGGCTTACCTAAGATAATCTGTAAAGCTGACGTGACCGGATCATTAACACCCGTTGTTGTGTATGCTATGACATCAGTTGAACCTTTAGTGGAACCAAACAAGACAAGGAAATATGAAAGTATAGTTATGATTTACTGCAATATTACAAGAGAATCAACCTTTGAAGTTGTATAACCAAGAACATACTGATTTTTATCGAAATCAGTGACCCTATAACTTGCTATTATGATATCCAAAGGAGGAAGTTGGTGATTTGTAATGAACTTCATAAAAATAGTGTAATAAAATGTGCATATGGATAGAACTACACACAGTAAAAAGGGACCCATGCAAAGAATTTCAATGCCATTACTATTGTGCCACAAAAAAAGAAAATCCTGTTCCAAGGGCAAATAGACTTCTGAGGTAGGGTCAGTCAGCTTGGCATTTTTTTTGGGGGGGGGGGGGGGGGGTTACAACAATTTTTGGAATTTGGGGGAATTTAAATTTGAAAATTTAAAAAATAGGTCGGTCAGGCCCATAGAACGAGGTGTTTTTTTTGTGGGTGGCCTAATGAACAAATGTAATTTTATCAAATAATGTATTCCAATCTATTATTTCTACCGTAAATATGACACTTCAGATGATTTTCAAACATTATTTGTGATCATTTATGATTCACGTGGATTTAATAGATATGTGAGGAATGAAGTATCAACCACAAGATGGGATGCTGTCTATAGTGTCTAAGGCTAAATAATTTATATGTTCACGCTCTATGTTCCAGTATTTATGATGAAGAAAAAACCCAGATCAATCAACTTCACTGTTTCAATTATTTAACTTAGAAGGAAACACAATAATTTCACACTTAATTTGGGAGATTTCATGTATAACATAGGCATTAAGGCTCAGGTGCTCACAGATATTAAAGTGTAGTTTATCTCACTGACTTGCTGTATGCCTGCCTGTCCCATGTGTTAAGGGGGCTGTGGACTCTCAGGTACAGCCTCCGTAAAACTGCCGTAACTTCTTCAATATTCATTTAATCTTTATAAATGTATACAGTTTTTTGCAGAAAAGAGTTCAATGAATCCAACCATGATAATGAAATTGACCATTTTGGAAAAAATTATAAAAAACATGTTTTTTGACCCATTTTAGGTTTGGAAAAGATAACTCAAAATATAGTTTGTTAAATTTTGTCATTCTAGTTTTATGATAATCCTGATAACATTCCCCGGGAGCGTTTTTTTTTTTAAATATCTTATTTTTTATTTTTACAGTTACAGACCAAAAAGTGCCTAAAAATATGATTTTCCCCCCAAAAATGGTGATTTTCATGATTTTGGCGGTAAAAAAATCACATTTTTTGGCACTTTTTGGTCTGTAACTCAAAAATAAAAAATAAGATATTAAAAATAAAAAAACGCTCCTGGGGAATGTTATCAGGATTATCATAAAACCATAATGACAAAATTTAACAAAATATATTTTGAGTTATCTTTTCCAAACCTAAAATGGGTCAAAAAAGGTGTTTTTTATAATTTTCTTCCAAAATGGTCAATTTCATTATCATAGTTGGATTCATTGAACACTTTTCTGCAAAAAACTGTATACGTTTATAAGGATTTAATGAATATTGAAGAAGTTACGGCAGTTTTACGGAGGCTGTACATGAGAGTCCACACCCCCCTTAAGGGGGCTGTCAAGTGTCGTTGTATGAATTTTTCAAGCACTGTAACTTTCAAACTATTCATGTGTTGTACATAAAAGTATACACTTTTTTCAATGAAATGAGTCAGGGAATCCATTTTTCGTATCAAATTTCACTGAAAATCGTGATTTTTATATTTTTGCCCAAAAATGCCTCTTTTTTGCCTACATTTTTCAAACAACTTAACAAAATAATTTTTAGGTAAAAAATTCTAAAATTTTACAGAAAGCATCTTAATTCAATTATCTAGGACAAGTATTTTTTGTTTGCCTTTAAAAAATTTAGTTTTGAAATTATTGACCAAAAAGTGCTAAAAAAGTGAATTTTGATATTTTTTATCTCAAAATTCACATTTTTAGTACTTTTTGGTCAATATTTTCAGAACTAAACATTTTAAAGGCAAAAAAAAAAACGTGTCCTAGATAATTGAATTAAGATGCTTTCTGTAAAATTTTAGAATTTTTTACCCAAAAATTATTTTGTTAGATTGTTTGAAAAAAATTGTCCCCAAAAAAAGGCATTTTTGGGCAAAAATATAAAAATCACAATTTTCAGTGAAATTTGATATGAAAAATGGATTCATTGAACCCTTCCCTTAAAAAAAATGTATACTTTTATATGGATTATATGAATAATGACGAAGTTACGGCAGTTTTACGGAGGCTATTTCTGACACTTGACAGCCCCCTTAATCATTTCGTACTTGTGCATTACACATTGGGGCTGGCAAAGCATCTGTAAAGCACTTTAGATTGTTTTACTATATATAGACCCAAAGAAGATTTTAAAGACACCACCACAATGCATTGCGTTTTTTTACAAAATGCCCCCAATTCTGGTCTCCAATTTGTCTCGGTTCCATAGACATATGTACACAATCATGGCTTCATAGCGCATTCATAGTTGGAGCTCTTAGGTTTTAGTTTACATCAATGAATAAATTAGTTACCAGTGTTCCTTTTTCTTATTTCTAAAACTTAAGAGCTCAACAAATGCATCGTGTGAACAAAGCTTTAGTTGGCTGGCGTTCGTGCAATGCATTGTGGGAAGACCTTAAAATCTTCTTTAATATAGACCGTATAATGTTAGCACCCCAAGCAACTATGGATTGTAGGAAAGAGCACAGGGAGAATTCGTTGAAAGGTATTCACAGCGTGAGTGGTCTGGAAATCTGTAAAACATTAGGGGGAAACCTCATTCTACAACCATTGCACATTATATAGGAGTTACTGGCACTAAACCCTCAGTATTGAGGACAACCTAAACATTTACAATAGTGAAGCATTGACATCGTTGACATCAATTATTGAGGGCAACCTACACATTTATTGTTACAGTTGATTGACCAGCAGGAATGACACCCACTCTCAGGTTTGGTGACACCAGTGAAGCGTTGACATTGTTGACATCAATTATTGAGGACAACCTAAACAGTTATTGTTACAGTTGACTTACCGGCAGGAATGACACCCACTCCCAGGTTTGGTGACACCAGTGAAGCGTTGACATTGTTGACATCAATTATTGAGGACAACCTAAACAGTTATTGTTACAGTTGACTTACCAGCAGGAATGACACCCACTCCCAGGTTTGGTGACACCAGTGAAGCGTTGACATCAATTATTGAGGACAACCTAAACAGTTATTGTTACAGTTGACTTACCGGCAGGAATGACACCCACTCTCAGGTTTGGTGAAACCAGTGAAGCGTTGACATCGTTGACATCAATTATTGAGGATAACCTAAACAGTTATTGTTACAGTTGACTTACCAGCAGGAATGACACCCACTCTCAGGTTTGGTGACACCAGTGAAGCATTGACATTGTTGACATCAATTATTGAGGACAACCTAAACAGTTATTGTTACAGTTGACTTACCGGCAGGAATGACACCCACTCCCAGGTTTGGTGAAACCAGTGAAGCGTTGACATCGTTGACATCAATTATTGAGGACAACCTAAACATTTATTGTTACAGTTGACTTACCGGCAGGAATGACACCCACTCTCAGGTTTGGTGAAACCAGTGAAGCGTTGACATCGTTGACATCAATACCCTGTGAATTCTGCATCCGTATCAACAGTCCATTAACCACCTCAGCAAATGTACCGTCTCCACCCACACAAACAATCCTGAAAAGGGATGTAATAAGGCTAAATGGGTTGAAGAATGTAATAAGGCTAAGGGGAAATGAATTTGACTGCCCCATAAGTTTATATAATTTTAGGGGGAAAAATCTTTAAAATCTTCTTTTTTTTATTATCATCAATTAAAAAAACCACCACATTTTGAAATTGTAAGAAATGTGTTAATTTCCCACTGTTCTCTGGGAAATTATACTCCTCCCATTCCCCCTAAACTTGTGGTAGTCTTTTGTTACTGAGCATCGATCATTATGGGGCATACCATGAATTCAGTACAAAATACACCATTTGACATCTCTGTCATATATTGTTAAGTTTTTGCTATTTTGGTGCATTTAATAGAGTCCAGTGTCATCAAGACTTTACAGTGTTTACCCATGTATGTATGTAGGGGTGCAAATTCCCAATACACACACAATAGACAATCAGCGTGTTTTTATTAAGCAAACCGGCTTTTACCCGTCTTATAAAAAGCAGGATAAAAGCCGGTTGCTCGTGTGAGAGACGTGTTTTTATTGCAGTACGATAAACAAACTTGCCGGCTGCCGCTGACCTCATTATAATAAATGCCAGTGAAAGGTCGTAAGCAGGTCACTCGCGATGCATTGTGGTATTGACAGTAGCAAAATGGCGTCTGCCGTACGACATTTACAGTGCGCTAGTCTGATGTACCCATTTCCGCTTACCATCGGCAAACGCGCTGAGCTGGAACCGTGCGTGTTTATACTGACGAAAGACTGCTTTTCCTAACCGGTTTCAACCGCTATTATCCTTGGTTTCGAAGGATAAAAGGCATCTAAAATCCAGGAGAAAAAAACCGGTATGAGCGGGCAAATGCCGGTGGTGGTGTGTTTTTACTGGGGGATTTTAATCCGTTAGCAGTCATATGCCTGCTTTTTTTCTTCAGTAAAAACACGCTGATAGTCCCCTGTAATACAGCTCAGCAGACAGGCAAACAAAGGCTTGCCTGCCGGTGTGTACATGAATTGCCTGCCAAACAAAAAGCTTGCCTGGCGGTATGCGCGTACATTCGAAGGGAGTGTCCATTATTATAAACCATACACAATAACAAAACCAGTCATCTGTAACGGTAAGCAGTCAATGCATGTTCCCCCTTGCATGGAATGGAACTAGGCACTTCACATTGTTGATCAACAAGAGGTGACATGGCCTATAGAATTTAAACATAGTACACAATAGTGAACCTGAGGAGATGACAATTTTAGGTTTTGAACTGATTACTGTAAAAGCCAATATTTTCGCGTACAGATATTTTCGCGGATATTGATATCAAAGACATTTCGCGAATTGTTTTTTTCGCGGGCGACCGTCTGAAAGCATTGCATGAATGTGTTATATTTTCGTGTGTTATAATTTTCGCGGAAAAAGAATTTGCGCGAAAAGCGCGAAAATAAAACCATCGCGAATATTTCAGCTTTTACAGTATTCTTTGCAAATTCACACTTTAAAGACATTAAGAAATCACATCTTTTTAAAAATATACTGTTAGGATATATATTAATAAACATAAATCAATGATGTTAAAGATTCTAGCATGTATATTTACTGAGATATGGTCTTAGATAAGTCAAGTTTTACAGTGTAGGAAGCAAAAAATCATGATTTCTTTTACCATTTTTAAAGCTCTTTAATATAAAAACGCATTGCAAAGAGCATCTTTACTAATTTCAATCCTCTCTTCAATAAACAGTATGTGATGTTAGCTTTCCAGAGATACGCTGTATGTAAATTGCTGTCACTTGTGGGGTTCTTAAGTTATCGCAATGAAGTCCAGATTAGAGCCACATTATGCCAATTTCCCCCATCTCTTTGTACAGGGGCAAAATTGATAGGAGTAATGCTGAGCAAAAGCGACATGTTAGCACTTTCCACGCAGTTATTAGTTTTACCATATTTATACATAACAGATTTTTCAGAAACCTTTCCCAACTTTCAACGTCTTTTCTCATGAATTACTGAACCATACTAGGTATTATTGTACTTATTTCGAAGCATTTCTCATGGTGATTCCAAATATGGTGAGGAAATTCAATATTTCTGACATCTATGAAAACATTTTGTGTAAGTTTGGAACTGTCGTCTGCAGAAGACTGCCGAGCGGAAAATGTTAGGACAGACCACTCTCTCCTTACCCATCTATTTGATCAAGATAGTCACATTGTAGTACATCTTCTTTGGCATGACTAGTAGTTTCAGTTACTGAGGGAAAAAATATCACAAAACAAAAATGAGAAAAGATTATTCACTTTCTATTAAAATAAATTCCTTATGTATGTCTTATTAAATGTTAACATTCTATTTTCAGCTATTCAATTAAAATCATTTTGCTTTTATTGTATTCAGTCAACCTCCTATTTGTAAGGTTTAGTGGCGCTTAAAGCACACAGAATAATTGACTGATGAGTGAGCATGATTCCTATATTTTCACATATTCTTTACGACTCCACTTTGTCTCATCAACAGATCACATACATTCTGTCAAACTGGGGGCATGCATTGGCATCAACATGTTGTATATCTGGTGCTTACATCACAATATTCAATCACTTACAAAAACTTACTGACTAATTAGCATATTCAGTTATATCACAGGCATCAATTTGCAGGTGATGATGTTATATCCAAACAAGTTAAATACTTGCAATCATATGGATATATGTATACCATATTATCCTTAGATCACAGAAAAAAACTGTTCTACGGAACCGACTGACTAATTTTGTTAGCATTTTCAACAGCAAAAACTGTTTTTAATTATTTGATTTTTTAAAACATTTTGTTGGACATTTTTTGAAAAATTAAAAAAATTAAAAAAATTGTTGTTTGAGAAAAAGGCCTGACCAACCTACCCTACCTTTCTTTTTTGTGGCCTTATTGATAAGATACCATACATTTTGTTGGCCTACTGGTTGTCTTATGTATCTGCATGTAATCATTTCAACTTGCAAAACAGAGAAAAAGCGATCTTCATGTACATATTTTGAGGTATTTTTTCATATCAATCACATCAAATAATGCTGTGCTTTTGAAAACACCAGACCAAAAATAAAATGGGCACCAAATCTAATTTAGTTCGAAGTGTAAGATGAGATTTTAAGTTACAATCATGTGAAAATGTATCTCTTGCTTAAAAATGAGATAGTGGAATTACGAGAAAGGAGGTAGCAGAATGTATGGAATGACCCTCATCATGGTAAGCCATATCAATTTCTAGATGATCAATTCGTGGACAATCGATCATTCTTTTTAGGCACGATATCAGACGGATTGATGATCAATTACTAAAACGGGATCCCATCATCGACAGGGCAGAAATAATAATTTAAAAAATAATAGACTGCTCTTAAATATAGCGCTTTCCATTCAAAGCGCTTTTTGGACAATAACTATTGCTGTCATTTATTATTATCAGAACCCTTTCTATAAACATTTGGGCGGCTACCAGCCAATGGTGCAAAGCCTATCAGGCGCACTACTTAGATTATGGCATTCCTAACAGCTCCCAAAATATCGCTTGTGTCGGCAAGGTAATCAAGACTAAGTATATTGCCCAGGGATACAAACACATTGGCAGTAGTGGGGCTAGAATGCATAACCTTCAAGTATCATGAATCCCGTGCATTATCCTTGCTCAACCACACATGTTCTCTAGAAATTTGACAAGAATCCAAGAAACCATTCTTGCAAAGATTCTCGCCAGTAAATGGCCAGAATCCAAGTTGATTTGTTAAAATCTTTTTAACACACTATTTGAATAGAAGCTAATAGAGGAGAATCAAAAGATTCTTGCACAATTATTTGCAAGAATCTAAACAGATTCTTGCAACCTATGACAAACTACAGACCAAGTTCGCAAAATGCAATTATCAGCTCAATTTTTGCATCGGCTTGAATTGAAATGGCTGAATATCACTTCATTTAGCAGGGATCAATTAAAATCATCGAAAGAACAATCTTAGACTCGGCGTGAAAATGCATTTTTAAAAGCATTTTCGCACTAGTCCATGAAGCATTTAGTAAAGATCTATAAATAATATTAAAATACTCACTTATGGTTTCGGTATGCACTCCGGCTAATTTAAACAATGGCGCTATCTTATGGTTATAAATAGATTTGGCTTGGCACTTTCCACCGACTGGATTGATATATACGATCACTTTCTTAGGTCTCTGAGTTTCTGAAAAGGAAAAAAATATATTGAAAAATGCTATAAGGCGATATTCTAGCAGTAGATGTTGACTAGCTGTAGATACAAGCACTCTATTTATAGCTATTGGTCTTTTAGAAAAACATATCTTTGAGTGGCCATCAGATACAAACAACATGCATAAAGATAAATACATCAACTCAAGTCAACTCTTTTTATTTTGCCCTATAGGTGATGGTGGTTAATAAAAACCATTATTATTCTACTATCGATTCTAATATTGGAGCAGGAGCAATTGAATCGCTGTACAATCAGAATCATTACATTTGAAGGTCTACATGGTTTTTGAAAAGAAAGAAAAAAATGTATTAAAATACTGTATTTTTCATTTACACTTTTGTTCCCAAAATTAATTGACACATTATTTAAAGGTAGATGACCCGATCACATTCCGATTTTCAACTTGAAGTTTTCTATTCTACATGAAAGGTCATCCTTAAAAAAGTCGTGTTCCAAAGTTTGAATTGCATAGCTCTAATGGTTCTTATTTTACACGCACAAGATGCTGTGAACTGTACCCATTGAGTAGTACACAAACTATATCGGTGGTATACCACCATTCGCGGTAATTCGACGTTATTTCATCGATTTCTCCGTAATTATACCGATTTAGGCCGTCAAATTTCAGTATGATGATGAGAAAAATACGAGCTTTCATATGATATGAAAATCTCCGTATGTTTGAAATAATTCTGTGTTACGAAAATGTGATCGGGTCATCTACCTTTAATCATTTTATACTCTAATCATTTACATTTCGTTTCTCCTACCATTAATTGTCGAGATACAGCATGATAGATGAAGGATACCATTTTCATAATAAAATAAAACAAAGTTTTGTTACAGATTCAAAACCTTATGAATATACGCGATATGTGCGACTCAAAATGCCGTCCTTGTACACACAAATAAGCGCAGGTCACTAGTGAAGAACTAAGTACCTCCGCATGAACGTCGTTAGTAACCCCACGTATAATGCGTATCAAGTTCAATCGCATAATGCCATGAACGCATGGCGTATTTGCACAACGCAGTGGTTACGCGATGTGTGAGTGGTTCGCTTGCACAATTTTCAATCAGATTGATCGATTTATAATGGGTGAAGGTTAAATTGCCGTCAAGTGTAACTTTTTAAAAAAATAAGTAACATTCGTATCGATGAAGGTTTTGAGTCAGGATAATGACTTTGATCAGTTGTTTTGTCTGTAACTGTGAAGAATCAAATATTTTACTCGTGCAATACCTCGGTTCCAAAGTGAAAATGATTTTCACAGTTACCTCTAAACAACTGATACGCAGTCATTATCCTTTAAGACAATGACCCACACAAACTGGTGATAGTGATTATAACAAATCAAATGGTCCTTAAATTTAAAAACAAAATTCTATACAACAGAATAGATCAATAATGGACTTGTCAAGTTAAAAATCAAAGTTGCACCTGTGATAATCAATACTGTGGCAAATGAAGCGTCATGATTAATGACAACAATTCACCAATAATAATTACTGTACTAAAACCACTTCATTTTGTGCGGTATTTAATTTCGTGAATTTCTTGAGGACCTTTTAAGGAATTTAAAAATTCACAAAATTAAATCCCAGTGAAATAAACCACATGGGAAATGCATAAAATCACAAAATTAAATCCTCACAAAAACGTTGGCTTTCGGTAATTTGCGAAATAATGAACCCGCACATTTTAAGTGTTTCACAGTATATTGCATGAGGAATATGACCGAATGTTACAACCATTTTTGTTTTGTTTCAAGGATGAAACTTTGAAATCTGCATGATCATTACCAAAAATAGAATATTTCCAGGAATCATTCAGGAAGTCAGTTTCTGCATGAAACAACCGGGAAAATGATTCAATTGGTGATGGTATAGGAAACCCATCAATGATCGTAGACAGTCATATAAACAAGTTTTATTTGTTAAATATATTCTCCATTTCCTTATAGTATTTGGGATTGTTAATCTTCACAAATGTTTATACATTAAACAAGTTCATGCCAAGTTCAAAACATTTTGTATGAATTACTTGTATTATGTGCTGCGGCAAAATGGTTCAATCAATGTGGGCCTAGCATACAAGATGGAATAATTAAGTGTACTTTAGGTCCCATCTGGTATACTAGTATAGCACAATACTGGCACATGAAATTTACAAGTATCACTCAATTCTGGTACAATTTTATTGATCCAGTATCGTCTGATACTCGAGCATCCAATTGCATTTTCATTTTCCTGTATCGGGTGATACGGGAACATTTTTTATGTGCTGGTATCGTCCGATACTGGAACACTGACTTTATACCATTATCGTACGATACTTTACTCTAGGGCCGGTATGCACAAAACATGTTAGACCGGGTTTAACGTTAGACCATTTTATTATTTTTCATATTCTTTATAAACCTATAG
The DNA here is from genome assembly GCA_035610835.1 of Ophiura sarsii. NCBI lineage: Eukaryota > Metazoa > Echinodermata > Ophiuroidea > Amphilepidida > Ophiuridae > Ophiura > Ophiura sarsii. The sequence continues at coordinate 33,506,586 of CM069448.1, forward strand.
CACAGTCCAAAAGCAAAATTGGAGTTGCCTAAGTACGCTAATGTAATGCCAATAAAATGTAAAATTAATAATGCAGAATGACATCATCAAAGCATAAAAGGAGCCTTTCTTGAAGGAATATTCTCTATTTAGTTGTTTTGTGCATACAGATCTAGTGCTCTATGTTCATGATAATGCTATAAAACAGTCTTTGGGCCTGTATTACATCCTATAAATTTACCCTGTATGACAAAGTATGGATAGGTATGATGTGCGGCAAAATGGTCCAATATATGCGACCCTTCTATTCAATGTCAAATTCTGATAAGAGTTTCATACACATGTAATATGAAAGAAGTCTTTGGTTCGGTGATGGAACCTATAAATTCACCTTATATGACAATTGTACAAATAAATAGATGTAATCTGATACAGTGAAATGGTTCATTTGTTTAAATGTGAGTCCTGCATACAATTTGAACTTATGATAGGTCGCTATGTTAATGATTATTATACGAAAAAGTTTTTGTTCATGTAATACAAAACATCATAGAGTTTACCTTGTTTGGCAATTGTATGAACAAAATATATGTTTGCAGTTAAATGGTTCAATATGTGAGCACTGCATATAATTACAACGTTTGATAGAACTTAATGGGACTGTTAATAATATGAAATGGTCGTTAGTTCTGTTCTGTAAATTACAACCTATCAATTTACCTTGTATAAGAATTGAATGAGTAGATATAATGTGCAGCAAAATAGTTCCATCTCTATGGGCGTTCCATTCACTTTAGACTTTTGATAAAAACTCCACATTAATATAAAATTCAATTCAATTCAATTTATTCAGCCCAAACTGAATACCTATTATAATAATACAATGTGAGAAAGAGGCTAAGAGCTAAAGTAGAAACCCTGCTAAACGGGCTTATAAAATGGGGGACCCGTAACACAGAAAAATGAATGATAGCAATTGAAGAACTATAAGGACATGTAGGTAGGAGAACAAAAAATCCAAAACAAGATCATACAGAACCAAAGAAGATGTTAAGGTCTTCCCACAATGCATTGCGCAAACGCCAGCCAATTAAGCTTTTTTCACACTATGCATTTGACAAGCTCTTAAGTTTTAGAAATAAGAAAAAGGAACGCTAATAAATAATGTATTCATTGATGTAAACTAGAACCTTAGAGCTCCGACGATGAACGCGCTATGAAGCCATGATTATGTGCATATGTCTATGGGAACTGAGACAAATTGGAGACCAGAATTAGGGCATTTTGCAAAATGCATAGCATTGTGGTGGTGTCTTTAAAATCTTTGATACAGAACAGAACAAAGACAATACATGACAAAACACGGAAACAAAAATAGAAGAAGTCACCTATAAATTTACCTTGTTTGGGAATTGAAATTCATAAATATAATATGCGGCGAAATGGTTCAATAAGGGCGTTGCTTACAATATGTACTTTGAATAGTATTATTATCCTGCTATACCTCATATAAATTTACCTTGTTTGGCGATTGTCTCCTTTATAGCGGTTACCCATTGTTTACACGTCTGGGTGTCTGCACAGTGTAGTTTGGTTTTATGCACTCTCCATTTCCTCCTATGGCGTTTTACTGCGTACACTATGGAAATGATTATAGGAAAATAAATATTTTGATTCAATATCGAACATGTTATTTCTCAAGTATTAGACAGTGTGTGTGTCCCAAAGTGTGATTACAATTTTGAATCACCAATATAAGTTGCTGAAACAGAGAAGAAAAAGGCCCAGGGGTATATTTACCAGAGACCCATAATTTTCCTACTTATGTAGGCATGATCACAAAAAATTCAAATTGCTCACATTTATCTGAAACATTGATTTCATGAAAGCTTGTAAAATTTGCTTTAAAATGAGGGGTCAACCATTCCTTTACGACCAGTATAAGCTGAGTTACGTCAAAATATGTGTCGCAAAATTGACGTTGTTTTTATACAGGATTTCAATAGAAAAGTGGTTAAATTTAAATCCCTGATTGTCACCTTGACATTTAACTCTGGAAACACTAACCATTGTGTTTTTATTTCTTTGATTTACCCATTTTTTCATTTATTTTACTCGATACAGGTCATATGACAAGTTCCGCATCCTGGATTTGCTGTAGAAGTGTCGGCAAAGAAGAGTCGCCGAAAAAAAAGCGGCAACCATGTCTTATAATTGACCAAGCCCATTATTTGGAGCCCAAAATTACACCAGAATCCACCCAATTTCTACAAATTCCATTATTTTATCACCAAGACTGGCATTTATGCTCAAGGAAGAGAAGGATATGTACACATTTATATACAAACTATCACTTATAGACAATTTTGACCACAAAATAGTAAAATTTTCAAGTATTTGGGCAAATTTAGAGAATTTTGGTGATTTGCAGCCCAATTTTAACATATTTGTAGCCCAAATCGAAGCATTAACTACGAATCAACACCTAATTTGCGCCAAATTTGACTAAAATGCACCCAAATTTGGTGTAACATTATTTTATGTTTTTATTCATCAAATAAATGCTAATTTTCATAATAGTTTCACACAATTATGCTTAAAATACATACTTAATACTTTTAAAACATGTTGCCAACTTCTAAAAGCGTGGCACTAGCTTCGACATTCAAAATGTGGAGCGTCATATTTGACGTAACTCGGCTTATACTGGTCGTAAAGAGACGGTTGACCCCTCATTTAAAAAGCAAATTTTACAAGCTTTCATAAAACCAATATTTCAGTATTCAAATTTTAGATGAGGTTTATCAAGAGAACCTATCATTAATTAGATAAGTAATTTAGTTAAGTTCCATAACTCATCTATAACATTTTCTATTTCATTTCAGGAAATTAACTATAAAGACTGAATGAAGCAAGCTACAAATGTGTCTTCCAATTTTAAACAATGCACATGATGACAATGAATGATGTTAAAGACTATTTTGTGATAATAAAGTATAATCGTACAAAAGAAAATGATTATATTTTATTATCGTTGAGTTACGTACGTCCGGTAGTACGCCTTTAATCTAATTTAATCAAGAGTAGCAATTTGTGATAATAAAGTATAATCGTACAAAAGAACATGATTATATTTGTTATCGTTGAGTAACGTACGTCCGGTACTATGCCTTTAATCAAGAGCAGCAATTTGTGATAATAAAGTATAATCGTACAAAAGAAAAGTATTATATTTTATTATCGATGAGTAATGTACGTCTGGTAGTACGCCTTTAATCTAATTTATTTGAGACCGCCTGTTTTGACAGATACAAAAAGTGTGCCAAAAAGTTTTATCATGATACTTAAATGCTAAGTTGTATGCATCACTTTTATTAAAGTTAAGATTCGGTATTAATTAAAGTTTATGAAGCAAACTTAAAAGAAGAAGAAAAATACAAATCGAGCGGAAGGATAAACATGTTATTATTTATTTTACTTGGCCAGGCCTATAAATACAAAAAGTAAATCAATAAACAAAATTTAAATAAAAAATTAGAAGAAAATGAATAGTGATAATAATTAATATAATACTAGTGGGCCTAACTATTCTAGCACAAAATTATTGAAGTAGTACTTTCATGTTACAAATAATCAATTTAATAATTGTATGTTTATTTATCAATTTAAGGCCAACTGATCATGTTATTTATATCAAGGTTGTCAATCCCCAAGTCAAATAGTCTCCCCCTCGTCTGATTTAGACACCTTCAATCACCATTTGTAATGGTACGCAATTTTAATAAGACTGTTGCAGAGATTGTTTACGCACGCGCAGTGATCACCAACCCTGTCATGTCCTGACCCCGCTGTGTTGAGCGCCGCGATTGCTGTCAACACCGGCTAAACCTGAGCCCAATATTATGAAAACATCGCGGAGTACAACAACACAGAGGCAGAAAAACCATTTAGCAATTGTTAGCTGCAATCACAGGGAAAAGTGAAGGTAGCTTTAGGAAGAGAAGGCCTATCTTATTTCAATAAATTATCCGAATCCATACGAGCGTTTGTGGAATTTTGGTATTTGTAAGCTAAAGTCATCAAAATTATGCTCCGCGTAGAGCCATTATTTAGTATTTTCTAATCTCAATATACCTCCCGTTTGTCCCCAAATAAAAGTGGGTAAACCCTCATAACATTCAAAACGACCAGTCCGATACTTCAAAATAGGACTTTAATTACTTCAAACGTAAGTCGTATAATAATAAAAGCGAAAGGGAAAACCCGTATCTGGAGATAAAATCATGAAGAAAAACCCACGCGGCGATCGATGGATGACGTCACGTGGAGCTCAAGTCCGGCGAACTTTTTAGATCTATCGTTAGGGCGCCACCGCTAGCAAAGGATATGATCGTCCCTAACTTATGTGACAAATTTTGCTAAAATTTCTGTGAAAAACAGCAAATTTTAGGATTTTAGACCCATAGATTTACATTCCCCCACCCCCCCCCCACCGAGAAAAATACACCAAATATTCCACATTGAAACGTCATCTTAGGTGTAAATGTATCTTTCCTAAGGAGACGAAAAAACTAAATAAATAAATGAAAAAAATGTTCACATGCAAATGATTAACAACCCCAAATTATTTGTTTGCTTGTCAGAAAACAGTAGAATTTGGGATTTTTTTATGGTAATTTTTAGAAGAAACAAGAGAGAAAAAAAACCAGACCGATCACCCTAACCTGAGAGGTCCGTTTTCCTGTGGAACAGGTGGGGTTTTCGTCTCCTAATATGTGAAGTGTTCTACCGAAACCAGGCGGAATTGGGCAGAGCTCCAAACTGAGAAATAGCCCAAAACATAATTGGGGGTGATTTTTTGGGAATTTTAGTTTCTGGTAAATAATTAGTCTTCAGAGTGTTTATAACATTATTGTGAAAGATTCTGATAAAAAAAATCATCCTAAATGTATGTTTCAGTTTAAAGGGCGATATAAACATGTAAAACCATAGACTATGCCATAGTCCTTTGTATTATTTCATTTTTTAATATTTTTTTTTCATTTGCCTGGTAAAATTACTTGAACTTGATGTTTGACATTTTAGTTACTTACATTTGATTTTGTATAAAATCAAATCTATCCCAAATCGGGCTAGTGTTTTCTCATGCTATAATTTATATAAACATGTAAACTTGCAGACCTGAGGAACCAGATATTAATTTGGATCCACTTGAGGTTGTAGATGTTGAAACGGATACAAGCGAATGATTACAGAAGGATGCACATGCACACCAAGGCAATGTACACTGTGCATGCGCGACAGAAGCATAAGACGGCCAAAACCACATGTGTATGGCCATCACTTTTGCAGGTGGAGGGATTAAAACCGAATATTTCTTGCCAATTTGGAACTGATTAAACTATATTATTGATATCAATCAATTAAATTATGCCACAAATTGTTGTATTGGCGTATGCCATAGCAAATTAGGGTAGGTCGGGCAGGATTTTGACTAAATTAATTACTAAATTCGATCTTACAGAGTCAAATAAATCACCAAAATATCTGAGGCTGTTTGCAGATTTGCTGCACTGTATTCTTTTTGATGAGGATAACCAAAGATCGTTTTTTGTTGTGTTTTTGATGGGGTTTTTTGTTGTTTTTTATTTTTCTTCTGCAAAAAAATAAAATAAAATCAGGGACGGATTGAAATAGCTAATAAACGAACCTGTGAAACTAGTGGTTTCTTCTTTCAATAATGAGTTTGTTTTGTGTATTCTTTGGTAGCCTTCTGTGTTTTCCTTGCTATCTCCATCACCTCCCTGTTGTACTCCGTGGTGTTTGGTTGTGATCTCTGCCGTCAATATCTCGCTCAGCTTTAAATGATGATACACGGGTCCTGTGTAGAAAATACAACATAAAATTGCCATGTTGAATTTACATTGTAGATGAACATGTATGTCATTTTTCACACTGAACCGAGGATTGATTTGGAAGACCTATAATATATATAGTGCCCGTAAAGTGAATAGGGTATCAAAACAAGCCAAATTAAAAAAGGGTATACTTTTTATCATTGGCTTTCATTTTAGGGTCTTGATTTGCTCCATGAAGATTAAAAATAGCCATGATACATGGGCGAGATATATTTCTCAAATGGTATCCTTCGCAAGTGATCTAATAGATCAGCTCGGCATTTGTTTCATAATACTTTTAGCTTATTATTAGGGAAGGAAAAAGGGTTAGAAATGTGTCATACACGGTAAGAGGTTTAAGGGGGGTGTGGACTCTCAGGTACAGCCTCCGTAAAACTACCGTAACTTCTTCAATATTCATTTAATCTTTATATAAGTATACAGTTTTTGCAGAAAAGGGTTCAATGAATCCAACCATGATAATGAAATTGACCATTTTGGAAAAAATTACAAAAAACACGTTTTTTGACCCATTTTAGTTTCTGCAAAGATAACTCAAAATATATGTTGTTAAATGTTGTCATACTAGTTTTACGATAATCCTGATAACATTCCACAGGGTGCTTTTTTTGATTTTTTTTAAATATCTTAATTATTTTTTGAGTTATGGACCAAAAAGTGCCAACAAAAGTGATTTTTTTACCTCCAAAATCATGAAAATCACTTTTTTGGCACTTTTTGGTCTATAACTCAAAAAGTAATTAAGATAATAAAAATTTTAAAAAATACAAAGGTATTAATATTATTACTAGAACAAACAACAAATAACATCACAAATTCACAATGAGCCCTGTACATACAGAAAATAATTATAGTAAATTTGATAAACATTGGCCATTCAGTTCTTGATTTGGACATTCCATTTAGCATACTAAGGGCGTGTTCTCACTGTGAAATTGCATTTTGAAGCGCGCGACTGACGGTAGTCTACTCGTATGCCTTGTATAATTTCACTGTCACACAATCGAACAACACCCCCTGATACTTCCCATCCGAGAACCGACTAAATACAAGGTCTACTGGCATTGGATTTACAAAAGAACTGTGCTTGAGCACACTAGGGATTACAAGGACGATGCTTTTTATCCGTCACGATAGTATCACACCCTTCATAACGCGCTAATATTGAATTTGCTGTTTGTACATCTAGAAACGCGTGAAGGGGGTATTTCTGTGGCTGTGTAAGAGTCTCTAGTTATCGTAAACAATGATCAAATTATTTGTCTCTGTTTAAACGTAAAAAGGTTTTTTATTACACGATATTGAAAGATAGGTAATACAGGGTGACCCAGAAAATGTTGAACCCAAAAATCACAAAATTCAACATTTTTGTAAACCATTAAAATAACAAAATATTGCATAACTCGTTCACCAGCTATGTGCACCATACATTTAACTTTCTGAAACATTTTAGATCATAAAAATAGTCCACACGAAACTTAAAATACGTGTAATCTTGTAAGAAGTGTTGTTTTGTAGTGTAAGTGAAGTGCAAAAAAAATGGTTTCATACTACACGAGCAGAACAAGTGACTGTTTAAAACCGTGCAACGAACTTTATAAATTATTCTGCACAGTATCTCATCAATATTCATTTATTATGTAAATCAATATTATTATTATATAAGAGACTTTGAAAACAAAAACTGAAGTCCCCTTGACTTCATTTGAAAATGTTAATTTGATAAATACAGATCAAAAGAAAAGATTATTTAACTCACCGTACTTAGAACAGAATTAAGTTTCATATCTGAACCAAGTTACAATTTTTTCACTTTTACAAAAAGGCGAAAACACCTCCTGTCACACAATCAAGTGTATCTTTAGTTTGGTAAGGCCAATTTACATGATCTAAAGTTCTCCAGGAAGCTGAATAAATTGTTCACATAACTGTTGAAAACAGAATGCCATATTTTATTTATTTTCATTTTTAATTTTTTTTTTTAAGTTTGTGATTTTTGGGTTCAACATTTTCTGGGTCACCCTGTAGCATGGAAATAGTCACATGCGGAAATGTAGCTATATCTCTGAGGAACATATTTTGGGCGAGGACCAATGTCAAAGATAACTCCTAAAGTGTGATTTTAGACCGAAACGGCGGCTATACAGTGCCAGAAAATCGACATTTTGAATTTATCAAGTGAGCAAGATTCGTCTCTCTGCGAAGACGCATATAAATATTCATATACTTCGTATTTATCGTGTCTGCCATTGGTTAATTTTGAACCCCACGCGAACAAATTGCTCATTACGTATGCGTCCAATTTTTGGACGAGCACTAATGTAAAAGTATACGGAGGTCAACGAGGTCAATCCAATGCAAGTAGACCTTTTTTCCCGGGGGTGAGATCAGAGGATGGGAGCGGTCCATGGGGAGTGAGCCCTCTATCGGTACATGTTCATAGAGTGAAAAGGAAAAAGGTATACTAAAGCAGACTAGACTGACGGCGGCGCAGTATGACGCAGCGCAATATGCTTGTTATTGTGGAACAAGTGGTACGAGTCCACATACGATAATGTAAACGCGTTCTCACTAGCGATACCACGACCTAGGTGCGAGTACAATTCGACCCTACATCCATTAGAACCCCCTTATTGCTCGTTCCCACTAGGTTTGGAAGTAGACTCGATGTAGCATCGAATCCACTCCCTGGTATCAAACAGCCACAGTGGGAACGCGCCCTAAGTGTAGTATGTATATCGATTATCAATAAGTGAAGTGAATGAAGTATTTCATAGCGTGTCTATGAGATTGGATCCTCCTCCTCCTCCAAATCCTCCCCCTCCTCCACCAGCACCCGTTGATCAACTAATTGCTCTCAATTAAAACTGAAATAATTAAGACATTATTGTTTGGATGGTATGGAAAGATTACTTATTGTGCTTTAATTGTTATGACACCAAATTGGTTATTTTATGACAAGAAATATAGAACCGGTGATATCATAAACATCATTAACAGTGTAAAAATCTACGTCACACCTCAAAATACAGGGTTCCAACTCAAGGCACACGACCTTTTACAGTATAGGGTTATTCATTTTCTACCACAGAACTTCCGTGCTCTGATACATTCAGTCAAAACACACCCAGGTTCTTGCATGCTTACAAAAGGTCTGCATGAACAATGCTAACATCTCTGTCAAAGTTTGTTGACACTCACAAGGAAGCTTTCAGGATCATTCATAGCTTTTCTCTTACAATAATGGGAAAAGTTTGATGACCTGTGAATAGCGGTTCAGCTTGTGAAAAGTTTGTTAACCTTATGATATCAGTATGGGAGAGTGCCAAGTCAGCAGGTACTGAAATTCCCAGCCAAATCACAAGCAATGTACAATGCACATGACTGATTTATCACAATCATTCCGCTTGAAAATATGCAATATACACAACCAATCCTTTCATTTCACCAAGAGATGCTGATATTATAGCTTTGTTTGATGGCTATTATAATTGCTATCGGTTGTTGCAAGAAGAAAAGCCTACCATATCAAATCCATTTTGCAAGATTTTTACAAAGAAAAAAAAAGAAAATAAAGAAAAATGAAGGGAAAAAAAAAGAAGGGCAGATTGCCCCCACCCCATACATGGCTAAATTAGCCCATAGCAAATATCTACACTAAACTAGGATTTTACTTCTCTGATTAATGATATATGCGACCTATTTTTCTTTAACCTGATACTCACAATGAACCTCAATAAGTTAATTTTAAATTGAGAAGTCGATCAATCACATTCTTTGCAATCACATTCTTTGCGTTGGCACATCAATCCCAATTCTGAGTAATGTTGAGCACGTACAATTCTTTATATTATGTGACCTTTACAATATCCAAATGCGTGTAGATGCCATGCCAAAAGAATCTAATAACTATAGTATGTTTGAAATCAGTATGCTCCGAGTTACAGGGATTTGGTCATGCTAGTGCTAGTACAATCCTACATTATAGTGATTTGCACACCCCAAACTATCCTCACCAGCTCACATCCGGGAGGGGGAGGGGGGGGGGGGGCACTCGCCTAATACGGTATACTGGGATGTGCCGCTCTAAGGCCAAAAAAAATAAATTGTTTGATTGTCCATACATGTAGATCACTTTTAAAAGTTGGGTAGATCGGTCAGGAAAAGGGGGTTTTTTTTTTTCTCACCTGCCCTTTTTTCAGGTACCAAAAGTAAAATGAGATGTACTTGCAGTGGTAACCAAAACGGGGAACAAAATATTTAACATTTTGATGAGTATTTTTATTTTCTCAACACTTCTCACAAAAAAAAGAAAAAAATGAAAATTTTGATTTTTGACGAATATTGGTAAAAAAATGGATTTTATTTTTTTTAAATCAAAATTCTTTTTAACAAAATTTAAAAACAAGTTTTTGGGTAGGAATGATTAAGAGGGTCGGGCGGACGAGGACAATCAAACAACTTTTTTTGGGGGTCTAAAGGGTAGCTTTGGGGTATGATTTTGTGCTTGAAAATCCCTAATAAGGCCCCTTGCAATTAAATGTGAGTTTACTGTTGCCCGCGCGCGTCCAAAAGTCACCCGCGTGATATATGTAATATTTTTAAAATATTTAATTATTTCATTGTTTACAGTTTTTTCATAAGCTTTTTAACACTTTTCTGATGATAAAATTAGCCGATGAGCCACATTGCAATACTTCCGGATTGGGAAAACATTTCTGGGAAGTAACAAACTCTGCACGAAACTTGCAACTGTCGCTTTGTATTGAAATGTGTGCATTTGAAGCATAATTATTCGTAGGCACGGCAGTTGATTACTGCGCAATCGCTTCAGCGCATGACAACACATCAAAACCACCAAACTTCTTTGGAGTTTCCTAGTGCATTCTATTCTGGGTAATATTTCAGATTTGTTTACGATCGCCATCTTTAAAATTCTCCGAGCTAGCGTAACGAAAAGAAATTACAAACATCGATCAAATATCTCATTAATATTCAAAATAGGGATGCAAATATGAGTAGACTCCTTTATAAAAGAAACAAAATACAAAGCCAAGGCAGTAGGTGGTGGTAGGACATAATTAACAGCATTTGAATTGTATTCGTACCTTGGATAATAGTTAACAACGCCGACAATATTAAATCAGGTGACTTTACCCCAAAATATTACAATATTAATATTAAATAGTCACCTCGTCCTGCTTTTCAAAAACGCAACAGTAAACTCACATTTAATTGAAAGGGGCCTAACCCGTTTAAAATAATAGCATGGAAAAGCACCCACATACGAGGGGGTATCAAAAAGTTTTAGAAATCACCCAGAAGTGAAGGAGCCAGAAATTTTATTTTGTTATGTGATCCTTCAGACATCTTTACAAAGTCCCTGTGCAAAGTTACACATTTCTCCTACTATTTATTACCTGTCCACAGACCGCCATTGTAGCGATCCTCAGATTGACCGCCATTGATTGATTTTCAGATTGCCTCAGATTGTGTTATTCCCAAAACAGCAATTTTAAAGTGTTGACACAAAGGGTCAAAGGTCATGTAGGGGTCATTGGAGGTCAATCTGTGCACACCCCATGTTACCCATAAGTTTATTGTCACCGAGCTTGTTTGTAATGACCTTTGACCCCTTTCTGTTTTTCTTTCTGGTAAACTATTTATTGCTGTTTTGGGAATAACACAATCTGAGGCAATCTGAAAATCAATCAATGGCGGTCAATCTGAGGATCTCTTAAAGGTAGATGACCCGATCACATTTTCGTAACACAGAATTATTTCAAACATACGGAGATTTTCATATCATATGAAAGCTCGTATTTTTCTCATCATCATACTGAAATTTGACGGCCTAATTCGGTATAATGACAGAGAAATCGACGAAATAGCGTTGAATTACCGCGAATGGTGGTTACCACCGATATAGTTTGTGTACTACTCAATGGGTACAGTTCACAGCATCTTGTGCGTCTAAAATAAGAACCATAATAGCTATGCATCTCAAATTTTGGGACACGACGTTTTTAAGGATGACCTTTCATGTAGAATAGAAAACTTCAAGTTGAAAATCGGAACATCTACCTTTAAATGGCGGTCTGTGGACAGGTAATAAATAGTGGGAGAAATGTGTAACTTTGCACAGGGACTTTATAAAGATGTCTGAAGGATTACATATCAAAATAAAGTTTCTGGCTCCTGCACTTCTGGGTGATTTCTAAAACTTGTTGATACCCCCTCGTATGTTCAAAACACAAGATTTATATTTACCTTTGGAGTCAGTCGATTTATTCAAATACTGAAGTGTAAAATTACGACTCCATAAATGTGCATCAAAATAATTAATAATATCTAATAATTAATAATTAAAAGTTACCTCGTCCCTTTTTTAAAACCTCCAACAGGTATCTCAAAATCAATTGTGACGGGCCTAACTGACAAAAATCATCATTTCATCATACTGTTACTACGATTCTAAACATCTTTAGAATGATTTCTTAGCTCACAGTAAGACTCCTATGATCCAAGAAGTGGGCCGGATTTCCTTTTAAGAAAAGCGTTTCTATCCCACCACTGCCACCAGTGAAACGGAACCGGGGGTGTATGTCCCCAGTTTGGGATAGGAACCTCCTTATCAGGACAGTATCCACTTGAACCATAGGAGTATTCTCTTATCATTTTTGGTAGCGTGTCTTACATGTAGGAGATGTCAGAATGCCTTTTAGATTCAGTTTATTCACCTTAGATCTTTAGAGTACAACAACAAGAATGGAGACAAATAAACAGTATTGACACAAGTTTTAAATGTAAATTAATATTTCCATACCCGTCTAATGGGTTTCTCTTTTGAGCATCATATTAGAATTCTCATTTCATCAATATTCTTGGTAATCACAAAATTATTAAAACAATTACATAAAATTACAAAGTATCGTGTACAAAAAATCTAGCTTGTTCCTTTCATTTACGCATTTTGCGACTCATACAATAGAGTTTGTTTATAAACAAGGCGGTTCTCGAACGGCGCGTCTCGCCTGTTCATCAAAAGTGACTTGAAAGAAATGATGATGAAACATATGATACAATGTAGCACTGTCACAGAGGTATGCATTGTAGTTAATGCAAGGGATGTAATACCTTGGAAAAAAAAGAACACACCAACCCCCCTCCCTACACCAAATCACATCAAGATAGGCCTTACAGATCTTATTTGACCCCAGATGACCTCTGATGACCTTGAAAATTTAATCAGCAAAAGAACACACCAACCCCCTTCCCTCCACCAAATCACATCAAGATAGGCCTTACGGATCTTATTTGACCCCAGATGACCTCTGATGACCTCGACAAATTAATCAACAAAAAGAACACACCATCCCTCTTCCGTCTACCAAATCCCATCAAGATAGGCCTTACGGATCTTATTTGACCCCAGATGACCTTGAATGACCTCCGATGACCTTGAAAATTTAATCAGCAAAATAAAATACACCACCCCCTTCCCTACACCAAATCCAATCAAGATAGGTCTTACTGATCTATTTGACCCCATATTTGACCCCCGATGACCCCGAAAAATTAATCAACAAAAAGAACACACCATCCCTCTTCCGTCCACCAAATCCCATCAAGATAGGCCTTACTGATCTATTTGACCCCATATTTGACCCAGATGACCCCGAAAAAGTAATCAACAAAAAGAACACACCACCCCCCTTCCCTCCACCAAATCCCATCAAGATAGGCCTTACTGATCTATTTGACCCCATATTTGACCCCGATGACCCCGAAAAATTAATCAACAAAAAGAACACACCATCCCTCTTCCGTCCACCAAATCCCATCAAGATAGGCCTTACTGATCTATTTGACCCCATATTTGACCCCCGATGACCCCGAAAAAAATAATCAACAAAAAGAACACCCCATCCCTCTTCCGTCCACCAAATCCCATCAAGATAGGCCTTACTGATCTATTTGACCCCATATTTGACCCAGATGACCCCGAAAAATTAATCAACAAAAAGAACACACCATCCCTCTTCCGTCCACCAAATCCCATCAAGATAGGCCTTACTGATCTATTTGACCCCATATTTGACCCCCGATGACCCCGAAAAATTAATCAACAAAAAGAACACACCATCCCTCTTCCGTCCACCAAATCCCATCAAGATAGGCCTTACTGATCTATTTGACCCCCGATGACCCCGAAAAAATAATCAACAAAAAGAACACTCCATCCCTCTTCCGTCCACCAAATCCCATCAAGATAGGCCTTACTGATCTATTTGACCCCATATTTTACCCCCCATGACCCCGAAAAATTAATCAACAAAAAGAACACACCATCCCTCTTCCGTCCACCAAATCCCATCAAGATAGGCCTCACTGATCTATTTGACCCCATATTTGACCCCCGATGACCCCGAAAAATTAATCAACAAAAAGAACACACCACCCCCTTCCCTCCACCAAATCCCATCAAGATAGGCCTTACCGATCTATTTGACCCCATATTTGACCCCCGATGACCCCGAAAAATTAATCAACAAAAAGAACACACCACCCCCCTTCCCTCCACCAAATCCCATCAAGATAGGCCTTACTGATCTATTTGACCCCATATTTGACCCCCAATGACCCCGAAAAATTAATCAACAAAAAGAACACACCACCCCCCTTCCCTCCACCAAATCCCATCAAGATAGGCCTTACTGATCTATTTGACCCCATATTTGACCCCCGATGACCCCGAAAAATTAAGAAAAAAAAGAACACACCATCCCCCTTCCCTACACCAAATCCAATCAAGATAGGCCTTATGGATCTTATTTGACCCCCGATGACCTTGAATGACCTCTGATGACCTTGAAAATTTATTCAGCAAAAAGAACACACCACTCCCCTTCCCTCCACCAAATCTCATCAATAGAGGCCTTACTGATCTATTTGACCCCATATTTGACCCCGATGACCTCTGGTGACCTTGAAAATTTAATCAGCAAAAAGAACACACCACCCCCCTTCTCTCCACCAAATCCCATCAAGATAGGCCTTACTGATCTATTTGACCCCATATTTGACCCCCGATGACCTTGAATGACCTCCGATGACCTTGAAAATTTAATCAGCAAAAAGAACACACCACCCCCTTCCCTCCACCGAATCCCATCAAGATCGGCCTTACGGATCTTATTTGACCCCATATTTGACCCCGATGACCTTGAATGACCTCCAATGACCTTGAAAATCTAATCAGCAAAAGAACACCCCACCCCCTTCCCTGACATCAAGTCCCATCAAGATAGGCCTTACGGATCTCTAGATATCGCGTCACAACGCGTCTCAAAAGTTTTAAGCATATTTGACCCCGATGACCTTGTATGACCCCCGATGACCTTGAAAAATCAATCAGCAACAGAACGCACCACCCCCCTTCCCTCCACCAAGTCCCATCACGATAGGCCTTACGGATCTCCAGATATCGCGTCACAAAGGTATTTCTTAGCACACGGCGGACGGCATACGGCATACGGCATACGGCGGACGCCGGACAGAAATAGTGATAACATAGTCTCTTTCTGATTACATCAGGCGAGACAACAAAACCAATAAACTGGTTTCGCAGACCAAACACAGGCACAAATCATAGTTTGTTTTGACGTAAATAATGCTAGACTGACGCCAAGACTTTAATAATTGGCTATTTACAATGATTTGATCGTGTTAATGCATGCAGAATGCGGAACGTTCTGTAATTCATCTGCTTCACCAGAATTATCCTGAGCGACTGGTGCACAAAATTACATTGGAAAACGTCATGCTTTATAATACGAAAATGCAATGGTAGTTGAGCATTCTCTGCTTGATTGCTATAGAATCTTATGTCGATCCAAAAGCACAATAACATCCATACTTCCATTGAAATAGACATGATGTCATGTCAATGCCTAAACAGTGATCATTTTCCTACGGAATCTCTGATTTAGCCTGTTTGGCTAAGCTAGGGCAGCTTTAGGAGGAGGTTTGGTTACCAACCTTATCTGAAGCTTCACCCGCCTGAATGACAAAATTCACCCCAAAATTTACTTTCCAAAACATTTAACACTCATCTTATCACGCACAAGACTTTGACAATCTCATTGGCTAACTCTAATAATAGAATAAACTTTTACGCTATACGCAATTCTAAGCCACGCCCCCAACAGCTGATGGCTGATGTCTTTGTTTCTAAGCTAAAGTGTTGCATGAATTGAGGCATTTTGTAAGTTTGAAAAATGTATCTAAAGTATTAATATATCACAAATAGCACATTGATTAACATCTACACAACATTTACAACAACTTCAAGTGGTTTACAAAACGATTTGGTGATTTACTGGAAAAATCAGAATACATTAATATCTAGAAACACTCCGTAGCTACAGAATATATGGCAGATTCCATCATAGAGTATAAAATAATATTATCGGAAACATCTTTCCTTACAAATCACATTTACACACAAAATACACATAATGTGAACATTACAAGGCAATAACAAGCTGCCTGACTATTTTACACAATTAGGGATGGCTATGTGAATATCAAAAGGTGAGATTTGAAGCCTAAACTGACACAATAAAAACAGTCAACAATTTCAATAACATTCGCCGAAAATACAGAGTTCTTCCGTACAAAATACACATAATGTGAACATTACAAGGTAATAACAAGCTGCCTGACTATTTTACACAATTAGGGATGGCTATGTGAATATCAAAAGGTGAGATTTGAAGCCTAAACTGACACAATAAAAACAGTCAACAATTGCAATAACATTCGCCGAAAATACAGAGTTCTTCCGTCCGTCGCTAATATCGGCGTATTCCTTCGCTCATAACAACAGTATTCAATCAAATGATTCTAAACTTCACATAAAAACGTGTTCTCTACGATCGACTAATGTTTCAACACCAAACTCTCAAAATAACTCATGTTTTTAAATAAGCTTATTTTCCCCTTTACCTCACTGTATAAATGAACAGGCTTGACAGAACAGAGCAAAACGGTGTTCCGTTTCAATATCATACATGTACTTCCCCCAGTCCCCCCCCCCCCCCCTCCTCCACCCAAAAAAAGGTGGGGTGGAGAAGAGTATAAGAGTAGGTGGCAATTTTCTGGGAAGGGAAATGACATACATATTGTTGAAAATTATATATTTGGATACAATTTGGATAATTATAATGTGACATTTTAAAGTGAAATGCGTTGGTTATTTTTTGGCCAGTATGTACAACTTATTAGACCAAGTCTAAATGATAAATAATCCGTCTGGATTCAGGATTGAGGGCAATTTTTGGCTTGAAACGATCTTCTTAATTTGGAATGAATTTATTTTTTGGGGAAGGAGCACATGCTCGTATTGCAAGAAAAAATGCTATCTTTTGTATTTGAACGTCATAATTTTACTATGATTTCTCTTATCAAAATTGAGGCGGCAATGGCAAAATTGGGGGACAGAGGGGAGGAGGAGCGGTCGGCCCCTTCTTAACCCTCTGGCTACGTACGCCATTGTTGCCTTGCTATACCGGGATCTGTGCCGGGAACGTACAAAAGAAGGGGTGGGGCATGGAAACTTACTTACATGTAACAAAAAAAGAACTACTTTCTACAATCTCTCTTTTTCTTTCTTCCTTTTTCGTTTTTTCTTTCTTTTTCTTCTCCTTTTTTTTTGGTGCCAAGGACCCGGGGTCTACACTGATGGGGTCTAACGAGATTGATTCCGAAAATGAAATACCAATATTGATTATCAAACAAATCACTTTTCCACAAGAAAACACAATAGGAGAAATGTTCCCTTTCAAGGATTTTATAGTGTTTGAAGTCATTTAGCGCCATTTAATCACCAAAAAAGAGTATTTTCTGTAGCCATTTTCATCGCATCACCAAAACAAAAGTTTTAAAAAATTTAGCGCATGGAAGGGCTCAGGGACAAATCCTTTAGTCGCAATATTAAAAATGCCCACGTAAAATACATAAGTTTTGAGGCAGGTTTCAGATAGCAATGTTTTTGGTACAATATCTGTGCTTTCTTCTTAAGATACATGTAGCAATGTTGTGGGTGCACTAAAATTGATGATTTCTTCTGAAGAGAGTAATATTTTAGGTACAAAAATGTGCTTTATTCTGAAAATAGCAATGTTTTGGATACAATATCTGTGCTTTCTTCTAAAGATAGCAATGTTGTGGGTGCAAATATATGCTTTCTCCTGAAGATAGCAATTATTTGGGTACAATATCTATGCTTTCTTCTGAAGATAGCAATGTGTTGGGTACCATATCTATGCTTTCTTCTGAAGATAGCAATGTTGTGGGTGCAAATCTATGCTTTCTCCTGAAGATAGCAATTAGTTGGGTACAATATCTATGCTTTCTTCTGAAGATGTTGTGGGTGCCAATCTATGCTTTCTCTTGAAGATAGCAATGATTTGGGTACAATATCTATGCTTTCTTCTGAAGATAGCAAAATTCTGCACTGGAGTTTTCCATCACTAGTTGATCTCAGTTGAAAATTCCCATATCGTTACACTGCCGATAATGAGGTAATTGATATTCATGAGGTGATTTACTACGGCGATTTTACATTGGAATATTGACTTGCCCGATAAAATCATGAATTGTAATGATTATAAATCATGAATCTGAATAGGAAACATGAATTTATTGGTTTAAAATGTACAATGAACACAATGAAATGGTAATCGGGTCTGATGGTTTAATACTTTGTATATTTTAGTTTCATGTTTTGTCAGACTTGCAATTATGCGCAAAGATGTCATGAATGCATGAGTCTATCAAGAATAGTGATCAGGAACTCTCTTCCAGGCATTATTAAATCGAGCAATATTTATGCCTACAAAATGTACTTCAATAAAGAAGTAAAATCTCATCTTGCAATGAAAGCAAGAATACAGATTGAGAGAGGGAGGGGGTACCATCATCAGGAGGTGTCAAATGTGACACCTGGTAGTGCCAGTGGTACCATTCATCGACTTGTTAGTTGTTTCTGTCTTCTCTTCTTTTATGCTGTTCTCTTGGGTAGGCCTTGTATCACTTACTTATACCGAACATTATATGGGCGGCCAATGGGGTTAAAATATATTGCATATACATTATACTTTTAATTTGCAAGAGATTTATAAATTATGAAAACTTTTTTGTAATGAATATTAATTAGTAATATGAATATTCATGATTGATGTAGGATCCTCTTGGATCATCTCGGTTCAACCTGGACCATTTCAGTTCAATCTGGATCATTCATATGCATGCTAATTATAATTCATATTGCTAATTAATTAATTAATTATTCATATTGCTAGTAAATATTCATATTGTAAATTAGTATTCATTACAAAATTATAATTTATCTCTTTACCCTGATTTTAGACATTCTATATTAACTCTATTGGCCGCCCATACAATGTTCGGTATAATACTATAAGTAAGTGATACAAGCCTAACAAGGCCTACCGTTATCTT
Source organism: Ophiura sarsii (assembly GCA_035610835.1). Lineage (NCBI taxonomy): Eukaryota > Metazoa > Echinodermata > Ophiuroidea > Amphilepidida > Ophiuridae > Ophiura > Ophiura sarsii. Next base: position 33,526,010 of record CM069448.1, read on the forward strand.
GAAAGGACCCCAATGGACATAAGCTCTTGTGGCTTTTTTGGGCTATCATCCTATTCCTTGGTCTTATCAACATCCCCCATGCTTTCTGTCTGTACTCTGTGTTCTTACTATTAGTATTATTGTTCTCTTATTTATATCATTATTTGATTAATTTCATGATTTATTGTATGTAGGCCTACCATCAAAAATGTGTTTTAATGTGCAATGTTGATTTGGCTAAATAAATATGAAATGAAATGTGACGACTGACGATAACATCATTATGACTTCATATAAATCAAGAAAGAAACAACAAAAACAAAACAAGTATTTTTTGCTTTTTCAAATAATTTGATGACGACCCAACAAAATTATACGAAAAGCAAACAAATAAAATTCTACAGTACCAGTCAGTAACACTTACTCGGTGATGGGTTCACATGTGCAAGTTTCCAACTAAACAGCTCCTCCGATAGCGATACGTCGAAGGATTTCCCTCCTATTTGCAGCTGTGCATTCAGAATAAGATGATCTTCTGCATCGCCATCGGCCATGTTTTTTTACGCGGAGACAGACGGAGAAAAAAGATCAAGCCGAAAACATCTGGCCCTGGCCCCTGCTTCCCCCTCCAAGCCGGCGATCTATCGAGAACTCTACATGGAGTGTAATTACCAATGATTCAAATCAACTGAAATTCGACGGTCTTTCAAGTAAAATATTGGTTCTTTGTGCTTGCCTTTCCTTTTTTTTTTTGTGCTGCTTGCTTGCCGGTAGCGCTTTATTATTATTTACATTTTCGCATGCACAGATTGACTGACACGAAACTTTTAATAATACTACACGGGGCTCACGGTTCCCATTCATTCGCGTAGCTTGGTAGTCTCTTTTCACAGGTTGTGTCGGTATATCGACATGTAAATGATGTTCCATGAGTGCCCGTGAGGGCACGAATGGAACATTTTATTTGTACGCCTACCCATCCAATAGTCCCACTGTGTCATGATTTTAATACCAACAGACAAAAACAGGCTGGTGTTAACTTACAAACCATAACAAATACACACTTAAAAAACTGGTAGTTAAAAAATGATGCACTGACTGAAAGAGGGTTAAATATGACCATATAAGTTGTTCCATAATATGACCATATAAGTTGTTCCATGAGTGCCCGTGAGGGCACGAATGGAACATTTTAAAATGACTGGAAAAGTGTCATATTATTTCACCCTTTTTTCAGTTAGTGCATAGTTGAACCTTGACAAGGAGTCTTTTTAACTACTTATTTTTTAAGTGTGTATATCTTCAGGAGAGTTGGCTCCTGTGGTCATGGTGGTTGGCTAGACACATCTGTCATCACTTCTCTGTGGTTTATCTGGCTAAGTTTATAATTACCCTGTCATTTAATTCCTCTGGTATAAATTGAATGAGGATTGTTTGTGAGTGGGTAGGCACAGAATAGTCTGTGGGGTAGGGTATTCCATGAAGTGCCCGTTTGACATCAACACATGTACATTTTTCATGTACAAACTGAATATGGCCAACATTTCCACTGTAAACAAAGTGTCTCTAGAGCTGAAATCACAACCTTGAGCGTACAAAGCATGGTATTGCCATCGGACTAGGGGATGATAAAAGGCGAGTTACCGGATGCAAATTATCATTATAATGAAGACGATAAGCACAACTGTCGTTATTTGCGTGAGACCAGAATTAGTGTGTGCACCAGGGGCACAATTGATATATCATGTAATGGTATAGGTATATGTCGATGTCGGACATACAAGCTGTAGGCCTATCATGCCTATATAGAACATTTGACCATGTTTTGTTAGCATTATTCAACTAAACAAGATGGCTTCAGGAAGGTTTTCCATGACCATTTTAGTCTAAAAACTGAAATTTTTTGAGCGCTTCGCGCGCATTCTTTCTACAGGTTTCAACAATATAATGGATCTCGAACAAAACCAAACATTATATGGGGGACGTTAAAAACGTCATACTGGACCCTTTAAGGGGGAATTAGGGGTTGAGAGCACATTTTACTGAAACTAATTTGTCTCCAATATTAAAGGGGCTAAACTTTAGAATACCCCACCATTTTTCAAGCTCCACCTTTAAAAAACGCTGGCAACGGCGACGGCGCGAAGATTAACCTTTTAAGAAATGACTTCGGCGACGGCGCGAAGCTTTACCTTTTTAAAAATGGGCTTCGGCGGGAAGGGTTTTTTTTCTGGCTTCGGCGGCTTCGGCGACGGCGTGAAGCTTCACCTTTTTAAAGAGGGCTTCGGCGACGGCGCGAAGCTTTACCTTTTTAAAAATGGGCTTCGACGGGAAGGTTTATTTTTCTGGCTTCGGCGGCTTCGGCGACGGCGTGAAGCTTCACCTTTTTAAAGAGGGCTTCGGCGACGGTGCGAAGCTTTACCTTTTTAAAAATGGGCTTCGGCGGGAAGGTGTTTTTTTTCTGGCTTCGGCGGCTTCGGCGACGGCGAAACTTGCCAAAGAAGTTCGTAAATCGTTAATCAATCATTTAATCCCCATTTCCCGCATTTCCCTGTTGACATAGAATGATCATATCCCCGGATATATCATGAGAGATATAGACAATAGTAGAATTTCAAATCTAGAAATTCAACGTTGTTTGATAATAGATTATGGGTCGTTCTTTAAAAATAAAAACCCCATCCAAACTATTGAGCCCTCTAAAATGTATGATGTGTCGTTCTTTAAAAGCCCCGTCAAAAAACAATCATCCAAACTGTTGATATGCAATCCCACAATGCAACAAATGACAGATTGCTCAAACCAAAGAAGTTCGTAAATCGTTATTGTTAAGGCATGCAACAGAAGTTCGTAAATCGTTGCATTGTGGGACTGAATTTCAATAATATATGACAGGTTTGGCATAATAGATTATGGGTCGTTCTTTAAAAAACCCATCCAAACATTCAAATTGTTACGGCATCAACCACTGCTTAGAATGATCATTGATAATTATATCCCCGGATATATCATGTGAGATATAGACAATAGTAGAATTTCAAATCTAGAAATTCAACGTTGTTTGATTAATAACTCAAAAAGTGTTGCCACGCGACGACAGATATGGTCGGGTGACGTATAGGTTTTGCCACGCGACGACAGAGGTATTGTATTGCCGTGTGTCGCGCCTTTCATTTTTATTTTATTTTAAATCAACCACTGCTTATATATATTTTTTAATCAACCACTGCTTATGGCTATAGTTAGCATTTACACTAAGTTATGTCGGAAATGAAATTCAACGTTGTTTGACTAAGGGATCACGTCAAAACTCGACCGCCCGGCAACCGCCGGTTACGGCCGGTTCCGTTCGGTTCTCACAAAACGTGTCGTCTGTTATAATATACACACATAATGAGGTCAAATCGTACGAGTCATTTGAGTCTTTTACATTGACGACGAGGATAAAAGGTTGTAGCACGTCGTGATTCTACTCATGACCTCTAAACATTCCGAAATCAGTGAAAACTGTGTGTATTTTCGCGGCGCATAAAACTCTATTTTATTATTAGCACGAATCGTTTTCAGTTCGTGTCGCCCACAGTTTAACTCGCCCAAATTCAACTCGGCCATCGAATATTGTTTAACTCGCCCGAATATAACTATAAGTGACTATAATGGCAATGCCACAGCTCCCACCATTCGACCCACATGGGGAACAAGCAAATCTGTGTACCAGATGGACCAAGTGGATAGGCAGATTCAAATCAGCGATGATTGGTTTTGATATTAAAGAACCAGTACGACGGCGAGCACTAATGCTTCACTTTGGAGGGCAAGATCTGGAGGACTTGTTTGAGACATTGCCAAACACTGGAGCAGACGAAGATTTTGATCCTGCGGTAAAGGCCCTAACAGACTACTTTACTCCCAAGAAAAACCTTGCATACGAAACCCTGAAGTTTCGCGGTACCACACAGGAAACTGGTGAGACTATCGAACAATTTTCAACCCGCTTACGCTCAATAGCTAAGAAATGTGAATTCGCTGATGAAGACCGACAGATATGCATACAAATCATTCACGGATGCAACTCTGAGAAACTTCGTGAAAAATGTATGCATAAGGACCCTACTCTTGCCAAGCTCATCGAAATGGCGCAGGCCCTAGAGCTCACTGCGGATCGCACGAAAGATATTCAAGCCACCAGTTCCTCAGGAGCCATCAACAAGATCCAATCACGCTTACCAAGCAAGTCACACAGGAGAAACCAAGACAGACAGTGTTGGTTTTGTGGAGGCGCATATCCACATACGGGAGAATGCCCCGCCTATGGTAAAGACTGCTCAGCATGTGGAAAACCAAACCATTTTGCACGGGCTTGTCTCTCAAGAAAGCGTGCGGAGGAACCAGATAAGTATACAGGCGATTCAGGTAAGCATACAGGTGCTAGGCCAAGAACAAATGACAAATCTAAAGGTAAACAAACCGGTGAAAAATATCGCTCTGGGGGTTCACGAGGTCGGGTCAGGTCTGTTAAACAGGATGATAGTAACAGCGATACTGATGAGGGTGAAGCTAACTATGTATTTCTTGTTGAACAACATACTTCTACACATGTTGGTAAGAACTCAAACGTGAATGAGGAGTCAGTGAACACGATCAGTGCTAGCAGTAATACAACCGTACACATTGAAAACACACCTGTGCGGGTGTGTGCTGACACTGGGTGTTCACAAAATCTAATAGACGAGGTAACATTCAAGAAAATACAAGAGTCATCAGAACACAAAATACACCTGAAGAGCACAACCATAATTTTGACTCCGTATTACAGCAAAACACCACTGCCAATCATGGGCAAATTCAAAGCACAAATTGAAACCATCAAGAAGTTCACAGTTGCAAACGTTTATGTAGTCAAAGGGGAAGCTAACTGCCTCCTATCTAAAAACACATGTGAAGAACTCAACCTGGTGAAAATAAACACAGCAGAGTGTAATTCAAATAGAGTGGAACGCATACAGGAGAAATCTGTTTCAGGAAGCATACAGGAGAAATCTGTTTCAGGAAGCATACAGGAGAAAGCTGTTTCAGGAAGCATACAGGAGAAATATCCTGAGGTTTTCAAAGGTATAGGAAAACTGAAAGACACCCAAATCAAAATACACATTGATGAATCCGTTCCACCTGTAGCCCAAACACACCGCAAAACACCATTCCATCTCAGGAAAAAAATAGAAGCTAAGCTTCGCGAGTTGGAAGAAAATGATATCATAGAAGACGCTACAGGCCCAACACCATGGGTATCACCACTGGTAGTAGTTCCAAAGCCTCACAATCCAGACGACATCCGTTTGTGTATTGACATGCGGGAAGCGAATACCGCCATCCAGCGAGAACGCCATGATACGCCAACAATTGACGAGATCATATCTGAGCTAAATGGTTCAAAGTTTTTTTCAAAACTGGATCTCAAGTCAGGATATCATCAGCTAGAGATCAAACCGGAGTGCAGATATATTACAACATTTGCCACTCATGTCGGCCTCAAAAGATATAAGCGCCTTAATTTTGGGATATCATCCGCAAGTGAGGTGTTTCAAGCCACCATCAGACAGACCATTCAAGGAATACCTGGAGTCTTAAATATATCGGATGACATTCTCCTGCATGCCCCTTCACAAAGTGAACATGACAAAAGACTCAACCAACTATTACAGCGATTGACAGATAAAGGACTCACACTAAATGGTGACAAATGTCAGTACAACAAGACACGCGTTGAATTTTTTGGCCTCATCTTCGGGGAGAAAGGAGTCTCTCCTGACCCTCTCAAGGTGGAAGCTTTGAAGAAAGCTCCCCCTCCATCTAGTGCTGCAGAGATAAGAAGTCTATTAGGGATGGCGACATTCAGCGCCAGATTCATTCCTGATATGGCAACCATCACTGAACCCTTACGCAGGCTTACGGCGAAAAACACCCCATTTGTGTGGACAGACGAACAAGAAAATGCATTAACCAAACTGAAACAGGCTTTATCAAGTGACACAGTGATGGCATACTTTGACGTCAATCGCCCCACCGAAGTATGGGTAGATGCAAGCCCTTTTGGTCTTGGGGCAATTCTAGTCCAAGAAGATGAGCAAGGAAACAAGAAGAATGTGTGCTATGCAAGCCGTTCACTCAGCCCAGTAGAAGCTAGATACAGCCAAATTGAGAGAGAAGCTCTTGCCATTGTATGGGCCGTACAGCGATTCCACCTGTACATTGTTGGCCATAAATTCACCGTGGTAACTGATCACAAACCGCTGGTCCCAATTTTCAACAAACCTCAGGCCAACCCATCAGCACGCATAAAGAGTTGGCTGTTAAAGCTTCAAGAACACGACATGCTAGTCATTTACCGCCCTGGAAAAGATAACCCAGCGGATTATATGTCCCGGCACCCAGATCCAGAATCCAAGCCGGGTACATCCTCTAATGCAGCAGAGGAGTATGTTAACTTCGTACAAACACACTCCAAACCACATGCACTGACTCTCAGTGATATACAGCAGGCAACAAAAAACGACATAGCATTACAACTAGTTGTACAACATCACCGTACAAACAGCATGTACGTAATAAAGGATGCATACAGGTGCTATTGGAACGTGAGAAACGAATTATCGGTAACTGAAGATGGTATCGTTCTCAAAGGAGATACCATTGTGATTCCACAATCCCTGGAAGAGCAGGTTTTACAATTAGCGCATGAAGGCCACCAAGGCATGACCAAAACAAAGTCCCTTCTCCGCAGCAAAGTGTGGTTTCCACGTCTCTCGGAAAAGACAGAAGCGGCCATCAAACATTGCATCCCTTGCCAAGCATCCACACCAACAGTTGTCAGAACACCGCTGCAGATGAGCGACCTGCCAGAGAGGCCGTGGCAACAAGTTAGCGTTGACTTTTGCGGTCCTTTTCCGTCTGGACAATACCTCCTTGTTGTCTACGATGAGTATTCACGGTATCCAGCTGTTGAACTCTTATCATCAACTTCAGCCAAAGCAACAATCCCACGCCTTGATAAGATGTTCTCCGAGCTTGGAATCCCGGAAACTGTGAAGAGCGACAACGGCAGCCCGTTCCAGTCGGAGGACTTTGCGAAATTCGCCAAGTACGTTGGATTTCACCACCACCGCATAACTCCTTTGTGGCCGGAAGCTAACGGCGAAGTCGAGCGCTTCATGCGCACTCTTAAAAAAGCAGTCCAGACATCGGAAACGGATGGAAGGCCATGGCAGCAAAATCTGTGGACTCTCCTACGTAACTATAGGGCGACACCGCATTCCACGACCGGTATCGCACCCGCAGAAGCCCTGCATGGACATACAATTCGCATTACTCTTCCCCAGCTAAACCTTCACAAACACAAAAAAGACGAAATTATCCGCAAGAAGGATGACAAAGCGAAAACTAGGATGAAAACATACGCAGACAAACGAAGGAAGACCAAGTTTTCAGAGTTAATTAAAGGTGACACAGTTCTAGTGAAGAGTCAAGTGAAAGGAAAACTAAAGCCGTTTTACAACCCCAAACCATACATTGTGATCCAACGAAATGGCTCACAAGTGACGGCACAATGTAACAATCACAAAGTCACTAGGGATATATCCCACTTCAAAAAGATACCTAGAATAGGTGCAGACGATAAACACACAGGAGAAAGTGATGACAATAGACATGATAGAGATGAGGACGCATACGGGAGTGAAACAAGCATCAGCGATGAGGACGCATACGGGAGTGAAGATGATGCATACAGGAGTGGTGATGAAAGCATACAAGGTGAAATCATACCAGAGGTGCGGCGCCCCAGACGGAACCGTAGACCACCTTTGCACTTCAACGATTATATAACATAATCTCAATGATTATTTTGCCTAATCCAACCATTCAGACACAGACATGTTTTGACGACGGACTTGCCCAATCCTATTGTTGTATGTTTTAATGCAACATATTTATCAGACTTATCAACTGCAAAAGTCAAGCAGTGTTTGTTAACAGTAGACTAGTTGCTATTATATCAGCAAAAGTTAAAGCAACGTTTTCTTAAAATGTCATTGGGCCACACTAAATGTTATTCACACAATCAACTCTAAAAGAAGGGAGGGATGTAGTGTCTACATACCTCGTATACAAATAAGTAGCGAACCATATACAAATAAGCAACGACGCATCACAACAACACAGGCTCTCACGCAATAACCACTATCACGATGTGATGAATAAATCGGTCCAATATTCTGTTATTAAACTAGCGTTTATCGTACGAGTCATTTGAGTCTTTTACAAACACTCTGGTGAACACGACCGGTTGAAAGTGCCTCGTCACACACGTGAGCAATAACATCTTGAAGTAATGGGCTCTTTTAAGACTTAAAAGTCTCAGTTGACAACCAGTACAATACAGCTATTGATTTTCGCTGGGGTTGGCTTTTTCAATCTGTTTATAGCTCAATTAACTTTTTAAAATCAATACCGAAAGTCTATGAATGTTGTTTTTTTATAGAACGATTATAGAGAGAGCTATTATGACCGCAAAGTAACAGATTGATAGTGTAAATTGGTCAGATTACAGCATTAAGTCAACCGGCGGTTGTTCAGTGTTGCATGCGCGAATATTCATATACCAGTAAAACATTTGACCTGAAAGAACCGGGCGGAACCGCCCGTAACCGGCAGTCAACGGGCGGTCGAGTTTTGACGTCTCCCCTAACAACACCAGGGTCGTCAGCAACTTTTGCCCAAGGGGGGTGCGTTTTCACGATTTTTTTACCGGAAAGGGGGGTGCGTTCACGACTTTTTACCGGAAAGGGGGGTGCGTCTTCACGATTTTTTACCGGAAGTAGTAGTATGACGTCAGAGTGTTAGTGCTGCATCACGCTGACGATGCGAGCGCCTCTGGCGCGCCAGCCAATAACGGGTGGGGTCCAGGGGCCCGCCTTAGGGCCCCTGGTGGGGGTCCAGGGGGCGAAGCCCCCGGAAGCTCTGAGCATTACAGCGAATTTAGGACACAATTTTCATGTATCTTGCCATCGTTGACCCCATTTTCCATTCATAAAACAACATGTTACCCTAAAAAACAAAAGTTTAAAAAAAAGAGATTTTCAAGGGGGGTGCGTCCGCACCCAACGCACCCCCTTTCTGACGGCCCTGAACACAAAATAAGTTTTACCACGCGACGACAGAGATATTGCCGGTTGACGTGCATAGGTTTTGCCACGCGACGACAGAGATATTGTATTGCCGTTTTGACAAGTTAATATTGCATTATGGGCCTGAATTTCAATATCATATGACAGGTTTGGCATAATAGATTATGGGTCGTTCTTTAAAAGTCCCATCCAAACTATTGAGCCCTCTAAAATGTATGATGTGTCGTTCTTTAAAAGCCCCGTCAAAAAACAACCATCCAAACTGTTGATATGCAATACCACAATGCAACAAATGACAGCTTGCTCAAACCAAAGAAGTTCGTAAATCGTTATTGTTAAGGCATGCAACAGAAGTTCGTAAATCGTTGCATTGTGGGACTGAATTTCAATAATATATGACAGGTTTGGCATAATAGATTATGGGTCGTTCTTTAAAAAACCCATCCACACTATTGAGCCCTCTAAAATGTATGATGTGTCGTTCTTTAAAAGCCCCGTCAAAAAACAACCATCCAAACTGTTGATATGCAATCCCACAATGCAACAAATTGCTCAAACCAAAGAAGTTCGTAAATCGTTATTGTTAAGGCATGCAACAGAAGTTCGTAAATCGTTGCATTGTGGGACTGAATTTCAATAATATATGACAGGTTTGGCATAATAGACCCAACGCACCCCCCTTCTGACGGCCCTGAACACAAAATAAGTTTTACCACGCGACGACAGAGATATTGCCGGTTGACGTGCATAGGTTTTGCCACGCGACGACAGAGGTATTGTATTGCCGTTTTGACAAGTTAATATTGCATTATGTGCCTGAATTTCAATATCATATGACAGGTTTGGCATAATAGATTATGGGTCGTTCTTTAAAAGTCCCATCCAAACTATTGAGCCCTCTAAAATGTATGATGTGTCGTTCTTTAAAAGCCCCGTCAAAAAACAACCATCCAAACTGTTGATATGCAATACCACAATGCAACAAATGACAGCTTGCTCAAACCAAAGAAGTTCGTAAATCGTTATTGTTAAGGCATGCAACAGAAGTTCGTAAATCGTTGCATTGTGGGACTGAATTTCAATAATATATGACAGGTTTGGCATAATAGATTATGGGTCGTTCTTTAAAAAACCCATCCACACTATTGAGCCCTCTAAAATGTATGATGTATCGTTCTTTAAAAGCCCCGTCAAAAAACAACCATCCAAACTGTTGATATGCAATCCCACAATGCAACAAATTGCTCAAACCAAAGAAGTTCGTAAATCGTTATTGTTAAGGCATGCAACAGAAGTTCGTAAATCGTTGCATTGTGGGACTGAATTTCAATAATATATGACAGGTTTGGCATAATAGATTATGGGTCGTTCTTTAAAAAACCCATCCACACTATTTAGCCCTCTAAAATGTATGATGTGTCGTTCTTTAAAAGCCCCGTCAAAAAACAACCATTGCCAGGTATTGTTTTGCCGTGTGTCGCGCCTTTCATTTATTTTTATTTTTAAATCAACCACTGCTTATGGCTATAGTTAGCATTTACACTAAGTTATGTCGGAAATGAAATTCAACGTTGTTTGACTAACACCACAAAATAAGTTTTACCACGCGACGACAGAGATATTGCCGGTTGACGTGCATAGGTTTTGCCACGCGACGACAGAGGTATTGTATTGCCGTTTTGACAAGTTAATATTGCATTATGGGCCTGAATTTCAATATCATATGACAGGTTTGGCATAATAGATTATGGGTCGTTCTTTAAAAGTCCCATCCAAACTATTGAGCCCTCTAAAATGTATGATGGGTCGTTCTTTAAAAGCCCCGTCAAAAAACAACCATCCAAACTGTTGATATGCAATCCCACAATGCAACAAATGACAGATTGCTCAAACCAAAGAAGTTCGTAAATCGTTATTGTTAAGGCATGCAACAGAAGTTCGTAAATCGTTGCATTGTGGGACTGAATTTCAATAATATATGACAGGTTTGGCATAATAGATTATGGGTCGTTCTTTAAAAAACCCATCCACACTATTGAGCCCTCTAAAATGTATGATGTGTCGTTCTTTAAAAGCCCCGTCAAAAACCACCATCCAAACTGTTGATATGCAATCCCACAATGCAACAAATGACAGCATTGCTCAAACCAAAGAAGTTCGTAAATACTAAGTGTCTTGCTGAAAGTTGTATAGACCATGTGCTTTACTCCGTTTTAGACTAAAAAAAGACACGCGGCATTGAAAGTTCTAGACTTTGAACTTGAATGTGAGCTTCACGCCGTCGGCGAAGCCGCCGAAGCCAGAAAAAAACCCACCTTCCCGCCGAAGCCCATTTTTAAAAAGGTAAAGCTTCGCGTTTAAAAGGTAAAGCTCTGACGCCGTCGGCGAAGCCGCCGAAGCCAGAAAAAAAACACCTACCCGCCGAAGCCCATATTTAAAAAGGTGAAGCTTCGCGCCGTCGCTGAATCCACCTTTTTAAAACGATGGAGCTTCGCGCCGTCGCCGTCGCCGCCGAAGCCACTAAAATAATCAAGCTTCCATCTACAAACCGATCCCGTCATACCTCTTCTTTCGCGCCGTCGCCGAATCCACTTTTTTAAAAGGATGGAGCTCCGCGCCGTCGCCGAAGCCGCCGAAGCCAGAATAAAACCCACCTTCCCGCCGAAGCCTATTTTTCAAAGGTAAAGCTTCGCGCCGTCGCTGAATCCACCTTTTTAAAAGGATGGAGCTTCGCGCCGTCGCCGTCGCCGCCGAAGCCACTAAAATAATCAAGCTTCCATCTACAAACCGATCCCGTCATACCTCTTCCTTCGCGCCGTCGCCGAATCCACTTTTTTAAAAAGTCAAGCTTTCACGCCGTCGCCGAAGCCGCCGAAGCCAGAATAAATCCCACCTTCCCGCCGAAGCCCATTTTTTTAAAAGGTGAAGCTTCGCGCCGTCGCTGAATCCACCTTTTAAAAAGGATGGAGCTTCGCGCCGTCGCCGTCGCCGCCGAAGCCACTAAAATAATCAAGCTTCCATCTACAAACCGATCCCGTCATACCTCCTCCTTCGCGCCGTCGCCGAATCCACTTTTTTAAAAGGATGGAGCTCCGCGCCGTCGCCGCATCCGATGTTTCTTAAAAGGGTTGAACTTCGCGCCGTCGCCGAATCCACTTTTTAAAAGGATGGAGCTTCGCGCCGTCGCCGCCGCCGCCGAAGCCACAAAAAATAATCAAGCTTCCATCTACAACTTATCCCGTCATACCTCCTCCTTCGCGCCGTCGCCGAATCCACTTTTTTTAAGGGGTGAAGCTTCGCGCCGCCGCCGCTGCCGAAGCCGCCCGCCGTCGCCGTCGCCGCCGAAGCCACAAAAAATGAAATACCTTTCGTCTTGCACTTAAGCACATTTTCACAACGGCTCGCTCAACACTTAGGTAATTTCTACAAAGTCCCGCGTGTATGCCATTATACCCAACATACACCTTCGCGTGAAACCAAGAAAACAAAATATTGAAATTATGACAGCCGTTTTCGACGACGGCGTCGCCGCCGCGTTTTTTAAAATCGTCGAGCTTCAAAAATGGTAGGGTATTCTAAAGGTACTCCATTAAAGGTACTGTTAATGTTAATTGGGTATGTACTTAAACCTTAAGTGCTGTAGGTTAAAAAAATATCGCTACTTGGTCGGTCATGTGACCCGTTGCCATGGAAACGGCGGCCATCTTGGATCATCTTTTTTACTACGAGGACACCTTGCGCGCAAGATATCTCAAAAACCATTTATCGTAGAGTATTGGGACAAAGTGCAAATGAAAGCTGATCGATAAGGCTATAAAATGAACTAGGATCTAAGCAATTGGACACTATTAACTAGGGTAAGTATTTGAGTTTGTGTTCACCAGAAAAATTAATAATTATTTTTTTGACGGAGATGTAACAAAATATGTTCTAATAGGGTTAGAGTCTCCATTCTACTTCATTTTAAAGCTTATCTTATTAACAGTATTCTGGCCAAATTTGAAGTTCCTAGCCCCTTTAGTTTTCCAGATATCTTGCGCGCACGGTCGCAAAATGGTCGAAATTAGTTACGGAGATATCGTCAGTTAAAAGTCGGGTCATTAGTAAATACGAATAATTAATACTCATTAAAGGTAATTAATCGTCATTTTTCGCATCAAATTAACTAAATTTGATTTAAAAATGAAGTTTTCACTTATTAAATGCATCTTAGAACACTAAATGCATTAATACTTGGAGTAATCAAATCAAATATGACATTTTTGACCAGAAATGAGATACTTAAAACAATAGAATACATAAGAATTAAATACATGCGTTGATATACGAAATGTTCGACTTCGCGACGGACTTGGACGCGCAAAATATTTCATAACTTTGCAGTGGAATATCCGATTTTGTTCATTTTTGAAGCAAATGAAAGCTAATTCTCCGGGCTGTGACTTAAAGCCAGAAAAACAAAATCCATAATATAAAACCCCTCAACCCCTAATTCCCCCTTAAGTTTTAGAAATGCCAAATGTTGCGCCCTTCCCGCGTATTAGTTTCAATGTTTCATTATTCATCAAGCTGAACAAGATGGCTTCAGGAAAGTTTTCCATGACCATTTTACCTTAAAAACTGAAAAATATTTTTGCGCTTTGCGCGCATTCTTTCTACAGGTATCAACATTATAATGGTCTCGAACCAAACCAGATATTATATGGGGGACGTTAAAAACGTTATACTGGACCATTTAAGTGTTAGAAATGCAAAATGTTGCGCGCTTCGCGCGTATTAGTTTCAATGTTACATTATTTAAGCTTAAGTTATAGTAGCAGAAGGCTTCAACCAGTTTTCAATGACCATTTTAGTTCAAAAACTGAAAAATTTTGCGCGCCGCGCAGAGCGCCCATATTTTCTACAGGTTTTAACATTATAATGGCCCTCAAACCATACGATTTGGATTTGGACTTGATATGTATGTGACTATGCAATTTCAAACCGTTAAACTTGACTATTTAAGTGTTAGAAATGCAAAAAAAATTAGCGCTTCGCGCGTATTAGTTTCAATGTTTCATTATTTAAGCTTAACAAGAAAGCTTCAGGACAGTTTTCCATGAACATTTAAGTTCAAAAACTGAAAATTTTTGTGCGCTCAGCCGCATATATTTTGCAGGTTTAAACATTATAATGGCCCTGGCCCTCAAACCACAACAAATATTCTGTACCTTTAAAAATCAAAATTTTTGCGCGCTTTGTATTCGTTTCAACGTTTTAATATTTAAGATTAACAAGATGGCTTGAGGATTTTTGCCCCCTCCCCCACCATCAAAACAGTCCTAGATACGCCCTTGGCTCCCCAACCACCATTTAATCAGCGCTACGCTTTGTATCCCCCCTCCCCCCCCCCCCCCCCCCCCCCCCCCCCCCCCCCCCCATGTCTGAAAACGGATTGACGCCCCTGACCATACAGTCCATTACTAAAATATGTGTGTACGAATTCCGGCGAGCGAAGCGAGCCGAACATTTTTACTGTCGGCGCAAATGGCTTTGTCGGCAATTGATGACCTTTACACCCCCCCAATGAAAAGGGTCTGGGGACGCCCTTGGCTGTATGGGGGAGTTGTTGAACGGTAAGTTTAACAGTCGGAACGCCACTTCGATTTGACCCCAAATTATTAGGTACGAGGGCGTCCTAACGTAAACACGAAAAATTCAAATTTATTCGATTACCTATTTATAAATAACTAACCCTTATTTAGGACGAAATATATACAAAAGGAGACCGCTGATCGTTTACCCATTAACCTACAATGAAGCATACATCTGTTTTACTTCATACTGTTTTATCGAATCAATATATGAAGAGGTATTTTGCAAAAGGGCTGTGGTGCATTTTTTCAAAAAATGAGTTTGATATAGAAATGTATAGGGAAAAATCATATGTTTCAAGGAAACAAAGTCATTTTTTTTCAAAAAGACCTACATCTCATTGAAAACAGCCATTGAAATTGTTGTTTTGTTGCAAAAGGGCCTGTATCCAGAATTAAATCGGGATACAGGCCCTTTTGCAACAAAACAACAGTGACCCGTTGCCATGGAAACGGCGGCCATCTTGGATCATCTTTTTTACTACGAGGACACCTTGCGCGCAAGATATCTCAAAAACCATTTATCGTAGAGTATTGGGACAAAGTGCAAATGAAAGCTGATCGATAAGGCTATAAAATGAACTAGGATCTAAGCAATTGGACACTATTAACTAGGGTAAGTATTTGAGTTTGTGTTCACCAGAAAAATTAATAATTATTTTTTTGACGGAGATGTAACAAAATATGTTCTAATAGGGTTAGAGTCTCCATTCTACTTCATTTTAAAGCTTATCTTATTAACAGTATTCTGGCCAAATTTGAAGTTCCTAGCCCCTTTAGTTTTCCAGATATCTTGCGCGCACGGTCGCAAAATGGTCGAAATTAGTTACGGAGATATCGTCAGTTAAAAGTCGGGTCATTAGTAAATACGAATAATTAATACTCATTAAAGGTAATTAATCGTCATTTTTCGCATCAAATTAACTAAATTTGATTTAAAAATGAAGTTTTCACTTATTAAATGCATCTTAGAACACTAAATGCATTAATACTTGGAGTAATCAAATCAAATATGACATTTTTGACCAGAAATGAGATACTTAAAACAATAGAATACATAAGAATTAAATACATGCGTTGATATACGAAATGTTCGACTTCGCGACGGACTTGGACGCGCAAAATATTTCATAACTTTGCAGTGGAATATCCGATTTTGTTCATTTTTGAAGCAAATGAAAGCTAATTCTCTGGGCTGTGACTTAAAGCCAGAAAAACAAAATCCATAATATAAAACCCCTCAACCCCTAATTCCCCCTTAAGTTTTAGAAATGCCAAATGTTGCGCCCTTCCCGCGTATTAGTTTCAATGTTTCATTATTCATCAAGCTGAACAAGATGGCTTCAGGAAAGTTTTCCATGACCATTTTACCTTAAAAACTGAAAAATATTTTTGCGCTTTGCGCGCATTCTTTCTACAGGTATCAACATTATAATGGTCTCGAACCAAACCAGATATTATATGGGGGACGTTAAAAACGTTATACTGGACCATTTAAGTGTTAGAAATGCAAAATGTTGCGCGCTTCGCGCGTATTAGTTTCAATGTTACATTATTTAAGCTTAAGTTATAGTAGCAGAAGGCTTCAACCAGTTTTCAATGACCATTTTAGTTCAAAAACTGAAAAATTTTGCGCGCCGCGCAGAGCGCCCATATTTTCTACAGGTTTTAACATTATAATGGCCCTCAAACCATACGATTTGGATTTGGACTTGATATGTATGTGACTATGCAATTTCAAACCGTTAAACTTGACTATTTAAGTGTTAGAAATGCAAAAAAAATTAGCGCTTCGCGCGTATTAGTTTCAATGTTTCATTATTTAAGCTTAACAAGAAAGCTTCAGGACAGTTTTCCATGAACATTTAAGTTCAAAAACTGAAAATTTTTGTGCGCTCAGCCGCATATATTTTGCAGGTTTAAACATTATAATGGCCCTGGCCCTCAAACCACAACAAATATTCTGTACCTTTAAAAATCAAAATTTTTGCGCGCTTTGTATTCGTTTCAACGTTTTAATATTTAAGATTAACAAGATGGCTTGAGGATTTTTGCCCCCTCCCCCACCATCAAAACAGTCCTAGATACGCCCTTGGCTCCCCAACCACCATTTAATCAGCGCTACGCTTTGTATCCCCCCTCCCCCCCCCCCCCCCCATGTCTGAAAACGGATTGACGCCCCTGACCATACAGTCCATTACTAAAATATGTGTGTACGAATTCCGGCGAGCGAAGCGAGCCGAACATTTTTACTGTCGGCGCAAATGGCTTTGTCGGCAATTGATGACCTTTACACCCCCCCAATGAAAAGGGTCTGGGGACGCCCTTGGCTGTATGGGGGAGTTGTTGAACGGTAAGTTTAACAGTCGGAACGCCACTTCGATTTGACCCCAAATTATTAGGTACGAGGGCGTCCTAACGTAAACACGAAAAATTCAAATTTATTCGATTACCTATTTATAAATAACTAACCCTTATTTAGGACGAAATATATACAAAAGGAGACCGCTGATCGTTTACCCATTAACCTACAATGAAGCATACATCTGTTTTACTTCATACTGTTTTATCGAATCAATATATGAAGAGGTATTTTGCAAAAGGGCTGTGGTGCATTTTTTCAAAAAATGAGTTTGATATAGAAATGTATAGGGAAAAATCATATGTTTCAAGGAAACAAAGTCATTTTTTTCAAAAAGACCTACATCTCATTGAAAACAGCCATTGAAATTGTTGTTTTGTTGCAAAAGGGCCTGTATCCAGAATAATCTGGATACAGGCCCTTTTGCAACAAAACAACAACTTCAATGGCTGTTTACAATGAGATGTAGGTATTTTTGAAAAAATGACTTTAGTTTCCTTGAAACATATGATTGTGACCTATACATTTCAATATCAAACTTATTTATTTTAAATGATTAAAATAAATGATTTTTTGTGTGTGGTATTTTTTCTTTATGTACAAACAGATGGAGTTTTGTTGCAAAAGGGCCTACATCCAAATTTTCAAAAAATGTAAACATGATTTAAAAAAAAATTAAAACTAGCACATTTAAAATTTATTTCAATTTCAATTAGTATGTAGTGTACCTCTTTCATAATCCATTCAGTTTTTCAATTGCTCATCTTGAATATTTAGAAACAGTTTTTGGACATTTTCTCAATAAGCGCCAAAGTGAATGTAGGCCCTTTTGCAAAATACCTCTTCATATTCAGTCACCAACGTCCCGAAATGTGAGATTTTATGTTCGATCCTGCACAATGTCACAGATTTTTTTTTTCTCATCAAAATCAATTGTTTGGTTTTTATTTTATTTATGATTGTTTTATGATGATTTATGATGACCATGTTTCTTACCCGATATTCCGTCTGGGTGCGATTGTGCTCAGGTTATCCCTTCACCCACTCAAATATTAGTTTCAAAAGACACATACGCACAATGAGGAAAATCAGGTGTAAGTGCAGCAAAACATTGTCATGAAAACCATCTTCTAAACGTCACATCATGGGCCGTCCGTGACTCCGTGGTGTGTATATGAAAAAATACGTCGCGTATACAATAAAACGTTAAAGCCTCTCTGATCCCGAGCACTATGCCGAGGTTTGTTTGTTGCTTTGGGATTATTTATACTAGAATGGTGGGGATCTGTTAACTTATGAAAAAGAAATGAACCAAACATTCATAAATAAATCACACACAAAAAATGATTTTGACGAGAAAAAAATAAATCATATAAAAATGTGCAGAGCAGAAGGATCGATTTCGAACCCCGGACCTCTCGTTCTCCAAGCGAACCCTTTACCATCTGAGCTATCAAGGGAAACTAGTTACATCCGTGAGATTTAAACACTTCATCAATTCTGTTTCTAGAGCCACATGATGCAAAAACATCATTTATTCTGTTAGATAAAAAGGATATCACAGTTATTTAGCTCATAAGTTGAAAAAGATTTCCCTCGAAAGATGTCCCTCCTATGCACAAAGCCTGCAATCCGCACAAACATCAAAATATAATGGACAAAATGCCAATGATTCCAAATTTTACTCTCTCTTACAATCTGTTTTTATCTACTTAAATGGTCACGTCGTAAAATCGATTTAGGAAATAATAATGACTAAAACCCTCATTTATCTGAATATGTGACAATTTTGTAATTTCGCTGTTTAAGACAGCTGTTTGTCAGATCAATGTAATGCTACTTTTGTACATTTCACTTTCGATATCGAAAAAATTGCAAACTTCCCATGTGAAATACTCTGCTTGTAAATGTCTGAGACTGGTTTTAATAAGTTTGTAAGCCAGATTGTATTATTAGGAATATTTCAAGACATTGATCTCCAAAAAAGACTTACATTTGACCTCAAGATCACTCTTGAAATGATAGTTCCGATTCCGCGGGAGTTTAACTCGGTTTTAGTACCGAAAGTGCGCGGTTCACCATTGCGAAGTTCGTTTCGGTAATAATTGACCTTTTAACGGTTATTCGGCTAAGTGGCGTTCCGACTGTTAATATCATGGTACATTGCATTGTTTAAGCACAAGCATGGACTTATATCCATGGCATAATTAACATATTATAGTTGTATAGATTATCCCTTGGGAAGATCTAACTGTTTAATGTTATTACTTAAAGCTTATCAGATAAGCTGATGATACTCTTGACACTTAAGATTATCCCTCGGAAGATTTAACTGTTTACTGTTATTACTTCAAAGCCTATTGTAGATTATCTCCAGGAATATCAACATTGAATACCATGTAGGCTATAAAGCGTATTACACTTTGACACTTGACTAAGTATTTTAAGTAGGACAGGGATTAGGCCGTGGCTAAGAACACCAGGACTTAATGTTAATAGGAGTGAAGATTTAAGTGTTTGTTGATCAGTAATTGACTTCATCATTTAATGAGCTTAAACATAGGCCTACTATAAAGTGCTTGGACATGTTAATTGTAAGAAGGCAAGCAATATAGGTGACTTGATGTATCAATTCATGTCATGTTAGCATAAAAAGTAATAGCCTACATTTTGATGGGTGACATGACGGATATACCCTGGAACTCAGAAGTATAAATCGTGTAAATAAGAAGAAGAAAAAGAAAACAAAATAGGAGATGGCTTGCATGCAAACACCACTCTTTCCTTTCATTTTAGTAAATTAGGTTAGTTCATGATGATCCTGGAGCACTTAATCCCCGGGTTTGCTCCATAGTTATGCCTCTAGGGTGGAGCGCTATGAAAAGATTTATACTATAGTAATTAGTATAGTCATTTCCATGAGATCCGTGACCATTTTTAGGATACCTCTTTTTCTTGATGGATTTGGCAAGATGGACTAATTTTAAGAAAAAGTAGCTCCTATATATACCTCCCAGAAGTGACGGCAATCGTTTTTATAGCGTAAAAATCAAAATGGCCGCCATACAGGGGCCCCAAAATTTAAATGGCTTCAATTAAGCTAAAAAGCACACCAAATTGTTCGGCTGAGCACAAGGATTCGGAAAATGTATAGTTTGCCCTACTTCCGATGTTTGGTTAACGAGCTATCGGGTAAAACGTTAAAAGGTCGTTGACCTTTGCATATGGGGTCAAAAATTAAACTTCCCCTGATTTTGAAAAACAATATCTGATATTGTTCGTATGATCACAAGGATTCCAGAAATGGTTTTTTTTTGGCCACAGGGAATATTTTGTGTGGGTCAAAAGGTCAAGGTATCATATTATACTTACGGTACCTAGGCCTATGGAACCTGACCTTTTGACCCCTTTATAAGTTACAACAGACACTCTAGGTGGTAAAATATATCATTTCTGGAATCCTTGCAATCAGACGAACAATTTGAGATAAGTTTAAATTTTGACCCCATTTGCAAAGGTCAATGACCTTTTTACGTTTTACCCGATAGATACCCGTTAACCAAACATCGGAAGTGGGTCAAACTATACATTTCCGAATCCTTGTGCTCAGCCGAACAATTCGGTATGCTTTTTAGCTTAAATGAAGCCATTTGAATTTTAACGCCCCTGTATGGCGACCATTTTGGATTTTGCGCTATAAAAACGATTGCCATCACTTCTGGGAGATATATATGGGAGCTATTTTTTCTTAAAATTAGTCCATCTTGCCAAATCCATCAAGAAAAGAAGGTATCCTAAAAATGGTCACGGATCTCATGGAAATGACTCTACTATTAGTACTTTTAATCATGTGTGTATTTTAGCCATGTACAGCGCTTTGGTCTTTTTTAGAAAAGGCGCGTTGATACTGATTTTATCTAAAAATATTCAAGACGCAGCTAATTCATAAATCAAAATGGTATAAACCGGCACCGGCATTTGTGAATGGTTACATGGAAATAGCTCCTTGGACCAATGTATCAATTAGTATTGTAATTCCACTCCTTGTTGTTACCTAAACTGTTAACAAATAGGATTGGGGGGGGGGGGGAGTACATGTACTTTCAGACTGTCCCGAAATGTTTATTACCCATCATTGCCTAAAGTTCATTAAGTTTTTTCATCATGAAAATCAATGAGATTAGGTCCGTTGTTTTTCATCATCTCACATATTGTAGGCCTATCCATTCATTCGAATATCAAACGGTTTCCTGAGGGCCCATACTAGACACACTCACTCCTTAATAAAAACCCTTTAAAAGGGAAGAGCTAGTACAAATGAAAGACTTTAATATTTTTTAGGAAAGCAGTTGGTAGAATAATGACATGTAATTGGGTAATCAGGGATTGGCACAAGAGCAGGCAGTGAACGTATTGGCAAATTTGGGCATGATATCAAGTAATGAATATGAAGACAAATTTGCAGTAGTTGTCCGTATATGTGACGAGGTCTACCGAAATCAGACACAATTAGGCAAGATATCAAAATTGAGTTTGTAATTGATTATTGTAGTAGAGATCTTCCGCTTAACAATGGTACTTTTTTTAATCGGACTTCCCAAAGCGGAGTTATATCATTTGCAAGTTAAAGGGGCACTAAGAGATGTGTTGGAGGATGCGCCCTCAATTATGATAAAAACTGGGATTAGCATATTTTTATAATTGTATTACATGTATGAACTTACACCTATAAGGATTAAGAAAAATCAGCCCTCTATGTACAAGAAAACGTCGATTCAAAAAATGCTCGTCCCGTGGGACGAGCATCTTACGTCCAACAGTATCCCCCTGCAGTACGCGTGATACATAACGCGAACCATATTTGCATAGAGGGCGTTTTTAAATAAATAGCGATGATATTGTTTTAATCAACTTTTGCTGTGTTTTTGCGGGACGAGCATTTTACGTCCAACAGTATCCCCCTGCAGTACGCGTGATACATAACGCGAACCATATTTGCATAGAGGGCGTTTTTAAATAAATAGCGATGATATTGTTTTAATCAACTTTTGCTGTGTTTTTGCTAGTAGAAACAACAGTAATGGCCATTTTTAATGTTCATCTTGAATTCTGAAGTAAATGTTTAAACATTTAAAATGTTCAACACCACTTAATGTGCCTTTAATAGTCTATATTATGAAAACTCCAAACTGAGATATTATCTTTTAAAGTTGTACTTACAATGTACAAAAATTATTCATACACTCTATGTAGTGTTGAACCAATCAGGAAGCAGGAATTACAAATACGCGAAGTGCATTGAAAGTGTCCACTGCACTCCGCGTGTGCTCCGTTCAAATCACGCAGTGCGCGTTTTGTTTTGATTCGTTGTTCAAGATTTGCGGGTTCGCCGATTTTCACTGCGGGTGTTACCAAACTTGTTAAAGTGTTTTTAGTCGTTTTACATAGATCAAAATTATGCTTAAATTGTGAATTTTTATTTGTGACGTGTCGTGTATGAATTAGGTCAATGCATGCGTATGTTTTGTTTCTCGAAAAATTAGAAAAATCAATGCACTTGCGCAAATGTTGATATGCTCACAATAGCACTCCCCCTTCGGGGTCGTGCCATTATTCACACATCAACACCAGCGCGCGTGTATTGATTTGTCTAATTTCTCTCGAAACAACACATACGCATTTATTGACCTATAATTAATATATATATATTTTTTTATATGTCCATGAAACTCAGAGTAGCGATAATATTCCGGAAGGTCTATACCTCTGAATTTGTATACGCTCTACCGTTTAAAGTATTGAGCACTTTGTTCAATGGCTAATCTTACCAGAAACGGTTGTCAATACATTTTTTTTTAAATATATATTTTTGGTTTTATTTTTTAATCTGAAACTTTTTTTTATTATTGACAAGAAATCACAAAAATAAATCACCTAAATTAGGTTTTGGGCTATTTCTCAGTTTGGAGCTCTGCCCAATTCATTTGGTTTCGGTAGAACAGATACATATGATGTAACCACAGGGTTGTCATTTAGAAACATGTAAATATCCTCTAGTTGTTATTATGGTGCAATTTGTAATTAAGAGGATGTACACATTTACTGGCAATCAAACAAGAAATACAAAAACAAGTTACATAAGAAGCATAAAACGGTTTCTTTGTTTTGTAATTTTATTAGAAACAAATGTAATGTATGTACACGATGAGAAGTTACGTACAAATAAAAGTTCAGGAGGGACCATAATGTTGCGTATAATAAACTGAATCAATGTATGGTTGATTCAGCCAGAGTTCAGATGAAGAATAAATGAATTATTAAAACCCAAGCGACGGCTCGCCCGGCCGCGAATTTATTCGTAACAAACAATTGGCCAAACACTGTATACATGTATTGCTGTACAATGTATGTGCATGTGTATATTTTTTTCTTTCTTTCTTTCTTAACTTTCTTTCTTTCTTTCTTTCTTTCTTTCTTTCTTTCTTTCTTTCTTACTTTGAGTTCATGATATTACATCTAACCATGGACTTATCAGAATAATAAGTCCATGATCTAACTGCCCACGCACGTTTAAGGTATGATTTGCAGAATTGGTCAAAGATAGCATATGCATTACAGGCATCTTTAGTGTGTCTGTAAGGCGTGGTGATATTTATTGGACAACCGAGCATTATATACAATTTTGAGTCCAGATTACTGATATTAATGAATTCCAGCCAAACATCACTAAAACCATTGCTGCATAGGTTATTTTCTAGTTTGAGATATTCCTCGACCCTTATCTCATTCAGTGATCTACATGTAAATAAGAAATGTCTCAGGTCTTCCACTGAATCATCATTATCATTACAAAGCATACATTTACCATCCTTATTATGTATACAGTATACTATACGCCTTTACTCAGTCAAGATATCAAATGTTTGTTAACGGTAAATAACATCACCTCGACATCCCCTTTGTAAACATGTACAAACCCCTCGTCCAATAAAATCCATCGACACGGCTGGACTCAGAGGCGCTTGTACTTGATCCATGATACAAATACACAACACAATGGTATCCAAGCGTCACACTTCTCGTCCAATCAATTTACCCGCATGAGAGTGTCATTTGGCTGGACCCGTTTGACAATTATACCGATTTGGTCACGGTTTTCTGAGCCAAGTGACTCGAAGCCATTATGAATAACGCGTACTTGCTGTATTCAGGGGATAAGAGCGAGCCCCTTGGGGCTAGCTCAAAAACAAAATGCATTGCCCTGGTTAACTTGTACGGCACACAATGTTATTATGCACAGCCAGGAATAAGCAGGAATGTAAACACGCTGATATTACTCAAGTCATTGTCTGTTTGGGTTGACATGCCTATCCAATATTGCTGTCGAATTCACCTCTAATTATTATTAACCCAAAATTAGCAATATTAATAGCCAATCTCGGAAAAAATTAGAAAGAACCCGATTTTCAACTGATAATGGTGGTATGTGTGTCAATATTCACCAACAAAAATTAAAGACATAGAGGGTTGGGAACTTTTTTACAGGGGGGGGGGGTGGTCAGTGAAACTGGGGGGTCAGTGAAATGTTACACTAGATTGAAGACGTGGTTCTGGTTAACAAGGAATCAGCAAGCTCATTACACAGTTTCCAATGTAAGGGACCGTTCATTAATTATGGTGGGGTGCTTGGGTTGGGTAAACTATAGGGGGCCCTGTAATGTTCATATGTTGAAATAAGGGGGGGGGGGGGGGGCTATGTAACTTTTATTCTTAAACAGGGGGGTTGTGTAACTTTTTTAAACTATAAAGATGGTGGTGATTGGGGTGATTTTAGAGGCTATTAGAGTGTAAATGTAATTTTTTTCTGCGCTTCGTGCAAATTTTCTTAAAACTTATCAACTTCAAAATCATTTGATTACTACGAGACGACTTCCGGACAGCAAATCTTTCCTGTGCCTCGGAGGATCTGTTGAAAAAACTTATATTATCATCAATGTTCACGGTCGAGAAATTGCAGCAACATGGTGTATAAAAACATGTTAATTAGCCTATGTTACAAAATCCAGTTTTGTGATTTAAAAAAAAAAATCTTGCATGCTTTTCACCTCGTCTCAGCTTGGAACCAATGCTCACAAAAGTAGGATGTTTGGCACTGGATCCGGATCACTAATACGACAATACGTTTCTGACCAGGATGTTCTAACTTTTTTGGGTTATCAAGACTCATGTAATTTTCAGTTTCAGCTGTAGGGGGGTTAGGTAACTTTGACATACGAGTTTCGAATTTGCCCCCCCCCCCCCCCCCACCCCTCCACCATAAATAATGAACGGTCCCTAAGAAAACCTGAAAACTAAAGACGTTACTATATAATAATATCAAAGTGTATCACATAGTTTTGAGGCTGATATCCACATTGGTCTAGGCACGTTAAGTACAAATACAACGATTTTTTGATCAGAAATACTACTTACAAGTCAAAACTGACAGTAAGCTCAGCAGTAGGCCTATAGGCCCTAGGCCTACAACTGATAAGTTTAGGCAAATAAATCGCTTGATCATTCCGTTTTCTCTTCATCGATTACAAGTTCTTCTATTCTATCTGCTCCATTGGAGCAATGTCCACAGTGCACTTCATATGCAGAAACACATGACATGCCAGCTTTCATCAGCTACATTTCATAGTTTGTCACTGCCACTCCACTTTCTTTGCTGTTGCAGCAAATTCCTTTTAGAATAATTTTTGTGGCGATAAGCATCTTAAAGCTTCGGTCTGAGTTTTTTGTTGCTTTCTAACTCCCACTTCAAATGGAGGTGTGAAGATGCTTCAATACCACAACTTGGAGATTTACATAACGAAGGAAATGTTGTACTGTTGCATTAGTTGTGGATGGTAGGCTACCAGGATTAATTTTACAATTGGCTGCTTTCTTTTGGAACAAC
The DNA here is from genome assembly GCA_035610835.1 of Ophiura sarsii. Lineage (NCBI taxonomy): Eukaryota > Metazoa > Echinodermata > Ophiuroidea > Amphilepidida > Ophiuridae > Ophiura > Ophiura sarsii. Next base: position 33,552,107 of record CM069448.1, read on the forward strand.
TTCTGATAGTAAGACCTTTCAAGGGAGTATTCCCATAGCTATATTATGTGATCTGCATTGCCTTTAATCCAGCTGTTTGAATTGTATGGACAAATTTGACGCTGGCAGGAAATTTGAACTTTGAGAACACATTTTGGTATGTCCATGAATGCATGAAAGAGTGTCATTTCCAGACCAGACATACTTAAAAAGGATAACTTCCCGATCACCGATATATATGGTTATATGAAGAGCAGCTATGTTCCAAAAGGGATCAACTCCATATAAGTGAAATAGGAGAAAAGCAACGTTTTTTTAAAATTAAGGATGTTGCAATTCTTTGATTATGCTAATTTTCTGCTATATGAAATATACCATACGTGTAAGCTGCCTATATATAAATGTTTCGACCAATTTTCAAAAACCACTTACTAAACAAATCGTTATTTTCAATTAAGGTACACCTGAAAGACATTATCAAATCACATTGAAAACAGGAAAGCGCATTCAAATACCTCTTCAACTTTTTAAATTATGAAATTTTGTTTTTTCTTGAAAAAACTGACAATTTGGACAATTTGGCACATTTTTTGAATAACAACATGCAATTCTGTTTGTGTGCAATTTCAAAAACAATTAAAGTTCCATACATTTTACGTTTTCTTCATTGCATTTCATTAAGGACATTCCTATCAATGTTTTACCATGATAAAAGAACCATATTTCTACCATTTTGGCTTACAAAATTGTGAATTATATTTCCGGAAATTACCGAGGGCCATAACTTTTGGCCCGAACATGAAAGATGTAGAACAAAGTTTAAAAGATGTATTTCGTAACTCTCTTTCATGTTCTGCACCTAACTTAATTTCGACAAAAAGAGGAGTTGATACCTTTTGGAATAGAGCTCTTCATAATATGAAGAGGTGTTTTGCAAAAGGGCCTACATCCACTTCTGCCTTTTGACTCATTTTGCATTATTAAATGGATGGCTATTCATTATGTGGATATGTGGCTTGTATTGGTTGGTGCCTCAATTGGCGTGCATGGATGCACTAATCCAAGTCATAGAAACAGTTTATGAACACAGCCATACAATAATTTGATTAATTCCATGGACTTGTCAATACAAATTCACTAATGCAAAATGAGTAACATGTCGGGGTGGTCTGGTGGCCCTTTTGCAACAAAGCTCTTCATATAGATGTCATAAAATACCATCAACGTCTGATTGTGAGTACAAATTAGAACAGCCATTTGGCCGATGATAGCTGAGCAAAACAAATATACCAGTGTCTTGGGCAACAACAACAACTGGGGTTGGCATTATCAATTATGGTCTTGATGGTTGCAGCTTATTGAACTGACCCCTGTTCCTACATTTCTCTTCGCTATCGTGACGAGGAAACCCCCAAAAGCATGAATTTGGTAGGATGCTCAAGGAAACAGCAATAAAGCTGGACTTATACATAAATAGCAAGATGCATGATGTTGATGGAGGAGGGCTACTTCATCAGGTAAAGTGGACAAACGGTGCAACCATCAAGACCATATATTGATACCTATGCCAAGTATGTTCAAGCAAAATTCAAGGATTCTATAGTGTTTGATGGCTATATGGGGAAGAACAATCAACGAAAGATCATGATCATATGCGACGGATGGCTTGAAAGATTTCTATAGACTTGAGTTTCACGACAGAATTGGCCATATCATGTGACAGAGACATTTCTCTTACAAATGACAAGAACAAAGGAGCTCTAATCAAGATGATATCTACAGAATTTACTCTCTTAAATCAAAAGATTGAACATGTCCGCCTTTTACAGATTGACTTTTTTCTCAATCTATTATTAGATTGGATTTAGATTGAAAACATGATAAAAACTCGTGACAATGAGTAGCTTGGAGACAATCTGGAAAAAGATTGATACATATAATTTACTGAACTCTACACGTGTGTTTGTATAGTCAATCTCGACTAAAGTGTCAATCTAGAAAATATTGAATTCAACACATGCGCAGTTAGGTAGGTCATATTGGTTTTGTAACACTTTGGATTGTATATTTATACATTTCAACAAATGATTCGATCTGCATCATAAACTATTAAAATTAAATGGCAAGTAAGAACATTAATTCACAAAAAAACTACTCATAAACAGTTCTTTTGGAGAATGTTAATAAGAAGCCTAATGACATTGTTCTTCCAATTGCCAGTCATTTATTCGTGTGTACGAAAATATCAATATGTGGGTTTCAAAATATCAATCTTTTATTACAGATTGAAAACTTTTTAATCGAAAAACGATTGAAACTTTCATTCCAATAGATTGAATAGTTCAATCTAAATGCTGGATTGGACATTTTTCAATCCAAATTAGATTGAACATATCAATCTAATAGATTGATACCTTCAATCTTTTCCAGATTGAAACCTTCCAATCCAAAAAAGATTGAATGTCAAACTTTAAAGTTTGTTCTCTCACGGCAATCTATGAAAGATTGAAAAGCCAAACTTTTATATTGAATTTTCAATCTTTGGAATTAAGAGAGTACAAGCGACAATATAGTTGTACATCAAGCAAAAGATGATGGTGACAAGCTCATCGTAAAAACTGCCATAGATTTGGTCAAGAGTGTGAATAGGCCTACCCCTGTTATATTGTTGTTGCCCAATACACTGATATTTGGTTTTGCTCTGCTATCATCAGCCAACTGTTCTAATTTGTTCTTACAATCAGACATGGTCTTTATGACATCTCCACAATAGATATGTGACCTGGAAGAGTTCCCTTTCAAGTATGGCTGGTCTGGAATGACACTGTTTCATGCATTCATGGACATACCAAATATGCTCTCTACAAGTTCAAATTTCTTGCCAGTGTTAGGGATGGCATCCAGATCGTAACGGATTGAAAACCGTAGATCGGAGAGGGGGCAGGGTGGGGGGGGGGGGGGGGGGAAATGCCCCCCTGACGAAAAAAACCAATTTGGGCCCCCGCCCCCACCCCCCTATTTTTTTAAAAAAAAGGGTGAGAAAAAAAGTAAATAAGAAATAATGGAGAAAAAAGACCGAGGTTATTAGCCAAATAGAAGGCAAAATTGTACATGTAGTACATTTACTGTGCGATTTTTTTTGGGACTGTGCGACATTTTTGGACCTTAACCCCCCCCCCCCCCCCCCCCACACTTACGTGAAATTCACGAGGTAAGTGACTAGAAAAAGAAATGGGTCAACCTTTTACGATTTTTTTAAAAATCTTGCCCCCCCCCCCCTGAAAAAAATCCTAGTTACGCCACTGACCCAGAATTCAACATTGAATCAACGTTGAAATACGATGTTGAATCAACAGAAAATGTGTTGATTTCTTCCTAAAAATATACTTTCTGAAGGTTTTGTATCGCTTGCAACCAGGGGATGGTAGGGGGAGGGGGGCTGCTAGGGCATTGACTCTTGGATGTTTATGTTCTTGCACAATGTATATGCATTTTTTAAGTGAGCAATCACCTTTTTTAAAACCAGTGCGAAAATATGCATATACAAGTGTATATCAATATACATTCCATAGTGTTAAATTAATGCATCGACTTAATTCAAATAAAATAATAGGTTTAAATGAATAAAAGGTGCAAATTAGCTCAGTCATAAGCATAATTGAAATGATACAAACGATCACCAGTACTAATTTTTGTACCATTGCAATTATGCTAATGAGCGATTTGTACAATTAACTCGGCTAATATAAGTTCAAGTAAAATATGCAATTAGCTCCAGACTGATTTTTGGAAACATGACATTCAAACATGACATTCGACAACGTTGAATCAACGTCAATATTCAACGTTACTTCAACAAAACACATAATGTAGTTGAAAAGATGTTGAAATCGTGTTGTTTAACAACGCAATCATATTTCAACGTTGATTCAACGTTGAAATATGGTTGAGTGCCCGCTGGGCCTGGGCCTGCACCCTGGCCCGCAGAAGGTTATGGTGGTGCGTACCCTCAACAATTCAGTTTTGAAATATGTGTGCTGCAATTTACGGTGAGTGAACATCATTGTTACTAAGCATTAGTATTTTTAAGTATAATTTAAATGGGGTAAAATGGGACGTTTTTTCTATCTTTGAAGTTATCACATGTCAAAGTTATTCTCTAAAATAATCGTTTTAATCTATTGTGGAAACTAAACCAACACCTCATTAACATACCAACAACATTTTCATTGAATATGAAAGGCTTTATTATATAATAATTTTCTGCTTATAATGTTGTCCCATAGGCCTATTACCGGATACCCCTTTTTCGACATGCTGATGGTGTCCCATGCATATTACCCCAACACGTGCGGTAATGGGACAAAATAATTTTGTACAAAATCTCGTACTTGGTATGAGCATAACATTTTGTGAAAATGTAGCCGAGGGTTTTGGTTTTCAAAATAAATAGGTATGGATACCTTAATAAATTATATATAAATACTGTAAGCTGAATAACCCTCAAGTGTCCCATATTACCCCCATCCCATCCTACCCTATGCGATCAGGTCAACAGGTGATATTCAATACGACTGGTATTAGACTATCATAATTGATTGACGAGTAGAAAGCCCTGTGTCTCTTTTTTTAGACCGCGCAAGTTACTGGTTTTGAGGTATTTTTATGTTCAAGTTTTTTAAAACTCTCAACTTTTAAGTGTATATTCATATATTGACTGTGCGATTACAAATGCATTTTATTACGTGTATTTTATTGACTGATTACGATGCATCGGAATCAAAAAGGAGCTCGCCAAAATCACTGAATAAAACTATCAAAAGTTAGGGGGTATATAATTAGCGATGACGTCACCATCCAACATGGCAGCTGTCTGACACTGTCTTTGGGAGCGATTTTAGGCATCAAAATACATCTGAATTTCTTCGTTTTCCTGTTATGATAGAGCATGGCATCACCTCAGGGAAGTCCGGGTGTAAATCCTGCTATATCAACAGGCTTTGGTAACAAACCAAGTGGCAAGAAAACTACTTATTGGAAGAAAAATTCAGATCGAGTTCCTGGAAGGTAAATTGAAATTGAAATTGAAAATGTCAAAATAGAACGCCACGGTATCTTTATTATCAGATTTATGTACCTCTATTCTAAGTTCTTGTAAAACATAACAAGCGCTTGCATGTATGACCGTGTGGTGTGTGTTTTAACAAGGTCGACTTTACACACTACAATGAGCTCGTCGTGCGTCGAACATAGTCACTATTGATAGTCTTATTAAAAGACTGTACTACTGTCTGACTGTAGTCTGTACTGACATGACTGACTGTCCTTCAACTTACGTTCAATTCAATCAATATAATCAGTATCAGTATCGGTTCTGTCGGTAGGGTATAACTTCTTATACATTTCACCAACTTTTACGAAAATAACTGGATGAGCTCCCCCAGATATAGTGCTGGGATGCTATCAAATCATCATTGGGCTTGGCAATATCCTAGGTCTTTTTAATATACGGAATAAAGCACGAGGCAGCAATTGTTTTGCAGTTGTTTTACATTGTAAAAATGATAGCTGCCTTGTGCTTTATTCAGTATGTAATTGTAACTCAGTTACCGTTTTGTGTGAGGTAGGGGTAGGGAGGGTGTTTGTGGTTGGGGAGGGGTTAGTGGTGGAGAGGTGTTTGTGGTGGTAGATGGGATTTGTGAATGGGAGGGGAGGGGTATGTGGTGGGGATGGGAAGGGGATGGGTTTGTGGTGGGGATTGTGATGGGAAGGGGGTTGTGGTGGGGTGGGGAGGGTGTTTGTGGTTGGCGATAGCCTTTGTGGTGGGGAGGGGTTGTGATGGGGAGGAGGTTTGGGGTGGGAGGGGGTTTGTGGAGGGGAGGTGGTGGTGGTTTGGGTGGGAGGTGAAGTAGCAGGGAGATAGCGAGCAAAATTTCAAAATCCTAGCTTAATGATGATTTCTTTTTGTACACAAACCCTATGGTAATGGTTGTAACATTTTTTTGACATGTTACAACCGTTATCTTTTCAATCTTGACATACAAGATGTAAAAGGCTAAATCTTGAAAAGTTGACCATGTATGTGGGTTGTGCTTATTTCTTTAGTTGACGGACATCAATTACTTGAAACAAAACCAACTGGGGGTAATTTTGATCAATATCAGGGTCTGGAGAACCATCCGAATGCGTAACGGTAACTTGTAACGTATGTGTCAATGTTACAACCGTTAAAAAAAACAGTCATGAAACGTCATAAAATGTCATGAAACTCGAAAAAATGACAATATTTCAAAGTCCTTTCACATTTTTCAGGTAGCCTTAATGTGTTGAATTACAAAAATCAAGGAAAGCCCTCCTAACAATTAATATGCGCTTCAGTAGGCCATTCAATAATGTTTGACATACAGAAATGTCACATTTCTGTATGTCAAACATGAAAAATGACCTACTTACTAAGGCTGGGAATTTTTTATTTTCCAAGTCCAAAACAGGACCTCAGTGACCCGGGGTACATAAATACCCGAAATTCCAAGCCCTACTGAATGGCCTCCTGAATGGCCTGGTGAAAGAAAGAAAAAAAATTACCCCTGCACAACAGTCAATATTGGGGGTGGGGGGGGGGGGGGGGGGGGTTGGCAATCGCTCCTCTCACTGTACATGACTGCACACATAATTGCAGTAGATTCAAATGCACGTTCCCTGTGGTTTTGCCTGACTGAATAATTTGCCTGGTGAATCATTTGTATTTGTTAGCATACAAATAAAGCTAAGAGGATGTATGAAATGCATAATCAGCAGCAAGCAAAAGGGGTTTTGTAAGAGTATATCTTGATTTATCCGAGTGAAATTGTATTTTAATTATTTATTCTTAAATTGTTTTGTTCCAGTATTAAACCTGTATACAGCGCCCGGTACGCTCCCAGCGAAATAGCCAACCAAGCACCGAGCACACACAAATCCAAAACCAAACGAGGTGATTCCTTTGCAGACTTTGACAGCAGTACTAGTGACGCTTGGGAAATCAACGATGACGAGTTGTTGGCCATGAGCAGTGCACAGAAGCTGTCGTTAGAGAGACGAAGCAGCGGCGAGTCATCGTCAGAAGGCGATGGAAGTCGAGGAAGGGGTGGAGGTACATCGTCACAGCAAGCTAAAAGTGTGCCTTATATTCAGCAAGGTATAATATACTCCAGCGATGAATATTATATAGCAGTGTTGATCAGTCTGGAAATGTTTGTAACTTGTTTTTGTTGTGTGTTTTTTGGGATTTTGAAACATTTATGTACATTTTCATGATTTTCAAACTTGAATCAACATTTTTTTTAATACTTTCAAAATGTTTAAATTGTCCATTTCAACTAAGGCCAAAAAAGAAGAAGTTGTTAAGGTTGTCCACCACCGACCGACCCTAATTTTCAATCCTTTCCTTTCTTTTTTCCTTTTCTTTCAAATATTAAATCTAAATATGTGATGCGATCTGTGAAAACCCGCCACATGGTGAGATTTTTCATTGGAGATATTTATATCATTAGAAAGCTGAAACTGCTGATTACAGTTCTACTGTTTCGATCATTTGTTTTTCTACGATTTGTACAAAAAAGTTATGAGTGAATGATGATTGTGATGTCATAAAAAGCTACAAAACAATAAATCATGAAAACAGGCCAAAAAAGATACATAGTTCAATAGAATAAACACATTAACATTATAAAGTTAATTAGAAAAGTGACTTAAGTAAGTGTTTGAATGTGAAATTTCATGAAAGATGATGACACAAAGTATTGGAAATGAATTTTCTATAAAAAAAATCTATAAAACAAAAAAAAACACCCCATAATCCCTAGTTCACATCTGGCGACATCCGACGGGTTTTCACAGATCACATCACGTCTAATATTTTATACAATATTAAAATATATTTAGTCTATTTAATATTTTTAAATACTTATGAATCAATAATGTTGTAAATAATATCCTGTTTTTAAAAAATCCATATAATTTTACTCGGTGATTTCTTTGAAAATCGAACATGTATTACATGGTAGATATTGAGTTTCTATGGCAGACTGTAATGAAGTCAGTCGAGGAATACGCACTAGCTGTGGAACTGAAATATTATGGCTCTAAAGTATTACTCTGTGCTAAAAACATTTCTTGTTGTGGCTTACACTCCGTAAAGTTTGCCTAATCTAGAATCGCCAGCTGATTTGGCAATATTTTGAAGGTGGCGGTTTCAGAAAGGAGCACAGACCCACGACAGCAAGTCAATGACAAATGCAACGTAGTGTTTAATAAACCATCCCCATTTAGCAGGCGTTGACAATGCTTGTTTAAATTGGTTGTCCCTTTTACTGTGCTTCAAACCACAGGTTTGTACTACAGAATAAAAACAAAAGATCCAAGACCCTGCCTTTTGAGAACAGGTGCAGGACAACCAAACAATCTTTTATTTGTATTTTGACAACTTATTTGTGAAAGGCGCTTTCTCTCTTCAGTTCTGAGCTTAGTCAATGTGTGTAAAATTGTGTCACCATTGTTGTCTTATTAACCCTTTGAACCCTGATTTATTAGCGGGGGAGGGTAGCGCCACCCTGAGTTATATTCGCGAAAAATGGATAAATCTATGTGTAGTGATTTCCTATCGTACACCCTCTGATTGATCGTTATATGTGATATACTGCCCTCTATCATCGTACTAATATGATATTCGTAATAAAACATCTGCTTTTTGTCAGCTTTATTCTGTTTTTTATCGCCAAAATGACTATTCATAACCGTACTACAATGCATTACTGTCTACCTGAGAATTATCTGCGCATGCGTATTCATCTCATTTCGTGCTATTTTTGACAGTTTTCATCAGCAAATGACATCAAAACACGAACATAAACATGCAGAAACAAAGCATCTAACATCGAGGAAACATCACATGACTTGAAAGTCATATGACCACTCAAAATCATGTGATCAATGTGTCACCTGATCAAAGGCCGATAAATCGGCCTTTCGGGTATACGTGCGTTCTAAATAAGGCCGATTTATCTGCCTTTCGGGTTCAAAGGGTTAATTAAACCTGTACAAGTTGCCAATACCTTTTTTTTAAAATCTTACAGTTTGTAGACAAATTAAAAAGTAGAAAATCAAAATATGGCTGTTGGCCCTTATAGGGGATCTTGTGAAATTCAAGACCTTTTTTAATCTTTGTAGGGTCACCCAAAGAATCAAATAACCCATCATCATCATCATCGCCTCCAAGTCTACCAAGTAGGACTGAAGACGGAGTTGAACCACCGAGACCGACCACACCCATCAGAACCACAATGCATTCGCCGTTGGACAGGGAGGTGGGAAAGATTAGCAAATTTACTGAAGCTCTTAGTCACCCCAATACAGATTTAGGTGAGAAAGACATTAGTTTTGAAAGAATCATACAATTTAATGCAGGGATCATCAGACGACGCTGGACATGGGCGTATTCACGAATATTCAGGTTAAAATATGCGAACGAGGTTACGTGATCAAGTGAATGGGACGAACGTTTAACAACGGTTTAAATTCAAAAAATGATACTGACACTGGAGCGGTTTTAGGATGAAATAATTTAGTTCCAACGTGTGATGAATTTTATGGGGTCATATAATCAAAATCCATTGTTACATTGAAACCAACGGAAATTCAAAATTAACGGCCGTTCGTGTCCACCATTGTCTGGGGATCATTGGGAATCTTGTCCATACCCCCTCAAGCATTCACCCTAATTCACTTTCCCCAAAATATATTTGTGTCAAGATTAGTCTTTGATTCACTCACTGTTCATCTTGGTCAAGATTCACCACTATTTCACATTGTTATAGGTCAAGATTCACCACTGTGTGATGCATTGGCTCTAAGATATACATGTAGAAAATGACCAAAGTAGGGCAAAGATGCACCACCAACTCACCCTTTAAAATATCTTCCTCGTTCAAGATTCACCAATATATATATAAATCAATTAGGTAAAGATTCACATGTTAAATTTTCTTAGGCAAAGATTAGGCGTCTAGTTTGCATCCAATCTTTGCCTAACCTTGAGAGAGGGCGGTCAAGATTCCATTGATCCCTGAATAATGTAGCCTCAATTTTTCATTCACTCTTAGTGGTCATGAATCAATCAGAAATGAGAGGAAAAAAATTCACAGAGTTGATTGAATTGTTTATTACACTCTTTGTTCGTGTTATGCATGCGCAATTGCAAACTCTATTTAGATTCATTGTGACATGCAGATGAGATAAACCTTTTTAATATCTTTTGTTCATTTAATTTTGTTTTCAAAAGAAAGTATGAACAAAATGTACATTGTGATTTAGTATTACCGTGTATTAATATTCAGAGCGAGCCAGCTTGCATTTTTCTGATTTGCCTGCAATAGCATTGCTGCATGAAAAAAAGTGTATTGAGCTCTTACAATATCTGCCGCTGTCTTGCAGGCTTTAAGATTTACGACTATAAATATGCAGTAATGAAAATACCCACATCATGTGCGTCGAAGCTCTATTCATAATATTGTGTGTTCTGATCATAATAGTAGTATTGCTTTATTCCGTAAAGTTTTAAAAGGGATTAAAATCATGTCCTGGTCAGTTCACCCCTCGCTAGTCTAATGGATGAGAAAGATGCTTTGCAATGCAGAGGTCCATGTAAGACCACTTTTTCAACTGATTCATTTCCTTTTGTAAAACTTAAGGTTAGAAATATATTCTAAGTCCACAAAGTGTGTAGTTCCTTCCTAGTAAACCCCGAGTAGACAGTCATGTGGGTATTTCCATTGCTGCGTATAAATATTGATAACTTTGTTTGTGTTTCCAGATAACCTAAGAAAGCTCAGCTGGTCAGGTATACCGACACAAGTTAGGGCAACAGCATGGAAACTTCTACTAGTAAGTGTGTTAATATACAGCGTGTCCCAAAAAACTGGGTCCAAAATTTGCAGAGCTTGTAGCTTAAAAAGTTGAAAACGTAGCTGCTTCATATTTGAGGATATTAAGGTACATATACCTGACCTTAATTGGTTAAAATGTGAGACTAATCAAATGGCAACAGATTTCAACAGAGCATGGTTAGAACCCGTTTTTTCCAATTTAGCAATAAACCGCCTTATGCCTTGCGCGCAAGTTTTCCCTACATCATGTGCATAGTGTTTATTCTCCGAAATATATTATGTTTGGTAGAAAAGGGTTAAATTATAGGTATTTTGGATCAATATTCAGCATTATAAATACCCATTGCAGTAACCTTGTCGTTGAATATACACAAAAACAGAGCAACTGTTACCCTGATACCATGCCTGGAAATAGCACCCGCCCACCTGCCCATAGCGGGTAAATGTTGTGTCTGGAAAAAGGACCCCGGCAACCGATTGGCGGGTAAACAATTTCAAACACACGGTGCAAGTGTGAGAGTTACACTGGCTGGTGGAATTTCTGTTGGGCAGGTATTTTTGTGAGTTACCTGCCCGATCCCGATTGGCTGGTTGAAAAAAATCTGAAGTTCCAGCCCTTCCTCTAATTCCTTTGATGAGATGACTGACTTAACGGATGGTTTCCAATTTCGAAGAAATGGTTCTTGAACTGCTTCAAAAATGCCAGTGTCTCAGAAGGTTATTTATTGATTTTTCTAACAAAAATCATAGGTATTTACACTTTTTATCCCCCTTATGACGAAGATTTCCTTGAGTAAGTCATTGTTATCAAGTCAAAGGCAAAACTTTGATGACGTCAGTTCGATGCGCAAATGCAACGCATGGACGGTTCATGGGCAAAATCGGAAAAATGGGTTCTGACCACGCTGTATGCAAAGCTTTGTATTTCTAAAACCTTCTTATAATTTCACCAAATAATGTCGGATATATTTACTTTTATATTCCCAAACATGAAGCATCTATGTTTCCCATATTTTAAATTATAAGCTCTGAAAGTTTTGGACCCAGTTTTTTGGGACACGCTGTATATGTGCTTGTGGTACCTTATAGCTGGGATATAGACTGGGTTCCCATGTCCCTCCATTTGGCAGCCATCTTTAAAAATGGTGGTAAAAACACGGCCAAAAAGGTGTGCGAAGATTGAGCATTAGTGCTTTTATCAATTGTTGAAAGTGTCGCATTGTCGCGATATTGTCCATACTTGCGACATATTGATTTTCATATGTCGACAAGAAGCGATATAAATCTTAATTGGATTTTACAGGCTTTAAAATTAATTCACCAAGTTTTCCAATCACACTTTTGCCATTCACTTACATGTACAACATTACAAAATACTACAGAAATTGACGCATGCATGGCCATACGGTACATTTATGTGTCATAAAAGCCTGACAAGTATCAATAATAATATCTGTTCGTGTGTATGTTGTATGTTCTTGTTTATATTCAGGAAGCACCATTTGTGTGATTGAAGGCTTAGTTCACATGTTTTGAACTGCGCCTTTTACACTGAATGGCAATCTTATGTTATAACTTATAGCATGGCAACCCCTTGATGTCATTAGTCTCAAACACAAGAAATAATGCTCAGATTTTGACGATTTTATTGGTATTATTCTTTTCTGCACAAGTTCTATCCAAATATAAACATTTTCAAATTTTCCTTTGACCCCCCTAGTAAAACCACCTGATTGCAGTGCGTCAAACGATCGTCACACCACGCCGTGGGAGGTGAATCGTGCCCTATCGCTTGCACAACACAGCGCAAAACAGCTATTTATTAATCAGCTAATCAGCCTACACTACACACAAGTTCCAATACCTCTTAAAGCTTTGTATCTCTCTTGAAATAATTCTCAATACCAAACTGAAAACATATTTGGATGCAGAAAACTTGTAGAATTATTTTGATTCCAAACTTGACCCCTTTTCTGAAGCATCTTAAAATAAAACACACACTGAAAGGTTTGGTCACACAACTCACAATACCATACAATACAAAATAATTCTATAGGTCTTCTGTATCCAATGTTTTTAGTTTTTCATTGCAACATATTTTACCGGAGATATAAAGCTTTATAAAAAGGTATCAATACTTTTGGGACACCCTGTATTTGTTTGCAACCCAATGGGAAATACATTCTTTTGTGAAATGAAGCTAACATTGTGATTGCTTTTTATCTTGTTTTCTCTAGGGTTATTTACCAGCGAATACAGATAGGAGGCAACCAACATTAGAGAGAAAACGAGAAGAGTACTTTGGTTTCGTTGATCAGTATTATGACACGAGACACGACCCGCAACATCAAGACATGTTTAGACAGGTGAGAGAAGTCAAAAGGGGTCAAGGGTCATGAGCCAGACTCTTTATATAATACTTCATCTCATTTGAAGCATGAATGTAGTATAGTCAGTGTAGTGAAAGATGCACCATTCATTTGCTGATGTCTATGATCGAGTGATTGCATGCACCAGCTCATTTGAATTATACCCCTCAGGCGCAAAAAACCCACCCCAACCTGTTCTACGGGCCCGACCTACCCTTTTTATCCCCCTGGTTAACGAGTAGCCGAGGGTCGTGGCTTAGTGGGTGGGATGACGGGCCGACGTGCGGAGGGTCCCCTGATTGATTCCCAGCCGGTCCCCAGCGATCTAGTTGGTGTTTTCTCTTCCAAAATTGTGATCCCGGTTAAAAACTTGGTATGGGGATTAGGGTTTAAAAGTAAATATGTTAGCCCAATTGATTTATATTACACAGAGATTAAGAAATAAATCTAAAAAAATGCGAAGGAGTAATACTCCTTATAAATCATATTACATGTTTTGAATGTTAATATATAGATGAGTCAGATTAAGCATTGATTTGTTTTCTTACTAGCGCTAGTATTATGTTTCATCTATGTTATGGTATTGTTTTAAAATATACTGACTCTCTTTCTTCCTTTTTATCTTTTGCACAGATACACATAGATATACCTAGAACCAATCCATTAATACCTCTATTTCAACAACCTATAGTACAAGAGGTAAGAGATTATAATTTGGGGAGATACTCACTTTCATTGTCAGGCTATCGTTGGTTTCATGTTGGGGTGTGACCTATGAGTAAGATGTACCCATAACGTTGATTTGTATGTGTCTGGCAGTTCGTCAACAATGTAAAATACTCAATCTATGTACTGGTCTAAAACGTTGGCCCAGGAAGTCCTATATTATTTAAAATGGCACTCCGCGGTCGTCATTATCCATTATCGGAATATCATTAAATCAACCCAGACTTATATCAGTAACCCAAAACAATTTTTTGTTTTTAAATTGTTGACCAAAAAAGTGATTGATTTTTTATCTCAAAAAATGATCTTGGTGCAATTTCGGCATTTTTCATCAAAATCTGATTTTGTTATGTCCGAAAATATTTGAACCAAAAATGTGATTTTCTTTTGTCAAAATTCTAGAAATTAGTGAAATTTGATACCAAAAATGGATTCTCTGACTAATTTCCTTTCCATAAATGTTAACTTTTATATAAACACATTAATAGTTCAAAAGTTACAGCGCTTGATAAATTTCATATATTTTTGGTTATCAACCCCCTTAAATAACGTTCGTAAAATTGGTTTACTTGGTGAAAGTTCCTGAAATAACCAATGTTTTATGAATGAGTACTAAAAGTTTAGGGAAAAGAAAGTTCTTCAATTATTACGAGAGGTGTAGGTGCATTGACACTAGAATACCTCTACCGCTCACTCTCTACACTAAACTCACTCTACATACACTCCCTAACTCACTATATTTACTCAATCCATAACTTGCTACAAGAAAACCCACCAACTCCACAATTCGCCACTTATAGACAACCCCAAGACTAGCCTTTCATCAAGGCTTTGTGGCAGTAAAACAGTGTGAGCGCCCTCTTATCAAATTTGTGGAATACAAAGCCTTTCAGCAAATATTCTCTGTGTTATGTTTCGTATTGTTTTACGGAAAATTTTGGCCGGAAAATTTGTGCTTGCTGATTGGTTGATAATGATGTCATGCTATATCGGGAGACGTCATTGGTACCAAATGCTACCTTTATATGTTGTCGTCAATAGAAATAGGTGGAGCTAATCGTGTGTAACGATGACGACGGTGTTTGATCGACACATACTGCTTACACAGTAGAATAGCTATTTGCGCAAGGACGACCTCGCTTCGCTCGGCCCTCGCGCATTCGGCGCTCGCAACGGTTCGCGCCTCGGCACTCGAGAGGCGTCTTTGACAAAGACTACCCCAAGACAAACCAAGGTCAAACAAGATTAACTATTTGATGTTGCTCTGTTGGAAGTATTGAAACATCAACACACGGAACAAATGTAGCTTTGACTCCATCACAGAACTATAAAAAATAAGCAGCATTATAAATGGATTTTATGAATGTAACATAGACTACTACAAATGAACAAGGCTGCCTCCATCTATATCTAGAAATACCCTAATTTCGTCATTTTAGCAAACCCATGGAACTACAAGGGATCGGCTCCTCGTGTTCAGCCCCCTAAAAAGCAGTATTAAATTTAATATTTTTCCCCTCAACATTGTTGGGGGAAAATGACTATTTTCAATGGAACATTTGGGTGGTAGAATGAAAAGAAACTTAGAGCTATTTTCGTATATGATGAAAAATGGGGAGGGAAGAGGGCTGAGAAAGAAATAGGGGTCTTAGGATCTGAAGCAAGCTAAGAATGTAGGATAGGGCAGAGAAGGTTGACAAGTGGGTCTTCTATTTATGGGCCCAGGCTTGAACCAGTAACCATGAGTTACTAACATGCACTACATCAACAAATTGCTAACAAGTTTATTTTATTTTATTTTCCCTTCAAATATCTCTTTACACCAGGTATTTGAAAGAATTTTATACATCTGGGCCGTGAGGCACCCCGCTAGTGGCTATGTCCAGGGCATCAATGATTTAATCACACCATTCTATGTAGTATTTTTAACAGAACAAGCAGGTAAGTACCAGTATTGTGACCCAGAAATTAAATAGGTCAAGTCAAAGGCAGATGTGACTTAATTGGGGTACTCGGAGATATTAGTTGGATGCTGCGCCCTCAATTTTGATCAGGGATTTCTACATTGTTGCAATTATATTTTATGAACTTACACATGTAAGGATTAAGAAAAATCAGGCCTCTTTGTACAACAACATATCTATTAAAATATTCTTTCCTAGGAAAGTATTTCATGCCAAACAGTGTCACACTAAATTATGCTGGGCATAAGGCTGCTGCTGATTTGCATTGAGTTTAACAGTAGGTGCAATATTAGTCTAAAGCTGTTTTAAACTGCATCAATTGAAGCGAACAATATTAAATAGAGGACTCTTTTAGAAAAGTTTCAATAAATTGTGATAATGTTCCAAATGGATTAAACATTGTTTTAATCAATTTTTGGTGTGTTTTTGTGAGTGGTAACAGTAAAAATTACCATTCTTAATGGTCATCTTGAATTCTTTAATCTTTAGTAAATTATATTTAAAAAACCCTTCAACACTACTGCATACCCCTTTGTAAAGTGAAGTCAATCCAGTACATCAAGTGTGGTTATTGGTTTGCTCAAATCAAACAAAGTCACTCATTTTGATCAAGTCACTTCAGATCATACTTTCATCTGGTATTGATAAAACCTTTTAGTCACATCAAATCCAACAAAATCCAACAGAAGCCAATCTCATTGCACAATCACATACAGGTATTTGCTCCAAAAATGTATTTTGGGGAGTGCGACCCCTTAGGTTGATGCCCGATCGCCTTAATTCCCACTGCAGGGTCATTATTTGTCCCTATAATATCTTTACTCCTACAAAACTCCCATCTTAGTTATAGTAATAATTTTTAAAACATAGTCCTAAATAGAAGGGTTTCAGAATTAGCGTGTCGATTTCAATTAAAAGAAAATCCTCTGTAAGTGAAAATTTGGATTGATCAGCTTTGACTGTATATATTACTATTTGTTATCCAATTTCAGGAGATAATATAGATGTAACAGAAGATTTAGATGTTAGTACACTACCCAAGGAATCAATTCGCATCATAGAAGCGGACACGTTCTGGTGCATGAGTAAATTGTTAGACGGTATCCAAGACAATTACACATTTGCACAGCCGGGAATACAATTAAAAATCAATCAACTCAAAGAACTCATTCAGAGAATAGACAGTAAGTATGTATGGTTTTTTTTATACAATGTGAATGAAACCCTGTTGATAGCCTGGTCTTACTATACAGGGTGTGTTAGAATAGACAGTAAGTATGTATGGTTTTTTTGATACAATGTGAATGAAACCCTGTTGATAGCCTGGTCTTACTATACAGGGTGTGTTAGAATAGACAGTAAATATGTATGTTTTTTTTTATACAATGTGAATCAAACCCTGTTGATAGCCTGGTCGTATTATACAGGGTGTGTTAGAATAGACAGTAAGTATGTATGGTTTTTTGATACAATGTGAATCAAACCCTGTTGATAGCCTGATCGTACTATACAGGGTGTGTTAGAATAGACAGTAAGTATGTATGGTTTTTTGATACAATGTGAATCAAACCCTGTTGATAGCCTGGTCGTACTATACAGGGTGTGTTAGAATAGACAGTAAGTATGTATGGTTTTTTTTGATACAATGTGAATCAAACCCTGTTGATAGCCTGGTCGTACTATACAGGGTGTGTTAGAATAGACAGTAAGTATGTATGGTTTTTTGATACAATGTGAATCAAACCCTGTTGATAGCCTGGTCGTTCTATACAGGGTGTGTTAGAATAGACAGTAAGTATGTATGGTTTTTTTGATACAATGTGAATCAAACCCTGTTGATAGCCTGGTCGTACTATACAGGGTGTGTTAGAATAGACAGTAAGTATGTATGGTTTTTTGATACAATGTGAATCAAACCCTGTTGATAGCCTGGTCGTACTATACAGGGTGTGTTAGAATAGACAGTAAGTATGTATGGTTTTTTTTGATACAATGTGAATCAAACCCTGTTGATGCGTGTTGTACAGGCACACACCTCACTTTGTTTTGATTATGTTTATAGGTTAATAAATGCGTATGTGTTGTTTCGAGAGAAATTTGAAAAATCAATGCACACGCACGGATGTTGATGTGTGAATATGGCACGACCCCGCAGGGGAGTGCTATTGTGAGCATATCAACATTTGTGCAAGTGCATTTGTGATTTGTCTAATTTTTGAGAAACAAAACATACGAATGTATTAATTCATACACGACACTATACAAATCAAAAGTTTTGGTTTTGTTCACTAATCAATGGAGTAAATGTAATTTATTTTAAGTCTTTGGTTTGATAAAAGATGTATCAAAGATCAGAATTGAGGCTTTTTATGAATTTGACTTATTACGTATCCCACATTTGCTCTCTTTGTACCCCTGACTCATCCCCCATCACTGTTTTGTTACTAATTGGTACAATACCGTTATCCATATTTTTTTTTGCTCTGACAGAAAGTTTAAACAATCATCTATTTAGCCATCAAGTAGAATATCTTCAATTTGCCTTCCGTTGGATGAATAACCTATTGATGAGAGAACTACCGCTTAAACAAACAATACGACTATGGGACACATATATGGTAAGTCTTTTTCACCTTTTTTTAAATTTTTTAATAATCATCTAGTTAGTCATCAAGTAGAATATCTTCAATTTGACTTCTGTTGGATGAATAACTTATTAATGAATGGGACACATGGTATGTTGAATTTTGGTTCTATCTATGAGTATGATATTCATGACATCACTCATATTAAACCTATTATTCTCCCTCCCCCTCTGTCAGAAGGCTCCGACCTCCCCCCCCCCCCCCCCCCCCCCCCCACCCCCTGATGCCCTCAATGAAATGAAAAACTTGTATATTAACAAAAAGTAGCCGGCTATGCCCCTCTGATCATAGGTCCTGGTACGCCACTGAACAATACTTGGTTAGTAAGTACATATTGGATAACTCGTATGTTGTAAATCCTGTGTATTTTTTCCAGAGTGAACCTGAAGGCTTTGCTATATTCCATCTCTATGTTTGTGCTGCGTTTCTACAGAAATTTTCATCAGAGGTCCTCAGAGAACGAGATTTTCAGGTAAGTGAACACAGCAGAAACAACTAAAAAAAAAAAACTAAAGAAGAAAAAAACCCAGCAAAAACAAGAATGTGATCGCTTATTTGCGTAAGGATGGTGGAGTCCCTGAACCCTAATGGCTTTCCAGAGCGTTCTGTCCTTCATAGCTGTCTTGAAGTCTGCTGCCTCCAGACCGGTGTCTGCCTTGAGGATGTCAATGCATGTGAGCGCAGGTCTTCCAGGTTTCTGTCTCCCATGTTTTGGTATCCAGTGGATTCGCTTGGATGCTGGTTCCTCACTCCTGGAACAATGACCATCACATCAAGTCTGGTTCTCATCTCTGTGATCTTAAGGCTAATTTGTGGTACATGTTGTTTCCAGTGGACATTGAGGACTGTTCTCTGCATGCGGGTGTAGCGACCATCTAGTTATTTTGTCAGTTTTGGTGTGGTGGTACATGCTTCACAGCCATAAGGAGCACATATTCTATAGTAGCAGCAAAAAGTTGTAGCTTAAATCTCCTTGAGGGATTTGTGTAAGCTTACAAAGCTTTTCACGCAGCTGCATGATTACTCATACAGTATTATGTATCTTTAAGCATACTTGATAAGTGGATTTTTTGAGAGAGTGCTTTTTTTGAAAATTTTGCTAATGAACATTGTATTGCAAAACTGAAAAATGGTAATATGTTAGCAATGCCACAATGCAGAAGGGACGAATATGTATGCGAGAAATACAAAAATCAGTAACTGCTCTTTAGCCTATTTTTGCTTTCATTTGTGAAGATCATGTATCAATCACCTTCACAACTTATTCATTGATGTACTTGCACAGTTATAAAGCTGTCTAAAAAATCAGTCAGCCACATATATGTACGCTTGCTGTATTTTCATCCGGAATGCATGCAGTGAACCCAAAACCTGTACACCCGTAACTGTGTTGCACTTGTAGTTTATTACATATTAATTATACTTACTCTTGTAGTTTTAACACAAAAGTACTTTCATTCTAACATAAGTATTTTCTCTCTTTAGAATAATGATTACCCAAGGAGTAATATTATAATACTAATTAAACAAATGGGCACTTGTAGCCCTATGCATTTCCTTATATCCCATATGCACTCTGCTGGGTGTTTATGGTTTGTAACCTTGCTTTCCTCGGATATTGTGTTTATAAGGTAATAATTAGTTTATTCTTTTTGTTTACAGGGCATCATGCTGTTCTTACAAAATCTACCCACGGCGCATTGGAGCAACGATGACATCAGTCTGCTCTTAGCTGAGGCCTACAGGCTTAAGTACATGTTTGCCGATGCCCCACGACATTTCAATCAGCAAGTGAAACGATGACCAGGGGTAAAAGGTATAAAAGACCATGGTGGGGGATTAGAGCTCATCAGGTTGCCTTTGCAGGTGAATAGCCTGGAACGGGTCAGACAGTGTAATATACCCTGGCGATGATCAGCAAACCAGATGGAGTGGTGAAGTCCTCCGCCTACATTCTGCATGGGTTGCCAAAAGCAATGTACAACAGTTGGATTTCACACATGTCCCATGCTTGTTAATGGTTAGATAACCCTGGCTAGAAAACACAGACAACTGTTTGCTTGCTTCAAGGAAGACACTCTACTGCAAGGATATTCCCTTTATAGGTTTACTGATGTTGAGTGTTTCAACAAAAATGTCATATTGGATAGCCATTCAGTGAACTTTGATCAGGCATTATGATATTGTCTAATTGATTGCCAGAAAACAGCAAGTTGTCATGTAGCACAGATCGATTAGGGGAAAGGTTTGTCATTAGCTGAGGAGATACAATGTTTTACAAAGTGTTTTACTTTATATGTTTGAAAAAGATAATATGTTCCCATCACTTTTACTCATTTTCTGGCTTTCTATTCATATTTGTTTCATAATTAAAAATGGCTCCCCTTTTCTATTCATACTTTTTTCATACATAAAAATGGCTCCCCTTTGAGAAAACCTTTGTTCTATTTTACGAAGTACCGCAAGGCGGCTCAAGTGATTTTAACTGGTTGTCAGGATGAAAAGCAATCATAAAGTAATGACGCAAGATTAATCAAGTTCACTTAACACTTGCAAAGTGTATGCAAATCTACAACATGTTCAGTGTAGCTGTAAATACTTCATAATTATAAACATTTAAAATGTCTTCAATATAGCTCCCTCTAAAACTTAGGAACTAAAACGCACTCAAATTCAACACATAAATCCTTGGCGCATAAATCCTTGACATGCAGACGGAAAGTAAAGGAAGTCACTCATGCAGTGTAAACCAGTCAATAGACCATTTCAAATCGGGTTTTTTTCCCTGAAAATATGACTGATGGTTTGCCTGTTGACTCCGAGTCATCACAGACCACAGCCGAAACATGCAAGTAAAGACTCCATATGCGCCTATGTAACGACTGTAATAGTGTTATTATTTTAAGATCTGTGTAAAAGACTTGTATTTCTGAATTTTCCGATCGCAATTTGAAATGGTCTATTCAAGCTAAGCGATGAAATTGAGGTATTCAAAACAAAGTGTTCTCATCCTGTAAATGGCAACTTAATTTAATCTTTCATTTCACGAATGACATTTGAGATTAATGCCTTGATGAGTTCTATGATAATAGTGTGCTTTATATAAAATGTAATAATGTACTTGTACAATCTTGAAGGAAAACTGACATATGTATTCTTTCAATATGCTTACCTCCTTTTAATCGGGATGAATATACAGGGTGTCCCAAAAGTTTTGATACCCTTTTTAAGGTTTGTATCGCTCATGAAATAATTTGCAGTACCAAACTGAAATCATATTTTGGACAGTGATAACTTGAAGAATTATTTTGATACCAACTTTCTGACATCCCTTAATAAAAAACTCACAATACCATACAATTGTTCAATTAGCAGGATGCCAGGTGTACGTCGCTGTTCACATGCTGCATGTTCTTCACATTCCATTCAATTGGATTTTTTTCACAAAAAAGCCCTCACTTATTACATTTAGTGCACAACATTAATAATGTTCATAGATTATTTCAATCTGAAATTCAAAAGAATCACTTTGGAAAACGTGTTTGTTCTCTTCTCTACCTCTCTCCTTCTCTCGTCCCTTCACTTCATTATGCTCAATATACTACATGTTTAAATGTGAAAGTGCAATTTTACAGTACGGAAACTTTCTTCTGCAATTAGCTACACAGAGAGCTGTTATTGTCAGTTTGGTATCAAAATAATTCTACAAGTGTCCTTTATCCAACTGTATTTTAGTTTTATACTGCGAATTATTTTACCGGAGATACAAAGATTAAAAAGGTATCGAAGCTTTTGGGACACCCTGTATGTCACCTAAAATGTATCCTTCCCGTTTCATAATTTGCTCAAAATATAAGTAAAGACTGAAAAAAATACAGTTTCAAAAGTGTGCCCTGATAAACTTGTGAATAAAAATTAGCTTTAATATTTACGTACCACCACACCACACTGTCGGTGGTTTCATGCAGTGTTGTGCATCGCGTGGTGCAATGGGGCGCTCTGATTTACCTCCCACAGCGCAGCGTGACGTTCGTTAAACACGATGCAGTTTAAATTTGACCAATCAGGTGTTTTGGTGTTGTTGTCAAGTTGGAAGTGACCGGAAGTGTTGTGACTTTCCACACAACCTCTGTTCACTTTTGTCCGTGTTTTTTCCTAGTGTCTCAATTTAGTCAACAAAATGCTGGCCAAATAGAAGGACCCGGGGACCCAGTCTAGTATGTCATCTAGGGAAACAGAACACAACCTCTTCATTTATCAACCAACCACCTTCCAAAATCCATAAAGTTATAACAAAAATTCACAAAATTCTTCAGTTTTGTTCAATTTGATTATTGCTGATTTTAGATATTCCATCAATACTCTGGTAAGTAAGTCAGCTGTCAACTTTGATCTGCTTTAAATGGGTATGCTGATACAGTTAAAAGAGAATCTAATGAAAACTTCCCAGATTGTTTTATTAATTATTATATCAAGTATGATAATTTTACTTCATGTCCATGATATAGCAGTATCAAAAATATAATATTCCATAACAATAAGTTTAATTTAAGTAATGGTGTCATATGTAATGGTGTTTTACTACAACATGGCTTAAAATTGAATGTGTGATATCATTATATAAACAAATATTGCATTCCAACTTTGATTATTCCATCATACTCGGATTCTCTTCATGTAACCTTGTGATATAGTTTTTACTATCACACTCTCAGGTTGTCAATTTGTATACCATCACATGGCTTGAATAAAATGATGTGATATCATTGTATAAAACAAATGTGATGCAATCAAGCAAAATGAATTTGCAGTCAATAATATCACAATTTTGTTGTCTACATGAGTTTATTGGGCATTAGCAATGCTACATTTTACAACAAAAAACTCATTTCAAACAGACACTTAATTCTGTAGATATCCGTAATTGAAGGGTATAAAACAATAGAAAATAAAAGGATGTTTTCCCTTCACATCACAGAAATTTAATGCCTTTTGTTTGAGCAATAGAAAATTTATACTACTCCGTCTAGTTTTGTTTGTTCCATTACACACAGTTGGGTAAAGGATTGTTGCACTCCCAGTTATTCAATATTTGTATACTACTAATTAATATATAGCAAAACAGGAATTTGATTCCTTTTTGATATTTGCACATTATTTTTTAAATGCATAAAGAATTAGAAACGCAGAAATGTATTGTTCATTTCCAATTAGTCTTAAAGTCATCAATATTTTGAATCAATATTTGTGATTGTATTATATAATGCAAATTATAGATGACAGAAATATTCATTTCTAATTAGTCTTAAATTCATCAATATTTTGAATCAGTTTTTGTGATTGTATTATGTAATGCAAATTATAGATGACAGAAATGTATAGTTATAGAGATTTATATTTTATCGTCTAGTACTTGTTTCCACCAAGTTATTGTGACATGCATTTTACCTGCCGCAGACAGACAATGATGTAAATTACTAAAATTAGACAGATATTGTTAATGTGGGAAGTAAGTCATTGTTTTTATGTCAATCTCTTGGCCTTTTTTTTAAAGTACCAAGTAAACTGCTCAAAAAAAGTTCTGTCATTTTTTTTCAATCACAAAGTCTTCGAAAATCTTGGGATACTAGGATGCAAACAAATATTGTTCATATTGGGTTGCATATATCCATTACTTGTTTCAGAGCTCAGCCATTTGCTTGAGAATATGAATCTGAATGTGCCAAAATATCTCTATTTGTCCTCAACAGACGATAGAGCATCTCCCTACAACACAGTCAAAATTGTTGTTTAAAAGTATTAAGAGGTTCTTCAAGTACCCTGCTTAAACAACTTTTACGAATTTAAAGAGTCATGAAAGGTTTCAAACAGCTGTCAATGTAACACTTTATTAAACAGAAGTCAGATTTTTGGAGCACCAAATAGTGGTGCATTTGGTACATTGTGAATGAGATCTCCCCACATTCTTAAGCAGGTGGCTAAGCACTGAAACAAGTGATTGCTACGAATGAGGTAAGAGGAACACATCAGCTTTACATTGATATGAAACACAATATAAATATATCACGGAATATTGGCGATTGAAAACAAATTTCCAAATTCTTTTTTGAGCAGACAATTTGATTATTCCAGATAAATGTCAAACTACTGTTCCATTAAAAATCTGAAGGGTAGTTATTAGTTATATTTTTTGGGAAGAGGGAATTTGTTTCTCTTTTCTTACGTGGGTCTCTTTTTTTCTTTATATGTATTTGATGTAAGCCTTTTCCACAGTGGATGGAGAAACTATGCTACTTGCAATTATTACTATACTATGGTATCACTGCCTTGAACTATAATCAGTTTCATACTGTAATTTCTCTATCATTTTGAACAATTCCTATGCGTCCATGAGACAGCATCTGCTGCATGATGCACCTGGTTATAGAATGCAGTGCTTCATCACATGCGCATTCAACATTCGGATGAATGTGAGCATTACACTCAGATCGCGTTGTTGTGACCGGTGCACACAGCTAGCTGCGTAATGCACTTGGACGTTACACTGTGCATTTAACATTTAGATGTGTTAAGCTCGGATCGAGGAATTATTGAACTGATTATGAGATGTATTTCCTGACAGATCCTAAACACATTGTCATGTGTATCACAATGTGAGCTGTTTGTTTACTCCCAGTCAGTGATGATAGATGGTGCTCAGAAATGTATTTTACTCAACTTCAAATGTATAGCTCCAACTTAAAAATACTGTAAAAGTGCTAATTCTTGTGCGATTAAATGTTTGCACTTTGCTGATTTCAGCCATTTCTGTCATTGTGCCTCGTTTACTTACGTTAGGTCACGTAAATTAAGTCCAAAAGAGGGTAGTTTTAATTTAATGTTTTTAGGCTGGAGCTATAATTTTGGAGTTACTGGAATATTTTTTATATTGTAAGTTAATCTTTAGAGCACCATATATGATAGCTGAGAGCACTTGTATGTTGTGAAGTATGTATTTATCGTCTACCTATCCAAGCCAGACGCCTTAGAAATACATTAAATTAAAATTGTAAGATCCCATCAAAAGGTATGTGGCCGGATTTTATTTCATGTAATGTTTTGTATTAACACGAAGACAATACAGTCCTATCAAACTCATTGAGCTCACATATTTTCTAAAGATAAATGACCAAGCCCTTCAAATTTGCCCATAGGACAACACACAACTTGTGGTGTGGTAAGCCTCAGTTGGGAATGATATGCCATGGTTTTTTGAATATAGCATCTAAAGGAAACAGCTCTCAGGACTAAAATGTTCAGAGGAAATAAAAAAAGTATTGGCTTTTCGCCCGTCATTTTTGATTGGGGAAGAGTGGGGAATCTGGTCACACACCCCAACCTTGCATTGTACCAAAGGAGAAAATTATATGGTATGAGACCAAACACTGACACTATGTGATTTTGAAGAAAAAAAACTTGTTCTACAGGCAAACAGGCCTCTCTGGTAGGGTCCATCGGACTAGCATTTTGTTTTGTTTTGTTTTTTACCAAAATTACTAATTCAAAAACATTAAAAAATGCACAAAATTCCAGACAAAATTGAAATGGGGGCGGTCGATGGTCGGGCCCATAGAACTTTTTTCTTCTTCTTCTATGGCCTTAGGCTAAAATAAGTAAATGTTATGTTGCCCGTGTGCTATCCACATTTAATTTATTTCCCTGTAACTGCCTGTAAGTTTTATTTTTTAAATGGAAAATAAACTCATTTCCAAGCTTTCCATAAGACTTCATATTTAAAAAGATTGCTTGGCCAATGGAACTATTTTTAAAACGCAATAAGTGAAATTTTTGAAAGGCTATAATATTATGCATTTTATTTTTGGGTATGTTCACAACAACTTATTGTTATCCTGAAATTATAAATGATTTAAAAAAAAGCATTTTGCATTCAGATTTTTACACTTGCTACAAAAAATAAAACATTTAATTTATTAAATAATATATAGACTCAGATAAACTGGGGTGAATTAAATTAACAAAGACCTTAAAATACACTGTTTCGAATCTGGCCCCTTTGCATTCATGGCAATTAGATTACCCACTAGATCACAGGGGACTCTGTTTACATGGGCACTAGATGAACGAGCACTTTAGCATAAATACGAGGGGGTATCAAACAGTTCTTGAAATCGCCCAGAAGTGAAGGAGCTATATCGATTAAATTTTGTCAGTGTAATCACTGGTCCTTAAAATCATTATGGTGCAAAAATGGTCTCAAAAGTATGTTACTCTCTTTACTCTTTATAGATGCCAAGGCCATGTAAATCAATGACAGCTTCCAACAGTGCTGTGTACATGGTAAATTATAATGGTCCAATAACTGATTCATGTGGGATGCCTTCCAGAAGAATATTAGGCTTAGAATTATTTTTAGATTTTGTCATTTGTCACTTGTAGGTCTCAATTTATCTCTGTAAATGACAAAATGTATTAGCCTCATACTCCTGGAAGGCGTCCCACAAGGATCAGTTATTGGACCATTATAATTTACCATGTACAGAGCACCGTTGAAAGACATCATTGATTTACATAGCTTTGGCATCTAGCGCCACCTGTAAAGCAAGTAAATATACTTATGAGACCATATTTGCACCATAATGATTTTAAGGACCAGTGATTACACTGACAAGCTCCTTCACTTCAGGGTGATTTCAAGAACTTTTTGATACCCCCTTGTATATGTAGTATTTGTAGTATAAGTTATGGGGTCTTGCAGTTTTGATTTGTGTCTTAATTCACATAAGCAATTGAAAAAAATAATGTTTTGTACTTATTGTATTATTTTATTTCACTCTTCACTTCAGTGTGTCACCTTTTGTTTTTACACACAAATATTAGGGTTCCATGTTATGACAGAGTGTCTGTTAGGATGTGACATTTCAAGTGAAATATTTGACTTTTTACCTGTACAACTTGTTTTATGGAAACCCAGCTTAATCAGAAAACCCAGCTTAATTGGCAAAGGTCAAACATAAGAAGCATACTGAATAAGAAGATTGCCATCCCATGATTTAAAACTCTACGGATTTTTAAAATGTAGGTCAGATCCGTTACACGTTTTGGACATTATGTGCAGATTTTGTTAATAGCTGAATATATAGGACATCTTAAACAACAATTTTCCTTTCCCCATACCCCATCAATCAATGTTGGGACACTTTAAACAACTGCTGAAGACATTAACATTTCTCAACATTGCACAGGGAAAAGGGTGTGTTATTTTTCCGTTGTTAACAGGTAAGCGCTCCAAGACTTTTTTCCAGGATTGTAGTAATATTATTTTGATTTGAAGCCATGGTTTTAGTTATAAAGCTGATGAGCGAATATGTATGACCGTAAGGCCTTATCTCCCTTTTGACCATTTTGAGGAAAAGACTATTGAAGATTTTTAAACACATTACGGAGATGGAGATGAGGCCTTGTGATACTGGCTATAACTTGAAAGGGGTTGTGTTATGAGATAAGGCTGTGTTTCTGGAAAAATAATTTCTTTCTGAAAATGTTGATACCGAAATCTAATTTTTTTTAAAAATGGAGATGAGGCCTTGTGTTTCCGAGCCCTCGATATTATAACCTGTTGTTGAAAAAAAAATCAAGATAAGTGTACTTAAGATCCCGTGCATGCATTCATCAATTACACGGTACAAAATAGAACCTCATTGTAATTGTATGATGCACTTTATTCCGTCAAAGATTTGATGCATTGCTGGGACCTAATGTGCACTATTTCCCATTACATTTTTGCATATACGGATGTAGTGGATGGAGATTACCGTTAATAATAATAGGCCCCTGGTATTTATCAATTGCACTGTAAAAATAAGTGTCCAAGATGGAATTTATTCTGTTAAAAAAAACTTGATGCATGGCTGTGACCTAACAGTTTTATTCATGGTCCTATGGTGATAAACATGGGGACTACCGCAACAATTGGTTTTTTGGTTTTTTTTGTGGTTGAATTTACTCAAATGTTGAACAATTTTTAAGACAAATTCAATTTGGTTTAGTCAGTTTGAATATTTTTCGATTTATATGTTTGTGAAGGATTTGTTTTAACTGTTTTCCTTTATAGAATAAGAGGGAAATAATCTCCTCAATATGTTAAAAACATTTATAAATAGTGGACATAATAAATAATATTCACTTTAAAACGCAAAGTTATATTGTTATATTGTTGTCATGTATTGTTAGTTGAAGAATAGAGGAGTTATCGTTTTGTCAGTTTTACCAGCCATCTTGTGTGGGAACTATAGTTTAATCAGTTCCAAAGTTTTTATCCATTTCCTGCAAAAATCAATATTTAGTGCGTTACCCCCGGAATGGCCAGGGTCAGCGGTACACATTGCCTGGCGCGGTCAGGGTTCAAAGGGTTAACCCAACAACTCTCAACAATTGGGCTTCGGGTTCATAGTTCAATCCACCCAAGAATTGGCAAACCAAACTCCCACTTGCCACATGCCGGGTGGCCTTTAGCCATGGTTAAGTCAAAATTCAATCTACACTCTTGCCAGGGTGTTGCCCTCAGCCTAGCTACTTTTGGGCTATTTTTAAAAACTAAAATCTGCTATATGGATACTTTATTGTGACTATTTTTCGAAATTTGAACTTTAGATTTTACCAAATCTGAAATAGCACTAGTTTCTATGACAAATTGAAGTTAAAAATTCGAATTTATTACCACAACAACTTTGCAAAGGTAACACTTTGGGCTAGCTAGTTCCACCCAGGTAGATTGTCCAATTTTAATTGAATCTAACCATGGGTATAATGTTAACATTTTCTTCAGTTAATATTAGCTAACTTCGTTAACAGTGGCGGATCCAGGTTTAAAATTTACGGGGGGCGGGGCTGACTTAATTTAGTGACCAATCAGAGAGTAGCAAAGCGAGCGGAGCGTCTCAAGGCGTGGGGTTCAGGGGTTCGAAGCTCATGGGTTGTAGGGTTTCTAAGAGGCTCGTGAAAGCTCTCCTGGGATATATTTTATTAAGATTAACTTGCAATTTCTAGAACAGAAATGTCAAACGACCTAAACATATTTAAGGTGCATATAAAAACAAATTTAAAATGACATAAAAATTGACTATTTGTACACTAAAATGGTCCAGAAAACGTTCCTGAAACCATGTTATTAAGCTTGAATATAACATCGCGCATAGCGCGAAAAAAATGGCTATAGTAACACTAAAAAGGTCGAGAAAAACGTACCTGAAGCCATCTTGTTATTGTTAAGCTTGAATAATAAAACATCGAAACTATTTCGCGCATAGCACTCTGAAATTGGATATTTAAACACTAACAATTCTAGATAAAGTACCTGAAAATTGGCTATATTTTTTTAAAAAATGGTCAAAAGAACGTTCCTGAAACCATTTTGTTAAGCATAAATAATTAAACCTTTAAACTAAAAAAAATGACTATTTTAACACTAAAAAGTTAAAAAAAACCGTTCCTGAAGCCATCTTGTTTAACAATTGATTTTGATACGTCATGTTAACAAGTTGTCTATAACTTTGTATTATCGATTCGTGTCGTCCCTGTTGCAGAATATGCCACGTGTTCATTATGATTATTTACTGGCATTTTTATTAAACAAAACGCCTAAAGTTATCAAATACATTTGACTTTAGGCATGAAAATATTAATAATGTTTTTCTGCAGTAAAATATGCCACGTGCTCATTATGATTATTTACTGGTATTTTAATTACACAAGACGCCTAAATTAAGCTATCAAATACATTTTACTTTTTGCATGAAAACATTAATAATACTGATTTTCTGCAGTAAAAACTGACACGTGTTGATGTTATTACAAGCTGTTTTTTTAATTAAAACAAAACCCATCCAATCATTTCAATCATACCAAACACACACACTCCTCAAAACCTTATTTTCAATCACCATGATCAATAGCGTATAACTCTCTTACGTGACACCACCAGGCCCGTTACCAGCCTTTTCTGTTCCAAGGGTTCGATTTACTAAATGCAATTAAAGACTCAATTGGTCGCGCCGCGTAAAGCGGCGCAGGGGGTGTTTGAGGGGGGGTGTTTGAGGGGGATGTTCCCCCCTGAAAAGTTGAAGAAATTTTAAAAATACAACCTTTAAAGGTAGATGTTCCGATTTTAAACTTGAAGTTTACTATTCTACATGAAAGGTCATCCTTAAAAAAGTCGTATTCCAAAGTTTGAGTTGCATAACTCTAATAGTTCTTATTTTAGACGCAAAAGATGCCGTGAAATGTACCCATTGAGTTGTACACAAACGATATTGGTGGTTACCACCTTTCGCGGTAATTGACGTTATTTCATCGATTTCTCCGTAATCATACCGATTTAGGCCGTCAAATTTCAGTATGACGATGAGAAAAATACGAGCTTTCATATGATATGAAAATCTCCGTATGTTTGAAATAATTCTGTGTTACGAAAATGTGATCGGGTCATCTACCTTTAACGAAGGCATTTGGTGCACCATTTTTTCATATAATTACGATTTTTTTTGTGTTCAATATAATTATGTATTGCAAATAGGCAAATTCGCGCAGGTTTTTTTTAATATCAATAATTTTCTTTTCACCAATTCTAAAATAGAGCCTGAATTGAAAGCATTTGGTGCACTATTTTGAATTGCAAAACTTGTTGATAGGCCTTGAAAACTCAATTATTTTCTGCCTAAGCGCAAATAATTGTGAAATTCAGAAATTCAGAAATACCGTGTTCTGGTCTATTTTGGTAAAAACAAAATGTAATTCAATGCGAACAATACACATGGTGTCCCACCCCTTTGACGAAGGGGGGAGGGGGATCCTCCTTAATTGTCTTCCTTTTTTTATTTTACTCCTGGGGGTAGCCTACAAGGAGATCCCTGGAGGTGGGGGAAGCCGTTGGCGGGGTTTGGGGTCGAGCTAACTGTTGGGGTTTAGCTTGTCTGAATGACCTAAAACTCTCCTTGCTATCAATATTTACATTTATTATAAAACACTGATACGGTTCAGAGACGGAGAGATACACCAATAAAATCCCCCTCCCCCTCCCTCCCCTCCCCTCCTCCTCTCCCCCTCCCTTCCTCCTGCCTCTCCCTCCCTCTCCCTCCCCTCTCATCTCCCATTCCCCTCCCTCCCTTCTTACCTTTCCCTTTCTCTCTCTCTTTTTTGTTTTGGTCTAGGGACCCGGGGCTTGAGCCCCCAAAGCCACCCCTGGACACACGCCTGTTTACAAACCGGTAAAAGGGGTGGGGCGTCAGGGAGGCCTGAAACCCTTCTCATTCTGCCTCCAAAAACTCGGACGGAATTGTTAAATATCGGGATGAGATTGACAAAATTTAAAATGTTCAGTTTATAATGTACATCCCATTGTGAACTTAACGGGATGCATAGCATTCAATTTTGTTTTGACCGAACAGGCTAGATAGGGATTTAGAGGAATCTTTTAGGCATAATTTGATACCAAATTTGCCCCCTAACAACAAAGATAAACCATGATTATCACCATTTAAAGAAAAATTTCCTATTTTCAAAAGTCTCATTTCCAATACACAGCACGAGAAAAAAGGACCAATTGTTAACACACACAATGTCGTAAGACCCAACGCATATGCACTGTGCGATCGATAGCCCCGTAAATCATGGCTATACACACACACACAGAGATCTCATTAATAAGATTAAGATTCCAAATCACTGCATCCCCTCAATTGGAAGATATTACCTCTGCAGAAATGGTACGCCTGTCAAAGTCTATTACGTTTGCGTAAACATCAGTACACGGGATACGCGGTGGGTAAGGGGTGGGGTTGCAAGGGGCAGAGCCCGTGGGACATTTGGTTAATTTAGTCTTCCAAAAACATGATTTTAGCTGTATTTTTTCGCTATCTTCTTCAAATTACTAACTCTGAGGCCTTTTGTTTCTTTATTAATGAACATCCAAGCATATTGTTCTTTCAAAATCTATTTTAATTTTAATTTATTTTAAACGGGCGCATTAATCTTGTGTTGTGGCCACCGGGTCCATAACGTTATATACAGGGTCTACCGGGTCCTAACCGGTCGGGTACCGGGCTCACCGTCCTCATACATTTCTAGCTTACCGTTCTTACCGGGTGCATAACACCTCCTCACCGGGTCCTCGGTCCATACCGTTCTAAGCCGGGTCTGTCCCGGGTTCTCACCGGCCTTGTCCCGGGATCACCGGCCTCATACAGTTCTAGCTTACCGTTCTCACCGTGTCCTCACCGTGTGCATACCACCTCCATACCGGTTCCTAACCGGTCGAAACGCCTGGGTACCGGCCGAAATGTCTTGATTACATCATCAAACCGCCCTTTTCAAGCTGAGCGCTCAAGCTCGCCGCTTCATTTGCATTCCGGAATTCGTACGACCAACATCTATAATACTCTCTAAATGTAAAAGAGCTGAACCTTACTCTTTCGAGAGCTTTAGGAGAGACGGCTCTTCTAAGAAGTGAAGTTCACTCTTTTTAGAGTGATTTTTCACTCTTTTTAGAGTGAAAATCTCTCTTTTAAGAGTGAACTTCACTCCAAAAAAAGAGCTGTTCCTCCTAGAGCTCTCGAAAGAGTGAGTTTTAGCTCTTTTACATTTATTAGAGAGTTGCAACATGCCTGCTGAGAGTCCGTTCCGCGAACGGTTACCATTCGCAGTCCGGCGTCGCTAAGATGGTCGACGTCCATCACCGCCCTGCGAATGGGCGCGAAACGGGTGCGAAACGGGTGCGAAACGGGTGCGAAACGGGTGCGCCGTCCTTATACCGTCTTCATACCGGGCTCTCATCATGCTCATCGTTCGCCGCCGCTTTTACTCACCCGCCAGGAGTTTTGAGCATGTTCAAAACTCCGGTGGCCGGCAAAGGCCCCTGAACGTGTTCAACGGACGGGAAACGGCCCACCGTGTGTGCCGCCGTCCGCACCCATTTTTCACACGGTAAGGGGCCGCTCAGCTCACACGGATACATGTGAGGGCCCCATAAGTACACTGATTTCGAACGGCGAAGCCGTGAGGGACCTGGATAATCCACTGTACGTTTATGACTCCTAAGGGAGCCTCCGTGCAAAGAAAAGTTGCCAAACGAAACAAACACTCTTCATTTAATTAATTTTAATACTGATCTGATGTTTATAAATAGTTTCCTCTTATTTAAAATGTATGGTAAATAAATATTCACAGTTTAATTAGTTCAACACTTCTATAGTACTTAGAATAGTATTACCGCGAATATGTGTGCACAAAGTTTACCAGCAAGGAACACCCCATGCTGATAGCACGTGTTGGCCATCAACTTGTATGACATCGAATGGTGCCGCCCAAACACCGTTAGAATTGCTCCGTTTACGAGGTGCGCGGAATAGTATATGGTTGTGGCCATGTAATAAAATGTCAAAATGATCTGGACGGCACCTGGGGACCGCCCCGTCCGCGATCTTTATTACCGTAAACAACATTTGATACCTGACGGAG
This sequence comes from Ophiura sarsii, assembly GCA_035610835.1. Classification (NCBI taxonomy): domain Eukaryota; kingdom Metazoa; phylum Echinodermata; class Ophiuroidea; order Amphilepidida; family Ophiuridae; genus Ophiura; species Ophiura sarsii. The sequence goes on from CM069448.1 coordinate 33,586,222, forward strand.
TAAAGTGCATAGCACATGTACATTGTACAGCAATACATTTATACAGTGAGTGAGTACGGTTAATAAATTCGCGCCCCGTCCTTTGGCTTGGCCGGGTTTGGTGGATTTACGCGGCTTCGCCACACATGTGATAGTATTTTATTACCGCGAGTGACCGATTCCAGTTCTAGCTAAAAGCTGCTAGACATGACGTTCCAGAGTCCTGTATAGTTTGAGCCCAAGTTTGACATATTGTCTGACCATGGTCTGACCATGGTCTGACAGTGGCTGACAGGTTGAACTGGCCATCATGCTATTGCTAGTATTTGCGTGTGAACATGGTGTGAATGGTGAACACCCTAGACCAACTGTCTAGACGACCCAAAAGGCAGTCGCTGCAACGCTCCTGCGATGTGCCTTCTTGGCATAATGTGTCGATCTTTAGCCCCATTGGGCTACATTTTTAACTAAAATATGCTATAGATCGTAACTACTTTTGAAATTTGAACTTTATATTTGACAAAATCTGAAATCGCACTAGTTTTTTAACAAATTGAAGTTCAAATATTGAATTTTTTAACACAAGAACTTTAAAAAGTCGCGTGTTTGGCTCTAAGTTCTACCCAAGAATTGTTTAATCTAACACCATTGACCGCATGCTGAGGAGACCTTGCGGAAGGCCGAGGCAGTCTATCTACAATCTCGCCACATGACTTGGCACGCGGAGTGACTTTCAGCCACATTTGGGCTAGTTTTAAAACTAAAATCTTCTCCAGGGATAATATTATTGTTATTTGTTTTTCGAATTTTGAACTTTTGATTTTACCAAATCTGAAATAGCACTAGGCCTAATTTCTATGACATATTGAAGTTAAAGTGTGAAATGTGTGAAAAATTATCCAATTTAATTGAATCTTGGTCTTACTGTTCAACCCAACTTATTATCAAAGGTTGAAGCTATTTATAGACAGCTATAGAGTGAATGGACTTATGAAATTATTGTGAACATGAAATATTTTCTAATACCATAACAGAAGATATATCCAACACATTTTGCTCGTTCAAAAACAGACTGTGCTATTTTTTTATAATGTATTCATTTCTGAACTTTAAATCATGAATATCAACACAAAAAACTACATCAATTTAATTTCACACTCCGGCGGTGTAATAGCTCAGAGAGATGCTAGAAACTTGGTAGAATCAGATGATTTAGTACCAGGGATATTGCCTCAAGTCCGTGGTTACAAATGTCTGGATATATACAGGCGATGGAACCGTAATGTTGCATATTAACGGACATAACAAAATAGATTGGCACATCTACAAGTTTGGCGTCAATATAAACTGCTCACAAAAAGTTAGGACACTTTTTTTAAACAAGTATATTTTCATTATGTATTACCCTCTTTGTATATGTTATATATCAATGGAAAGCTTAAGTGTTCCTCTCTAACATTATACCACATTTGCAATTATTACATGCTGCTGAACTTGGCCACATGAATGAGAATGAGGCAAAGTCACGAATCAAATGTGCCAGAATTACCGTTATCTGTGCTAAATAGTCAATAGGTAATGATCAATAATCAAACCACAATCAAACCGGTCATCATGAGAACCATGAATGGTTTACACGAAGATTTGCACCACTGAGCACAACACACACAAGTTAACCCTCATCTCTTTAGAAAACCATTGTTTGGGTATTTGCATGACTGGGTTAACAGGTGGAAGGTCATGAAGGTAAGTGATGTAGGCCTACAACTTTTTCTGAGACACGTTAAACGTTTTGCAGGTTCAATATGCCGCGTTTTCAACGCTCGTTTAGCACAGATAACGGTAATTTTGGCACATTGATTTGTGACTTTGACTCATTCTCATTAATGTGGCCAAGTCCATCAACATGTTATCATTGCACATTTGGTATCATTTTAAAGAAAAGCACTTCAGCTTTCCATTGATATGCAACATAATACAAGAGGGTAATACATAATAAAACTATACTTGATTAAAATAAAGTTTCCTAACTTTTTTTGAGCAGTTTACATTACTAGATTTTGACACACAACAGCCACAAAGACACAACTTTATTTATAATGACACTTATTTTGTTGATACAATTTATTGTTTTGAAGAGTTTATTTATGACAAGTTTTATCTAGCACACCATGGTGTTTGATACATTGGCAATACTTTCGACAAAGAGGGCAATATTTTATGACTATAACAAATGTGTCCCCAATACATGTAGCAACAACATACACAGTTTCACTCAGATTACAGAGTGATATTTTCACCTTTCATCGATGTATTAGAACAGATGAATGTTTGGTGCCTCAATACGAGTTAAGCGAACCCACTTTTGTCGTACTAGCTTTTTACTTTGGTAAAGTCACCATTGAAAACACTAAGAACTTACAAACTTGAAATAATGGTCTCTATTTCTTATTATCTTAATAATTATGAGGCGATAAAATTAAAAGTGTTTCAACTGTAGATTTAATGGATAAAAACATGAAATAATGCCATATTAATTAAAATCTGTTTATTTACTATCGTCTCTTGAATTTTCCCAATACACACTCGAATAATGATTGGATCATTATTTAATGATTGAATCATTATTTTGTTATATGATCCACACTAACTCCTCTTTATTACCAAGTTTTTTTTTTTTCCCCTTTCCTTGAAGCTATTTTTCCAGGTCGCTTCATCAAATCTGTAATAAACAAAGATGTTAAAAACCAGGTTAATTAAAATGAACTTTAAATGAATAGCAGTATTCTGCAGGTCCAGATTGATGTTCTTATTTCTTGTGTTGTAGCCTATATATATCAAATCAATATTAAGAGATCCCGAGAGAATTTCTTACCCAGCCAACATCAATCGTGGGCCCACAGTGGGGCCTCATGGGACCCTTAATATTTTGGCCACTTTGGCCTGTACACGGGCCAAAGTCGCTGTGAATCAACTTGGGTAGTAGCTTGCTTTTAACGTGTCCTTTAATGTAACAATCAACATTCTCTATGGGCTTTATCTTAATTCTGATGTCACTTTCATTGGCATTTTAACCAATGATAATTTTGTGTTTCTTGTATGCATGTTCTCTGCGTAGAGGTGAACCAGTTGAGTGGCCCAGCAGAGCTCTTTGTTGAGTGATCAGTTTGATTTCTAATCACTCAGTTCATTAACCTTGTTGGGCTATTGTTCACATTACATACTTCCAAACATTCACATACAATAAACTGCGTATATGAAAATGACGTAAATGAGAGTACAAAATAGAATAATTCATTTAATTTAAAGATTTATATGTTAATGTCATACACATTGTCGTTAATATCGACGTGTTGGATGATTGGGGCTACCTCCCGTTGCCTGACCCGCGCTTACGCTTCGGAAGGTAGCCCCAATCATAAAGCACAGTTGTAGTGGAGTACAGTTGTTTTCACATACCTACGATTTGGGAATATTTTTCAATTGGAAGTCTTCGCCGAGGGTGTCGCTCTTCTAAATCCATTTCTATAACATATCAAAACAAATCATAATCATCAAGTATTTTATATGTAAAAACTAAGATCATGCAAGTCGTTATACTACCAAACTTAATAAATAAATATCTCTTTTCCCCTAACAAAGACATCAAAAGAGGAATATTGTTTTATTTCTATTTTGTCAGGACATTTATGTAAAATAAAGAAAACAAATTATCAACGTTTTCAATTATGATGAGCTAACATAACATTTTTGAAGCCGACCCGTTTATTAACTATATGATTATATTGTGAGAGCCATTCATGCAAAAAGTCATATTATAATGAAAAAGTATAATTTTACATAATTTTGAGTAAATTTCGGTCATTTATAATGTCATTCGAACAATAAAAATCAACATTGGCTCAGATGCGTGGCGAAAATAGGCAAACATAACATCCTTTCTTTTCAGAATTTACAATTAGCACATTTCACCATTCCGCCAATATTTTAAAACTGCACCACTTTTAATTTTCACATCTACAAATGTACCCTAATGTAGCGATGACCCCTCAGTATCAATCTATCACATAGAAGTGAAACTTTTCTTTACGCCTTCCACATACCCTTGCGCCAAAATTAGAAGGTTTTTCAAAATTTGTGAATGGATTAAGACACGCAATTGGTTACGATTTGAACAAGAGTTTTTATATTTATAATAAAGATTGCTTTTTGGAAAGAAAAAAAAAACTGGCTGTTGCTACTTCACGAACTATATTTACAGACATTCGGATGAACATACTTCCTACTGTTCACATAGAGCCATAAGGCTGCATAACAAAGTAGCGGTATACTTTTGTGTCAACTTTGTTGAACTGGTTTTAGACATATTTCTTTAATCACACGTAATTTCAAAACCAATATAACAATGTTTATTATTTTGTTTACATTTGAAAGTGGAGATTCTAAGGCTTCCAGAATGTACAGGCACGTACGCATGATTTTTTTTTAAAGGGAATATTTAAAGGGGCATTGAGAGATGTATCGATATACTAAATGAGCAAATAACGTAAAGATAATCATCAACATAGCCTAAATCCAAAAAGTGTGGACAGCGAGTGGAGCGTCTTGCGGCGTGGAGTTCGAGAAAATGTTGAATTTAGATACTCTCTGAGGACGTTTCTAAGCCATTTCAGACCTCATTAATTCATATTTTATGAAATACATTAAAGTGTTTAAGGCGACTGTCAATCGCAATAGGTCGCATCGAACTACTAATAATACCTCGCTGGTAGTCGCACCTTATTTTATGCTATTTTGGACACAAAACATAGCCCGTATGCTGGATAATGGCTGTGTATGCTGTTTATTAATTTCCACGCACAATAACATTTCACTATTGGCTGAAATAATATTTTGTTCATTATACGTCTTTATAGCGAACGATCGTTCGAGTTGAATTAAAGTCAACTGGCCACGACCAGTCGTTTCCAGTCAAGCGATCTCTTGATCGATGTATCGCTGTGATGGTCACTATCAGAGGAAGGTTTTTGAAAGATGGCATAAATATCGTCCATATAATAATAGTGGCCCGAAAAACCCTTGAGGTAGGCCTATGCCACATATTTTATTTAGTTTTTCAGATGCCTTACCATTAAGAAAAATGTATGATGCATCATAAAAGCGCAAAACTGTGTGCTTTTAAATGTGCCGGTGGAGAGGGGATCACCTAACATCTTATATTAACCCAGACAGCTAGACGGTACCAGGGGTTCTCAACCTGGGGGTCGTGAACCCTATGGGGGTCGTTTGGGGTTTTCCAGGGGGTTATGAAGGGCTCCTAAATATAGGTTTTTTCGGGGAACCGTGTTACATTTCGCTTTAAAAAGCTTAGAAAAACCCCAAAGAAACGTTCTAATGTGCAACATTTCCTGCTCGCTACGCTCGCATCCAAACTAAGCAGTTTCATTTATGATATCCGGCTGGTGTTTTTTTCCCATTTTTTTTTTGGGGGGGGGGGGGGGGGGCGGGGGGGGGGGGGGGGGGGGTCACGGTACTGACCAGGAATGTCAAAAGGGGTCGTGAGGCAAAAAAAGGTTGAGAACCACTGGGCTAGACCTACACAGAGGCAGCTAGCCAGACTGATAACAACACAGACAGACATACAAACATATAGTCGATAGTCGCAAGGACTCATAGACAATTCAAAATAATAACAGGCTATGCCTGTACGAATACATACCTCTTATTTCAGCTGCAATCCGATTGGTTTCCATGCCAGTCTCGCGTTCTTGCAGATCCGTTGATTCGATGGCACTACCGTCATTGAATTGAGCAGCTAATACGATGGCTAATGCCACAATAGCGAGCGTGGTTGTCATATTCATACTGATATCTCACAGAGGTCTGCAAATAATAATGTAAATGGTGTTTTTAATCGTCAGATTCATTGATATATAATAGACCATTTATAAAAATTAAAAAGTGGTTTGAGCGCTTGTCCGCATTTTCAACACTCTACGCGGAAAGAAAAAGCAGTGTATGCGCATGGCCTGGATGATCGCTGGTGATATCGATCACACATGCTAAACTACCCATGCATGAAAGTTTGAATTTGTTTAGCCCGTGCAGGGGAAATATGTAGTGATCAATACGGGTGGGACAAATATTATACGGGATGTGCTTGGTAACCTTTCGCTTTTCTCTCCCGCGTGGTGTATCGAATATGCGAATTTGGAAACGTCACGGATTTTCATTATATGGTGCTAATAATGGCTAATCTTTGCTCTTTTACGTCAAATTTGGTACCAAATTGTGCCAACAGGATGTCTATGTCTATCGAGACATGTCTATCGAGCCTGTTTAGTCAAACATTATTTGGCATTTTATAGGACATAAGCAAAGTTTATAGCCTAACTTTCTTTTGTTGAGCACTTTATTTTGGCAACGGCATCTAATCATCTCAATAGAGATGACTTAGTCTATCGGAATCTCGTTCACCATAACTATAATAAGATAAAATCCCATTTCATGTCATGACTTGCGAATACCCCTGGCTGGGAGATTCACCTAAATGGGGCCAAATGTCACATAGGCGTCACTAGAGGTCAATCAGCATAGGCGTGCGCAAGATTTTTTTACCCGGGGGGCTTAAAAATAAATTTCATTGGTTCGCACCGCTATCCGCGGTAACGAGTCTGAGGGGGGTGTGCCCCCTGGGATTGGATTTTTGGCTTGGATTGGATTTTTTGGAATATTGGCTATTGTCAAAAGAAAGGTTTAACCGGGAGTTTAACAAACCGTTCCTGAAGCCATGTTGTTAAGTTTGACTTATAATATGAAACTAATTTGCGCGTAGCGCGCCAAAAATGTCTATTTTAACACTAAAAAGGTCCAGAAAACGTTTCTGAAGCCATCTTGTTCCAATTGAATAACAAAGTAGTATGAAAATAATTGGCGCGGAACACGCAAACATGTGCTATATGTAAAAATAAAGGTTTAGAAAAAACGTTCTTAATTTGAAGCCATCTCGTTAAGCTTGAATAATAAATAATCAGTGAAACTAATACGCGCGTAGCGCGCAAAAGTTTCAGAAAACGTTTATGAAGCCATCTTGTTGAAATTGAATAACACAAAATAAAAAATAATTTCCGCGGAGCGCGAACAAATTGGCTATTGTAAAAATAAAGGTTTAGAAAAACTTTTCTGAAGCTATCTTGTTAAGCTTGAATAATAAATAATCGGTGAAACTAATACGCGCGTAGCGCGCAAAAAAATGTCTATTTTAACAATAAAAAGGTCCAGAAAACGTTTCTGAAGCCATCTTGTTCAAATTGAATAACAAAATATTTTTAAAAAAATGGCTATTGTAAAAAGAAAGGTTAAAAAAACCGTTCCTGCAACTATCTTGTTAAGCTTGAATAATAAAACATTCCAACTAATTCGCGCGTAGCGCGAAAAAATTGGTTATTTTTACACTGAAAGGGTCCTGAAAACGTTCCTGAAGCAATTTTGTTAAGCTTGAATAATAAAACATTGAAAATAATTTGTGCAAAAACTGGTTATTTTAACACTAAATTGGTCCTGAAAAACGTTCATAAAGCCATTTTGTTTAAGGTGGCTCTATTGGCTGATGAAAATTTTAGATTTCCTTTAAAATCTTATATGTTCTAGCCCTTGGTTTATCAATTCTGGAACTGAAAATTTTATTTCAATCGGACATTCGGTTGCCGAGATATGGTAGGTCAAAGAGGCACAATACCAACATCTTTGGCAACAACTTTCTTTTTATTTTCTTTATTTTTTCCAATTCCAGTTGCCATGAAATGTCCTAATTATGGCTAATTATGTATGCATGAAATATGCAAAGTAAAGTTTGTGGACTAATGAGATGAGCTGTGATGCTGTGACTTGGTACATGGGTAGAACACTTGAAGAGCTAAAAACGTATGTTAGCTTTTGTCTAATTTCAATTTGCATAATTAATTAGGCCCACTAATTAAAATGTTTAAACATTTCTTAATTAGGACCTAATTAATTATGCAAATGGAAATTAGACAAAAGCTAACGTACGTTTTTAGATCTTCAAGTGTTCTACCCATGTACCAAGTTACATCATCATAGCACAACTCATTAGTCCACAAACTTTACTTTGCATATTTCATGCATACATAATTAGCCATAATTAGGACATTACATGGCAACTGGAATTGGAAAAAACAAAGAAAATAAAAAGAAAGTTGTTGCCAAAGATGTTGGTTTTATGCCTCTTTGACCTACTATATCTCGGCAACCGAAAGTCTGATTGAAATAAAATTTGCAGTTCCAGAATCGTTAGACCAAGGGCTAGAACATATTAGATTTTAAAGGAAATCTAAATTTTTCATCGGCCAATAGAGCCACCTTAAGCTTGAATAATAAAAAAAATGAAACCAATTGGCTGGAAACGCGCAAAAATGTCTAGTTTACTAACTAAAATGGTCCAGAAAACGATCTTGAAACATGTTGCAACGTTGTTATAAAGCTGGAATAAACATTGAAAGCAATTCGCGCGAAGCGCGCAAAAAAAATGCTATTTTAGCACTAAAAAGCTCCAGAAAAACGTTCCTGAGTGTAGAAACTGTCACTTTTTTAAACTAAAATGGTCCAGATAAACGTTCCTTAAGCCATCTTTTTATAACTTGAATAAAGAAACATTGAATCTAACTCGTGCGAAGCGCGCCAACATTTCTAGTTTTTTCCCCTAAAATGGTCCAGAAAACGTTCCTGAAACCATGTTGTTAAGCTTGAATAGCAATGGCGTATAGGTAGGTTATTCATATGGGGGGCGAGAAATGAAAATGAACCGACAAGACTTTTGTGAGCCAAGAAATGCGCGCGAAGCGCGCGAATTTTTTCGACTTTACACCTATTTTTGGCACGATTGAGGTACATTTTGGCTCTAAACAAGCTTGTAGCAAAGAATATTGCAATTTGGGGACACATTATCCGAGCGTAGCGCGCGAAAAATTTTCATCTGTGTACTTTTGACCATCATAATTCCATCAATCCTGTGGTCAAATGAACCGACGTCAATATTGGGGGTGGGGGCGATTGTCCCCCTCACCCCCCCCCCCCCTGGCGACGCCACTGTTGAATAGTTAAATATTAAACACTAATTAGCGCAAAAAAATGGTGTTTTTTTTTTAGGAGGGGCATCGTCCCCACCGTGACAATGATGGGGGGCATCATAAAAAGTGTGGGTTTTTTGGGGGGGCATCGTCCCCACCGTGACAATGATGGGGGGAGCACTCCCCGCTTGCACTGTCTATGCTCGTTACCATTCCTCCTTATCTTCCTTTTTATTTTTAACTCTATTGCAAATGTGGGGGGGGGGGGGCTGTCTCCCTGGTTACACCACTGGTGATTCAGAGGGCCGAGTTGTTGGGTTTTAACTTGCCTGGATGACCTAAACCTCTCCTTGCCTATCAATATTTACTTTCGTTATAAAACACTCACATGGTTCAGAGACGTAGAGAAAAAGTGAGAGACACTATAAAAGCTCCCGGCCTCTCCTTTTCCCTCCCCTCCTCCTCCCCTCCTCCTCCCGGGCACTCAACTTTTTTGGGGGGTAGGGGTGTGCCACCCAGGGTCTCAATCAGGGGGGCTACAGAACTGAACTGAGTGGATTTTATGACAAAAAATAGGGTCTTAGGAACTGATTTTTTTCTTCAAAAAAGTAGGTCTTGAGAACTGGCCTATGGTTCAATTTTGATTAGCAAGAACGCAAATTTGCGATTTTTTGGGGCTTGAAGAATTGGGGTTTGGAACGCAAAATTTCGCGATTTTTGAATTTTCTATCAAATTGGAGTCTTAAGAACTGATGCAGGCTCAAAAGGGGTGTCATAAGAACTAGCAGCAGAGGGTGAAAAAGGGGGTCTTCAGCGCGGCACATACCTTATTAAATCTATACCCTTTTTACAATGTCAGTGCCCCCGGCTCCTCCTCCCCTCCCTTCCTCCTCTCCCCTCCTCCTCTCCTCCTCTCCCCTCCTCCTCTCCTCCTCTCCTCCCCTCCCCTCCCCCCTCCTCCTCTCCCCTCCCCTCCTCCTCTCCTCCTTTTTTTTTTACCCTCTGGGGACCCGGGGGGCTTGAGCCCCCAAAGCCCCCCCCTTGGCACGAGCCTGATCAGGGTACACCCCATGAGTCATCTCAAATCCCCCTTCCCAAATATTATTGGCGCCAAGTTAAGTTGAGATCGAAGTGCTTTAAACGTTATTCGATGGATTCGCGAATCTATCTGGATTAGGAGGAGAGGCGGCAACAACCAACAAAAACACCTTATGAACGGCGACGAGGGGGCTTACCAACTCAGTCATCTTTACGACCCTCTGATCCAGAGTACGTCATCATCAACATCTGATGACGTCATCATCAAAAAACAGATTAGAAACACTAGCTCTGGATCAAACACAATCCACTGAGGAAGACAACAGACATGTTGTTGAAACCCGTATGGAAAAATAGGAAGTTTCCATTCTGGAATTTTTCTACGAAAAATTCATAATGTTTTTCTTGTATAAATGATGCCAGCTATTAACAAAGTTCAACATAATATTGCACATAAGCTTGATATTAGTAGAGATATTGACGTTTACTATCGCCAATTTGCACGATATGTTCAAACTTTCTTTATGATTGAAAACAAAACGATGGTTAGTCTGAACATGGACTATAAATCCATGGTCTGAGCTGAACATTGTCAGTTATTGACAAGTTAAAGGTAACCAATACCAATTAAATGTCGTATTGGCAGTCAAACATGTTGTAGTCGTATTGGAAATGTAATGGACAGAGAATAACTTCACATGTTTACATGCTGTTTTTACAAAGTGTCCTATAAACAGTTGAATGTTATCGTTTTAAGTGAGAGGAAATATTAATTGTCACATTATTGCGTTTAATCAACGAAAAAAGGTTATCTTGGTATACCATGGATCCGGTATGAACCTCTCTCCTCTTAGTTCGAAATAGTTCTCCTCGACTATCTTCGATAAATGTTTTTTCCAGACCAATGACATGGCAATAAAGCATTTAATTGTTATATACTATTAGTATTATAGAGCTTAACCCATATTTGCGAAGTATTTCTTAGCAGTCAGTTCATAAAATATAATAATATGTGGCTTGTATTTATTTTATTTGAAATCATGTTAGGGATTCTGGGCCAACATAACTGAGTTTTCTGACGACTGCAATGTGTAATAATTTACTCAGTCTTTCCAACTAAATGATTTTAACATGACGAATATTGTTTACTTTCAACTTTCAATTTCAATATTTCAATATAACATATTGATTTTCAATATTTTGTATTACACATGGATTTTAACTAACTAGTGTGTATTAAGGGCTGATATCCAAACTCTCAGCGGTGTTACACCGGTATTACACCGATGTTATACCGGTATTACACCGATATTTGTATAGAATATCGGTGTAATACCGGTATAACATCGGTGTAATACACACAGAAAAATGTTTACATAATTATGTTAAATATAGAACTCCATAATTATTATGTAAACCTTTCACACAGTTTGTGTATAAAATACACAAGTTATGTAAAAATAACTTGTGTATTTTGTACACAACTTAATTGTGTATAAAATACACAAGTTATTTTTACATAACTTGTGTATTTTATACACAAATACTGTGTGAAAGGTTTACATAATAATTATGGAGTTCTATATTTAACATAATTATGTAAACATTTTTCTGTGTGTACCGGTGTAGCACCGCTGAGAGTTTGGATATCAGCCCTAAACCATTATGTGTCGTGATGGCCCAGAACCCCATAAAAGAACAGATGAAGCCTACAATCTTGTCTAGTCATATAAGTAGATCAGCAATATCAGGGAAGTAGAAGCGGCCCATTTCAATTCCAAGGATGCTCTAAGCTGGAGGCTTATCAATGAAATCACTGGTGGGAAAGCATCCACCAAAGGTCCGAGGGAGAATGAGGAAATCACATCAATCCTTTTAAGGATTAATGTGATTGGTTTCATTGTTTCTTTTGTTTAATTGCTCAATGCGCCATGAGTGCTTTGGCAGATTTGCGCGCATTATAAATGTTCAGTATTATTATTATTATTATTTCCTCATCCTCCCTCGTAAACTAAAACAGGTCCTTTCGACAAAGAGGAATATGACAACCTAAAAGGTCACTGGTAGAAGGAAAAAGCAGTGGTGAAGACAACATCCCACCTGAAGTTTCGTAAATATGCGACCTTGATGAAATTGTGTTGAACTTCTGCAATGAAGCATTACTGACTGGGGAAACGAGCCAGTGGTCCGATAGTTCCAATACCAAAATCAGGCAATCTTAGCCTAGGAGGCAACTACTGAGATATCAGCCTAAGTTCTATTATTGCTTGCATTACACGTACTTCGCCTTATCAAATAATGATCCAGTAACCGTCTTTTTCAGATTGAAACGACGGTAATAAATCTACTTCTGCAAAGGACATAATTATGCCCCCACCTGTGTCTTGCCAGAGCACAGAGTACCATTTCCACCGCAATCCTAAGAACGGCCCGAGGGTCTATGAGCTTGGGGAGGTCTGTTTTGGCTGGTGTACTTGAAATTCGAAAGTTGTCTATGGGACTTTTTATGTTGTTTTGTTTTTGATCAAACAGGCAATGATGGAAATAATGTGTCAATATTCATGTTGTTTGCTGTTCGAACGAGAAAAATCCATTGGATAATAACGAAGTTAGCTAATATTAACTGAAAGAAAATGTTAACATTTTACCCAAATGCCTAGATTCAATTAAAATTAGACAATCCTAGTAGCCCAAAGTGTTACTTTTTAAAAGTTGTTGTGGAAAGAAATTCGAACTTTTAACTTCAATTTGTCATAGAAATTAGTGCTACTAAGTATTTGAAGATTTGGTAAATCATGGTGTAGATTGTACCATGGCTAAAGGTCACTCAGCATGTGGTCAGTAGCAGTTTGGTTGGCCAATTCTTAGGCGGATCATGGGTGGATTGAACTATGAGCCCAACGCCCGTCTGTTGAGAGTTGTTAGGTTAAGAAATTCAAACTTTGAACTTGAATTTGTTATAAAATCCAGTCCTATTTAAGATTTTGTCAAATTTCAATAAAATTCACGATGTAGCATACTTAAGAAAAGATTTTAGCTTTAAAAATGAGCCCAATGTGGGTAATTGAAGAAGGTAAAAGTGGCAATCTGTAGACTCCCTCTTGACCATGCAGGTTACTGACATGTGTGACTCAAGGATTTCAATCAAGTCATCGTTGGTACATGCCCTGTGGCAAATGTGAATTGACAGCTTATTTTACATTTCAAAAGTGGTAAGGCTCAATGGCTGCTATGCTACAACAGAATTGAGAGCAGTACTGGTGCACAAAGCATGCACCAAGCATGGCAAAAGAAAACCGGGAAGACCTGCTCTGAAATTTATTTATTTACTCAAGCAGGATACTGGATTGGAGACAAGTAACATAAAGACAGCAATAAATGACCCACGGTTCCGTTACCTGTAGGCCTATGTTATCCAACTTTCTTGACCACGGCTTTGACGCTTTATCCAGGGTGATAAATCATTCCCTCATTACACCATTTATTTGATTTATTTCACACCACCTGTGTCTTGCCAGCGTGCTTGCTACCATTTCCACCGCTGTCCTAAGCATGGCCCAAGGCTCTCTAGTCTGAATGTAACTAGAAGCCCTATATATTACTTTTTTGAAAAATGTTGTTGTGTTGATAAATTCCAACGTTTAACTTTAATTTGTCATAGAAACTAGTGCTATATAAAAATAAATTGCTTTCTTGTCATGTCATTGGTCTGGCAAGACCATAATCGAAGCTAGTCGAGGATAACTATTTCGGACCAAGAGGAGAGAGGTTCATGCCTACAAAGATAACATATTTTCGTTAATTAAACGCAATGATGTGACAATTAATATTTCCTCTCACCTAAAACAATCAAATTCCACTGTTCTATGGGACACTTTGAAAAAACAGCATGTAAACATGTGAAGTTATTATCTGTCCAATTTATTTCCAATATGACAACAACCTGTTTGACTGCCAATACAACAACATTTAATGATAAATAACTTATTAGAATTATTTCTAAATAAACTTTGCTGAATGTTGAAAATAGTATGCAAAAAACATGGTAATATTTTGTCAAATGGATAAGTTATACTAGTATTTCGAATTATCTGTGAAGTATTAACGTAAGAGCGGTAACCAATTGGCATATTTTGATGCAAGAATGACGCAATTCGGTTAAAATTAAGCATAGATATGATGATTTATGTTTCCCTTACCCTGAACTCGTGCAATTTTACTATCAAATGAGACATTCTTTAAAAAGGCCCGTAAAAAAAAATGTGACACCACAATTAGGATGGACTCACTGCCTGGCACTGATCTAGAGGGTCTATACTAACTACCTATGTGGTCAGATTTGAGAAGGTACACTGGTTGAACGATTCACCTTAACTAGGCTTGGTATGAGAGTTAGCCTCCAGACTATAATAAGGCTAATAATTATCATTAGCGTGTTCAGAAAACATGAATTGAGTGAACAAAAAAACCTAAGCTTACCTGTTTGTAGTGAAGATAAAATCGAAGTTACACGTCGATCCAAATTAGAAGTTGTGTTTAGCTCCGTTCCATCCACTCGCCATACTTATACATTATTGTTCTATTGGCTCCAGCGTCCAGGTGATCCATTACATTAATAGTTACATGATTTATCAGGAAAACTCTTCTCCTGAACAAAGAGTTTTTATAAAAATACGAATTAGGGAAAGTTTACTGTGTACCGAATAGGGAGAAACAATACAATGATTATAAACATCAGTGACGTGGTCCGCATGGTTAACTCTCATGAAAACAGTGCACAATGTTTTCTTGCTTGAAAAACTGATTTTCTGGATAGATCTCGACGTTTTCTATTTGGACATATATACTTTGCTATACTTCTGATCGTGTTTTCACTACAAATTTTGCGCTCATATACCCCAAATTAGCGAAATGTCCATGTCCGCGGCATAAAAGTATATGTTGCCTTTATTAATTACAATACGAAAAGTACAACACTTTCTACAAAACGTGTCCTAATTTGTAGGGAACATATAGCGATATTCCATGGTTAGGAAAAAAATGCACATTTTTTACGATGTTAACCTGTTTCAATTTAATATATTCTGTCCGAGATATTGATGTTTATTACGTAACCTGCGATATATAGAATATCAAAGTTGTTCAAAATTACCATTTAAACATTTAAATGTACATATTCTGAATCTAAAAGAACATTGGTATTTGAAAATAATATTTTCTAAATTCTTTAGCAGCATGTCTGACCTTGAGAAAAAAATCAGAATGCTGCAAAGCATGCGACCTCGTTAAGGATGTTTATTACGTTATTCAGATTTCTCCCGACCTATGTATCAAAACACCATTTTTTTTTAAAAACCTATTTGATACATATACATAGACTCTGTGGTTACTTGGAGCACTCACTAGCTCTTTCCAGATCGTCTACATGGTACTATGTGTACGAAAAACGTTTACTACGTTATCGTTTATTACGTTATCGAATAAATCGATAAAGAGACAGCCACACTCTACGACTGTATTAAGCAAAGACATTTGGTAGGCCCTTTTCTCAGGCATACATGGGGAATACTTGTTGAAAGTACAGTGCGAAAAAACACGACGAATGGTTAGAATTCCTTATTTTTTTTCTTGTAAGTAATATGAAAATTAAGCTGAATGAAAGTTGAAGTCATATAGATCTCTTAAGAACATTGAAAATGGACCTATGATATCAGAATGGGGTTCATAATTTGAAGAAATGCAGTAGGTATCGCTAACGTCTACATTGATTGCTTTGTATATATGTTATAAGCTAGCATTAGGCACTGTTGCTGTCGCCAATAACGTAATAAACAGGATAACGTAACCAACCTCATTGTCTATTCTCATTTCTATGTTGGCGGTAATTCAGTAACTTTCATGATTGATGTACTTGAGTATCATACATTGTTATAATTTTAATATGTGGACAATTCTATGTCAGGACTGAAACCACCTTATAATGGATAACGTAATAAACTTTTCATCATTTGATAAATATAATTGCACCCTGTTCATAGTGATTCAACATTTATTATGTGTTTATGAATGTTAACTTAGTGTACATACATATTGTCTCACATACTGACACAATCTCATTTGTTTGCATGGTTCAATGATGCATAGTTCTATGGCTATTGGATAACGTAATAAACCAATTCGTATACAGCCAGCAGGGAGGTCACGCTGCGTGTCAGATTTTGTTATACGCAATAAAACAATGAAGTCTCAGTGACTACAATATTTGCCAGAAATAGCTTCGGAAAATGGTCTATTTGGGCATCTCAAAAACTGAGAAACGTGTTAAAAATCATGTAGAATTTTAGAGGAGGGTCATTAGCATCTGCAGAACGGTCAAATGTATAATATTAAACACGTTTTGTGACCAAATTTATGTCGTAAAATGTTGGAAAATTCACGTTTTGAAAATCTGTGGTCTTCGAAATTACAGGAATCCTAACTCATTCTAAACCTCACCAAATCATGAAATGAACCCTCGTCTACAAAAAAGTCCATGTACGTATTGCTCTATCTGCTTGGAGATAGCGAAGACCACGCAAACATCATAGCTTCATACAACGGAATGAAATCCGCCATAGAGATTACATAGCGAAAATCGTAGAGATTTGCACTGCAGTCCTCTGTGTAGGGAGTGTTGACAAAAGCAAGGTCGTTCGGCTATTGTGTTTGTGCATGTTTGTGACGACTGACCCCGTTTAACAATCTTCATAGCTTTCATATAGGGCTTGGGTGACCTAACTATTGACTGTATAATTGTGTGAATAAATATACCTAGCTGAAACAGCTGCAATATTTGTCATCAACTTTGTTTTGTTTTTGTTATCATTATTATACAGAAATATGTGCGACACAGTGCAAAAAACCAATGGCGATACCGGCAGAACCAAATGGAATAGTGGAGACAAAAAATGTCATCAGAGTACAGTCTTATTAACAAATCTACTACCATCATTTTAAATAAAACAAATCAATATCTTACTAATTTTAAGAGATAAAAGGCTATTCAGTATTTAGTGCTATTAAAATTTACATAAAGGTAATAATGTCATGGTCTAACAACATACCTGTAAAGTGCCATGTTACATCTGTCGATTTAGTGACTATGTTTATTACGTTATTCACCATATTTACCCTACATCAAAAGAGCAAGTCGACAATTATATAGAACTGTCTTTCGGTGGACTTTGGGCAACTTAACTTACTAAAATACCATTAACTAGGTATTGCTGAATACACTGATGGTGCTTTTAAGCAAATGAAATATACATTTCTATGTACTAAAATACATAGAAATGTATATTTCATTTGATAGTACTTACAATGTAGTTCTGTTTATTATCATTGTGGATGTTTAGAATTTGAGGTATAGAATATGTGCTTGTGTCATTTAAAACAAGTTAAGTGAGATTATATATATGGTAAGCATTATTACTTTTTGTTTGTTTTTCCGTTGGTAAAAGAAGATTGAATATAAAATAAATGTGTTGTGATGAAAAACTAAGCGTTTGAAAAGTATGCACTAAACAGTTTTGCGACTATGTTTATTACGTTATCCATCCTCGTCGTTGAAATTGCATTCTGGTGTAATTTACAAGTGTGTATACTGCTTTTTACTGCTTTATATTGTCAAATGGGCTTCACTATATGGCGACAAGATGTTTGTGTACAAAATAAACTGACTTGGTCGATGTTGAATATATTTCTTTACATGTGTTTGTATATGTTTATTACGTTACCCACCCCATATAGTCCGAGTACCAATGCCAGCGTTATTAGTAAAGCATAATATGTATTGTTTCTGAGGTAACTTTTAAAAACACATTATAACGATTGGAAAAATATACGATTAAAGATATATTTTATACGTTGCACAAATATATTAATTTTGGAAAACCGTGCACTTTTAGATTTAAAGCTGAGGTTCTTACAGTAATGTGAAGACCAACAACGATTCATAATACTTGCAATTTACAATATTACATTGCATTTTGTTCGCTGTAATTGATAGAAATATGCTTTCGTAACTACGATTTTGTGTTTTTGGCATCACAGTTTGTAAACTCGTTTTAATTTAGAGCTGATAGGCAGTAGATAACGTAATAAACATGGAAAAAATCTGCAAACAAGTGATATTATAATATAAATTCAACGTTATATTGTACAAAAATGCAATGAGTACTTTCAGTGAAAGAAAGAAAGAAAGAAAGAAAGAAAGAAAGAAAGAGAGAGAGAAAGAAAGAAAGAAAGAAAGAAAGAAAGAAAGAAAGAAAGAAAGAAAGAAAGAAAGAAAGAAAGAAAGAAAGAAAGAAAGAAAGAAAGAAAGAAAGAAAGAAAGAAAGAAAGAAAGAAAGAAAGAAAGAAAGAAAGAAAGAAAGAAAGAAAGAAAGAAAGAAAGAAAGAAAGAAAGAAAGAAAGAAAGAAAGAAAGAAAGAAAGAAAGAAAGAAAGAAAGAAAGAAAGAAAGAAAGAAAGAAAGAAAGAAAGAAAGAAAGAAAGAAAGAACGAAAGAACGAAAGAAAGAAAGAAAGAAAGAAAGTTGTCCGATCAAACGTGAAGTCGTAGCTACGCCACTAGAGATTCGTACTCGGTACCTTCAGCTTTCTAAAATATAAGCGTATAGTTAAACCATGGACATAAGTCCATGGGTAAACAATAGTTTACGACTACATCCCTGATTAAAAGTTGTTACATATGCTTGACAAGTCTTCTGGTATTAGATATTAGAATATATATAAAAGTACCTTTTAAATGAGACCAACGTGGTGGTTGTGCCATACAAATGAATTATTGTATATTGAACGTATGCATTGGGATTGTTGGTTTCATTTTCTACATAGACAAGAGTTAGTACATTGCATCGCCGCCACCACCATGATTCATTGACGATGCGACACCAAAAGACCCCGCAAACGCGACCACCCTTTTGATGCTGAGTTCTAAACCCATAACCTCCCCTAAAGGCCCTGTCACACCATGACGTATCGCCTGAATGTATGCCAACGTATGCGAAAATATCAAAAATACGTTGGTGTACGTTGTTGTACGCTGATATAAGTTAGGGTAAGTTGGGGATACGTCGTTTACGTTAAGAGCACGCTGTGTGATACGCTGTGAACATTTGGAACACGTCGAGCCCGCGAAAAATGATAGAGCATGTTCAAAATGTATCGGCGTACTCAACGTGTGCTTACTATAGTCGTGGTCAGAATATTTCGGCACTTTTTCTGTGACAAACTGCGTACAGCGTAAACACGGAAGTGCGTTGTAGAACAGCGTCACAACAGCGTTATCTTTGAGCAGTTCGACGCGTCGCGGCCCCTGTAATCCGATTGGCCGCGATCGTATCTATGGGTCATGAATGTCCCCGCCCACACGCTCATTAACTAGACGCGCGCATTGGCGGTTTTAAAAAGTGCTGAAGTATTCTGGCGACGACTATACGTACGTTCTGCATAAGTTCCCTGTACGTTCGTGGTACGTTAGACATACGTCGACATATGCTGACATACGTTAGAGGTACGTTACTCGTAAGTTGGTATACAGGGTGACCCAAAAAAATGTTAACACTCCGGGCACATAAGATACATTAAAAGGACAGGAACACACGGGTCTAATCTTGATGTATTATGAAAGCTGAGTAAATAAGCTTTCATTTGCATTTTATTGCGTTCCAATTGGTTATTTAGAACGGGAGATATGCTTCAGCAAACATGAGGAAGCAAAATCGGCTTGGTCCAATCCTCTCAGTATGAAAGTAAAGCTTTTAAGGGGAGACTGAACATTTAGATTCCACGCCAGTAAATAATTTCAGTCCTTGTAGAGACGACAATCAAAAGTTTTTTCTTAGCTTTCATCCTGTGGCCCATTGATTATAGAATTAATCAGAAATGGTACTTATTGCTCCCAAATGATTAAAGTTGTAGTTTAATCCTGATTTTAGGACTACTACCTAATACCACAGTGGAAAAAGACATATTTTCAATGCATTTTGTAGGTTTTTTGGATGTATTTTGATTGTAAATGATCTGGCAACATTTCTCAACTTTTTCTGATAAATGAGGGCGCTACATCAATTGTCCAACTTTGGGGTCTTATTTCTCAGAACTTTCGGGGATACCATATATATTTGTTTTGATTAAATGATCAAATATATCATGAAATTTAAGGAAAATGTCAAATTGAAAATTCCAGTCGCTTTATAAGCGAGAAAATGGGCTTTTTGTAACTACCATTTTACATGTAAACGCATAGGGAAACCATTTGGTGGTGTGAATTCTGAAGATACTGGTCTTTGCTGGAGTGTTATGATATCGCCTGCTTAATATCGGCTGTTTTGATGATATTTTGAATGAGTCTTCTACCACAAAAGTTCAATTTACTTGAAATTCACTGCGATCGGGTTCAATTTGACATTTCTACTACTAAACAATGGTAAGATAGGGCAAAATATTCGATTTCATAAGCAAATTATACAGGCAAATTACTCGATGAAAAAATAGCTCACCGAATTCGACAGTCTTGTCATCATCGGCAACAGTGTAAAAAAAGTGAAATCATTGATAAGCTTACTACATCATGCCATTCACCTACTATGTTACGGTCATATTAGAAGCTCAAATTATAATAAATAGCTGCCTTGAAGTATACTCGCCTTGCAAACAAGGTCAATCTGAGAGTTGGTGGAAAGTGAAATTAAGATTAAGGTGGTGTCTTTTTTATGTTGAAATCAGTGTTAAAAAGATTAGTCTAGATCCCTAGGCTATGCCAGAGACCGGAGGTCCAGTCTACCTTGAAGCAGCTATTTAATGACTCAGGTTAGTTTTGTGCTGAATCAAGGCATACAATATCGGCTAGTTGAATTGATAAAGCTTCAAAATTCAACAGTGTGGGAAGGATACATTGCCTAGCTATTGGATTTTGAAGCTTACTTTGAACTCTAGCCTAAATTAGTGTTATGTGTGCAAATTGGGGACATATTTTCAATTGCTACATCTAATAGATTCATTTGCCAGTCATAAATTATCCCCCGATCAAATCATCATGCGCCCCCCCCCCCATGTATAAAAAAAAAGTTTTTAAAATTAAGGGGTCTAGAGGGTTTCAGTATATATGATCAAAAAGTGTTTAAAAAGTACATTGATTAGATCAATTCACATGATCAGGTTTTATGTGATTCAGCATAATGTGCATGTAGGGCAGGCCAAATATCCAACCTAATCATATTTCATGGTATTTCACACTAAACTAACACAGTGCTCCACTTTGCTGTAAAAATTACAAAAGCAGGTGAAAAGATGTAAATTAACATTATAATGACTAAAATGGACACTGTTACTTCTTCTTTCCACATTCAGTCCTAAAATATTAATTGGTGTGACCCAAAAAGCCCAGGTTATATTTTGACAATTTGCTGTCTTCAGTAGATAGTACATGTTTAAGGGGTAGGCCAAGATTGGCTCTGATTTGAAATGGTAAAAAAATCTTGGGTAGCTCATTGTTTTTGCAAAAGAATAGTTTTTATATCATTATGAGGATTGAAATTGAAAGTAAAAACAATAAAAATTAAAACAATTGTCCCTTTAGATTCCACGCCAGTAAATAATTTCAGTCCTTGTAGAGACGACAATCAAAAGTTTTTTCTTAGCTTTCATCCTGTGGCCCATTGATTATAGAATTAATCAGAAATGGTACTTATTGCTCCCAAATGATTAAAGTTGTAGTTTAATCCTGATTTTAGGACTACTACCTAATACCACAGTGGAAAAAGACATATTTTCAATGCATTTTGTAGGTTTTTTGGATGTATTTTGATTGTAAATGATCTGGCAACATTTCTCAACTTTTTCTGATAAATGAGGGCGCTACATCAATTGTCCAACTTTGGGGTCTTATTTCTCAGAACTTTCGGGGATACCATATATATTTGTTTTGATTAAATGATCAAATATATCATGAAATTTAAGGAAAATGTCAAATTGAAAATTCCAGTCGCTTTATAAGCGAGAAAATGGGCTTTTTGTAACTACCATTTTACATGTAAACGCATAGGGAAACCATTTGGTGGTGTGAATTCTGAAAATGCTATTTTTCAAAGTACTTAACCTATACACTTGAACTTTGGTCAGAAGATGTATTTTGGCAAGACTTTTCATTTTAAGCGAAAAAAATTACGTCACGGACACCGTTGCCATGGTAACGGCGGCCATCTTGGATTTTAAAAGCACTTTTTGCGCGCACCTTCTTACGGTAACGGTTTGTCCAATTGTGTTCAAATTTACTACATGTATTACCAATAAGTACATCTTGAATTACTCAGAGCGATTTTTTATTAGAAGTCGTCGTTTTCCGAAACGATACGGTAAAAGTGTTAAAATAGTTGTAATTAATGCAAATTGGACCAAGCCGATTTTGCTTCCTCATGTTTGCTGAAGCATATCTCCCGTTCTAAATAACCAATTGGAACGCAATAAAATGCAAATGAAAGCTTATTTACTCAGCTTTCATAATACATCAAGATTAGACCCGTGTGTTCCTGTCCTTTTAAGATATCTCATGTGCCCGGAGTGTTAACATTTTTTTGGGTCACCCTGTACGTTGATATGATGTACGTCGGCTGAAAATATATAGCTATCTAGCATTGATAAAAACCAAAATATTGCAATTCGTTGGGAAGTTGGGACGTTCTTGGACTCTGACAATTTTCGAGCTATTTTTTTTGTATACGTCGGCATACGTTCAGGCGATTACGCTATGGTATGACAGGGCCTTAGGCCCTTTAAGGCCCTGTCACACCATGGCGTATTGCCTGAACGTATGACAACGTATGCGAAATATCGAGAAATACGTTGGTGTACGTTGGTGTACGCTGATACAAGTTAGGGGTAAGTTGGGGATACGTCGTTTACGTTAAGAGCACGCTGTGATACGTTGTAAAAATTTGGAACACGTCGAGCCCGCGAAAAATTATTGAGCATGCTCAAAATTTATCGACGTACTCAACGTGTGCTTAACTTACGTTCTACATAAGTTCCCGATATGTTCGTGGTACGTTAGAAATACGTTTACATACGTTGACATACGTTAGACATACGTTGACCTATACATTTACCCTTCTAGATATTTTAATAGTTATCATCTAGGCTGCGTTTACTTGGACTGGCAACACTTGTCCCGCCGTGTACGAACTCAATTTCTGCAGCGGTATAAGTCACGTGTTCGTTGTACGCCGAGGATACGCTGAGGATACGTCGAACACGGCAGACATACGCTACGAATACGTTAAGCATACGTTGGTCATACGCTCGCCGATCGCATACGCTGTGATACGCTGTGATAAGTTTGTTATAAGGGAGCAGTTCCATTTATACGCGATAAATTTATCGCGACTGTATCGGGGCCTGATATGTTTTGGACCCGATGTTTTTCAAGTTGATTCGCGATAAAATAGTCATCAGGCCCCGATAAAATAGACATCGGGGCCCGATACGAGGCCTCTGCCATACCCTGGGGTATGTTTAGCAAATAGAGCGGGACATTGTTTAGCAAATACATGAGGATAATACAATTTACGTTAAACATCCATAATCAATAACATTATCTCTAAAAACATGAAATGCTGAATTTGTACCTTACAACTAGAATAAATAGCCCGAAGCTCTATTTACATACCGACCACTTATCTTTCGTTATATTTAAACAAGCGGTAATACGCTACTCGATAAATAATCCTTTGCTTCTCGCAACTGTTCGCGCTAAAAATCTCATCGGGGCCTGATAAAAAACTCATCGGGGCCCGGAACATTCTCGCAATTTTGATCGCGTACAAATGGAACTGCTCCCTAAGTTAGTGATACGCTATCAATACGTTAGTCATACGCTATGTATACGTTCAAAAAGCTATATGTATACGCTATGGATACGTCCATTCCTTCACCGATGTCGACTTTTCCTACGCAATTCTTTGAGCTATTTTTTGAATACGTCGGCATACGTTCAGGCCACGTTCAGGCCATACGCTATGGTGTGACAGGGCCTTAAATAAAAATGGCATCATATCAAAAGAAGTGGGCAGAGGTGGTCAGGCGGTTACAGGATTGTGATCAGAGTGGCGTGGACATACCCAACTAATGTTAGTTTATATACATTTGAGCATCCGGTGGACGAGCCGTCCCCCCTGTTACGACTCTGGTCAAATGCCGAATCTATGCTATATTTGACATTCGGTTGCAATTTTGACCCTTTGTAATCTAGAAATCGCACCAAATACCATAACGGTCTACGGAATAGATCTCAATAATCAAGAGTGTCATTGCAGCGTAGATAGGGACGTTTACCTTTCTTGTATATTAGAAATACGGGAACTGGTGAGTGGGAGACTAAATAATCATAACATGCACTAAAGGACACGCCCCCCCCCCCCCCCCCCCCCCCCCCCCGCTACACCACTCCCAGTGACCCTGAAGTAATTTAAGCTGATAGCATGCACTTTCATTATAGAATATTTTACTACGTCATTTCAAAGGAAATGTGTATTTTCTCTTTCAAATTAATCGTTATAATTACAAAAGGTTTCTACAAAATGCCCGTTAAAAACAAGAGAGGATGTGTTCAATAGAAGCAGCTGGCAGCTGTCGTTGTATTTGTGAGGGTTTAATTGATTGATTGATTACCCAAAACTTTCGTGAACGTTTTGGTGAATTTGACCAATTCTTGGATTTCTTTTTTTAATAAAAGATTTCAAACATTTTCACAAAAAAACAAAACACATTTTCAAACAATTTTGTCATAACAAATTAAAAATGGAAGGAAACAAATGGGTCAGTTAGGCCCGTAAAACAGGTTTATTTTTCTTAAAAGTGTTTTTTATTAAAGCAAAATAATAGGCTACTTTCTTGTCAACTTTAATTCAGATTTTGTTAGGCACTTAGGTGTGTGATCCGATTTTTTTAAACCTTGCGTGTATTCTTATCTACAAAACAATGATGACAATGTATCAAACAATAGTCCCTTTTTCATTCAATGTCATTCTATAAACAACACTCTCTGGCTGGCCTATCATACTTACCGATAGAGGGCTCACTTATTATTACCGCACCGATCCATTGATCTCGCCCCTCTTTGGCTGGGGCGGCGATAGCTATGATTGATTGATCGGAAACAAGTTGTCATTACATATGAGCAAAACTGAGCTGATTTCCTTTTGGATCGAAGCGTAAGCTTAAAAATAATTCTGATTTTTCTATTATTCTTCGTGATGGTCAAGTTATTAAGTCTAAACAATCTGTGATCTACCTCGGTCTTGAACTTAACCAATATCTTGTAATCAATTTAAAAAAAAAGATCTGCCCAACTCTTGTTTCATTCCTTTTTGATTATCTCATCATGGTATGGTGGTATTCTTAAGTCTCATACTCATATATTTCAATTTGCTCAAAACAAAGTCATATTAACCATGCGGATTTCCAAACGTTGGGCGTTTTGAACATCAATACTAGAGCTGAGCAGTTTCGATTAAACCATGTTTGGAGCATATTTTAAACTGTGAAAGATAAACTTATTGGAAATAAGTTGGCATATTTAGCCAACTTTATGGGCTATCCTGGCATATTGATTTGGTTGTCTATTTTTGTGTGTACTTATTATATATTTGCTCTTTGTGTATTGATTGCTTTGTAATTTTTTGTATTGTTTTGTCAATTTGCCAAATAAACAACAAACAAACAAACAAACAAACATCGCTATAATATAAGGGAAGTGTTTTTAATTTTTAAGTTCCAAAAATTAAGATTCCCAGTTCTGCCTCGTATTGTTACAATGCAATCAATGATTGGAACAGGCTTCCTGAAATTCACCTTTAAAAAACAGATGCTAAAACTCACCTCTTGAATCACATGAATATCTAGTTTTATATTTCCTTGTTTTAATGTTTAGTGTTTTTTATGCATGTTTATATAAATTCTTATTTGTATTTAAGTTTCTATAGCTTAACATGTTATCAAATGTTATGTTTAGCTGTGTGTAGTAATTCTTAATGTGTATATCATTTGTAATCCGTGCAATACTACCTTATGTATGATATATATGATGATATATGCTGAATTAAATCGAATCTAAGGGAGTGGTTTTTGACACAGCAAAGTGAGCTAAAGTGAGCCCTCTTTAGGTCAGACGTTGTTGTTCGATAGAGTGACATGGAAGTGAAACAGGGTGTGCGAAGTCGACTAATTCTACAATTGAGTTTAAAAAAGGTACAAAGGTACATTCAATGATTTTTCTTCTTCTTTTCATTTCCTTTAAAACTATGAAATACACTAACAATAGTTACCAATTATTGTTTTCTTATTCATTACTCCATAAAGTCGTAAACGGGAGAACACTTTGTCAAATGTCTAAAAATATGTTATAATGTCCAGAAAAAACCGCATGTAAAGCCTAAGATTGCCTTTACTGATGTCTGCAACCCACACAAAGTGCAGTCATTCAGGTCGAATACTGAATGGCCTACCTACTAAAATGCTATAGAAAAGTATTTGAAGTATAGGGTATTGCGCAAAACAAAGTCATTCATTGGCGAAATGAACAAACAATGGTCCCTTTAATTCTAGATATGAAATATTGCACAGGAAAGAGTTATAAAAGACCCCAAACCCTTAGATTTTAAGCAAAATGAGGGCGTTTCTCTATTCTTATTCATCGAATTCCTTTATTCCAGTATTAATGAATAATAATAATATACCACATTGGGATAAATCAAAATCATAATAATGATAAAATTGGATGAATTACGCCCAATATGTATTGATCTCGCTAAGAGTTCTAAAATATTGGGCTCGTCGAGCCCAATATTTTTCAAAACTCATAGCTCGACCAAATACATAAATGGGCTCATCTATTCAACTTTATATCAATTTTATGTGATCTTTTCCCAAGTGTTGACATATTTCTTTCTCTCTTAAAGTAAATTTTGACAATCAGGAAAGATTTTTCTGGGCTCATAAATCTATTTTATTGACTGTATTTTCCGTTAAAAAAACCCATCACAGAACTTTACTAAATCATAATGGAAATCTGCTTTCAATTTAAGGAATTTGCAAACATAATTATTTGTTTCGATTTTCATCATAAAGCATTCCGTTGGGGTGTGTTCACTTGTGTATAGACTTTGAAATAATTAGCAAATTTATTGCTCTCTAAGTTATAAGATATTTTAGTTTCATGGTTATAAATGTAATTTGACCACAAAATTCCATTTCGAGGAAAAAATCACAGATAAAGGACGTTCCATGAAATGATCGCATAATATGCCTTTAAAGTCAAATTAAAGTTATCAATGACGTTCTGCTTTTGTAGATGTTGGAGAAAATTCTGCCTACAAAATCCAGACAGTCTCGAAATGTGATTATTAGGAGGCAGATGTTTGTGTTACTCATAATTCTTGTACTCACGCCTAAAATGCACCAATTTAATATAAAAGGTTGTGATTGGTTAAGATAGGGACTTGTTAATACGGTAACGGCTCACAATTGAAAGACGAATAATAAAAGTGAGGAAATTAATCTTTCACCTTTATTGGGTAACCAAATCTTCGAAATCTGTCCATCTATATATAGGTCGCTATAATGACAAACAGCTAAAAACAACCCACTCTCTTTGGGAAGACGACACTATAACTTATATGAAATGCTTATCTTATACGCGAATCTTGTTCACTAATATTGATGGCATATCCTGATCATAGAGACATAAAGTTGAACTAGCCATTGTATCGAGTTCAAATTACAAGTTCTAAGTTCAAATTACATCGAAAAGCAAAGATATAATAAAAAAGTACAATCCCAGTATTGCAATAATATGTAATTGGATATGTTATTCTCTTGTAAACCTATTGTAATAACGAGTATTCTCTCTATGAAATGATGTCAAGCTTTGGCTGTCATATCCGTCTCAATACCAATTTAAATTGATGTTTTATTACATAGCATGTCTAATATAAAATAAAACATTCTGTATTGGTAGTATTTTTTTTAAATATTGCAAGTTCAATCTCGTAGTCAATAATGCTTCAAGTTCTGTTAATTAGCCGATAATACATTAATTGTACCATTAAATTATTGTTATAATTAACCAATTGTTTTGGTACATGCATATTGAAATGTAGGATAGATAATTGATTCGTTAGAAGAGCATCGTGATTTTCCCGACACTCACTTTCCACCTTGTCTTTGTGCACCAGCCTCTCGTTCATGTGACGCTCGAATTGAAATGAGCAACTGAGCAGCGAAGACAATATGGCGTATCAAGACTGGTTGGAAGAGGCCGACGAAACAACTGACGAGATGCGGACTGACAAAAACGAAAAGGATTTAATCAGGGCATGGACGGGGACGATGCGAACGAAAAGGCCAGTATGGGCAGTTAAGAAAAACTTCTGTAACAACTATAAGGACTATCTGTTCAGTTACCAACTTGTGAAAGGCAATATACTCATCAGGAAATTGTGAGAGAGCTTGAAGAAAAAGTGGATAAATGAATTGATATTAACAAATCCTTGAACAGAATGATTCCAAAACACCAGGGCAAATGGAAAGGATTGTTCGACCAGAGTGTGAAGATAAATAAAGAACTATTTAAAAAATATCGTGTATTCTGCTAATACGTAATAATCAATGCAAATATTTCCTGTATTTATTGTAGCAGATAAGAATAAGTTATATGAACTATTATTATAGTCTAACTAAAAGGGCAAATGGGACAACTAAACATATTATAATATAAAGGATGTCCAGTAATTGCAAAGAAACGATGTACATCCCCACACTACCCATAACATAACATTACCGGGTAATACGGAGAAACCCCAAATGAACTCACCGGAATATAAATTATTATATGTGGCATTGACCTTGAACCGATAGGAATCATTGGCCTAGCACACAAAAATGATAATTAACATTGAATTTTACCTAATTGAGGAGAAATTGTAACCGTGAGGGGTATATCTCGTACTTAAACCTTGACCTTGAACCCAACCCACCTGACCAACCTTAAAATCTCAGCGTAAAACTTAATTTTACTCTGGAGCACAGAGTATTCTTTTTGCAATAATGCCAAATTTGATAGAATTTCTTTTTCACATCATATTTATAATGCCTCGATATTATTTGGCCAAAGAGTATGACTCTACCCTTTCGATGTAAAAAAATAGAGTTATCTTTCCTTTTAAACAATTTAAAATAACATTTTCGCCATCAGGAGACTTTTAATTGGTCAAAGAACTTCGCGTTAATTTGTCTTATTTTATTTGGTGTTACAATGTGTCAGTAACGTCTGGTCTTTGTTTCAATAATCCCTATCATTTTCACCTCGGCGCGTACGTTTTCGTCATAAGGGATCGTGACTTGTCCAATGTATTATATTGGATGTTGACGTGAGGGACTAGTTCCAAACGTGGAAGTAACACTTTCACATTTTATTCTTGATATTACCAACTCTTTTTAGTAAATGTAACTCGCTTTTAATCTTGTATGATCGTGTGCTGTGTATGTAATGTTGTAATGTTGATACACAACGTGTTGAAGTTTTGGAGAGATTCCAATGTTTTCAAAACCTGTCACTTTCTGGATGACAAAAATCGTTTGATATTTTACTCCCAATCCCATCATAATGTTTATGTGATAATTTCATAACACCCCATAGCAAAATAAAAAGGCACCCTCCCTGTGACTACCCGATAGTTATCGGATACTCACCGGGTGCTCTCAAGGTGACAAATTTGAAGCGAACCGAAAGCTCCCGCTTGCGGATACCCTTTCAGACAACCAATAGCTAAAGTGGGAAGCCACCCGATGGGTTTCCAGATACTTAGCCACTGAAAAAGGCTCCCAAAAAGGGTCCGCAAACTATAAACATACTTTATATGCTCATTTTGGTATTACTTTTGGCTCTTTCTACAACTATAGATGCCATCATTGGTAAATATGTATATAGCGTCTTCAAGTTGGAGTGGGTACAAAAGGCAGGAGGAGTGGGACAGGCCAGCTGCGATCAGCACGGGGGATAAATTACTAATTTTGGTTATACATGATTATGACATTTCATTTTGGGGCATCAGAGGGGAGCCTTCTGGAAGAGGAAGGAGAGGAGAGGGGGGGGGGGGGGGCATCCAGAAATAATATCTTGTCATCCTGTTCTTCCGCAAACGTCAACTTGATATTGGACGTGAGATCGATCGTGTTTAGATGGTTTGTCTGCAAACTATCGGCACAGAAAAATCGAAAGTTTTTACTCTCAACTGCCTTTGCTATATAAAAGCTATCGGCAAATTTCACATGCATATTAGATCAACGGGTATAGTCACCGGATAACTTTATTTGCAAATTAGGTATGTTCAAAAACTTCTGGATGACCATCGGATGACTACTAGTACAACAAATCATACTTAGTGATATTTGTCATCAGTTGGTATTATTCATCATAGGGTATTTTGCATGTTTCACTATCTGTCCCCATCCTAAGTATGACTCCTTCTAAATATGATTTTCGTGTTAATTTCTGTATCGCTTACCAGAGCTCAAAAACACACTTCTTTGTGCTTGTTCGTATCTACTCTTTCTCATCTATCTTGCCATTCGTTTAATATTTTGTACAAATGCAATATTCCCTTGAAATTTGAGGTGAAATTCTAAGCCAATTCACTTTAACGGCACTCGCGATGTTTATCGAAATCGGCGCCATGTTTTATTATAATAGACTCGTTTCAATACATTCGTAAGTTCGTAAAAAGTGATGTGCGTATAATATAAGATGTTGGCGATGGGAATGAGACTAAATTCACCCCGCAAATCATTTGAGATGCACTCCATTCACTTCATACAGCAAATGAAATTGACAGTTTCTCGCAATACAATTTCCCATACGTTGGTAGGGGAAAAAAAAACCCCACCAACGTATGGGTTTCCTGTACTAGATGACTACCGGATAGCCACCGGATAACTTTCGGGAGACCATCGGATGACTATCGGGAGACCACCGGACGACTATATATCGGAGACCATCGTCGACTTTCAGCCATTTCTGTACAGAAAGTCATCCGATGGTCTCCCGATAGTCATCCGATGGTCTCCCGATAGTCATCCGATGCTCTCCCGATAGTCATCCAGTGGTCTCCCGATAGTCATTCGGTGGTCTCCCGATGTGATCACGGGGGATAAATGACTAATTTTGGTTATACATGATTATGACATTTCATTTGGGGGCATCAGAGGGGAGCCTTCAGGCAGAGGAAGAAGGGTTTAGGGGGGTTACCCCACTGTGCCCCTGCATGTTAATTATTATCTTGATCATTAGCTTATAATTATAAAGCAATTACAGTGCCCTTCGAGGTACTTTTTAAGAAATCTGATTGTATACATTTTGCTTCAATGTGATCTTTTTTGATAAATGTATGCCCATTAATTCTCACGGTGCATTATATAAATTGTACACATCATTCTCACTCACAGTAAAATAAATATATTCGCGTGTTTTTTTTATTTTAGCGGTAGCTGCTTGGGGGGGGGGGGGGGGGGCGAAAATTAATGAAATTTTAGTTTACAGTATACAGTAATCAGATTTATACTCTAAAAGTGGTAATTTGACGCGATTCAATTTTCGCGCTTTGCCGACTTTCAGCCATTTCCTTGTTTTTAAAAGTTCATTACATAGACTTATACACAAAATAAATATGTTCGCGTATTTTTATTTTCGCAGTAGTTGTTTGAAGCGCGGAAATAAATGTAGGATGAACATTTCCACGTTTACAGTAAAAACAGTTTCAGGTCCTAGGAGAAGCCCACCCGGTGGTCTCCTGAAAACCAGGCTGCTTGGAAGCCATCGGATGGTTACCGGATGACTGTATAGAAAGTCATCCGATTGTCTCCCGATAGTCATCCGATGGTCTCCCGATAGTCATCCGTGGTCTCCCGATAGTCATCCGGTGGTCTCCCGATGATTGAATAGACATTTATCCGGTGGCTATCCGGTAGTCATCTGATGGTCATTCAAAAGTTTTTGAACATACCTAATTTGCATTCAAAGTTATCCAGTGATTACCCCATGATCTAATTTGCATGTGAAATTGGCCGATGGCTATCTGGTAAATTCATATTTTTTTTTAGAGTTCAGCTATTCTATACATAGTTATATAACATAATAACAATATATTAAACATACTAGTATCAAGAAGTTACAAATATGAACAAAATATTACTCTACCAGCGAACAGCATGTACCACCAATTATCATTAGCATGAAGATAGATGGCTCATTATCATCACTACGCGACGGTACATGACCCTCGCAGGTGAGTTTGACAAACAAAACAATATATATATAATATGGGCTGTCGTGTACATCTGTTTTACAAGAAAAATATCAAAAACCTACTATTTACTCTGTGCTGTGTAGGCTTTTGCCAACCGTATGCCACATATTTTCACTATGTCTCAAGATACTAATTCTCCATCTTAATTCGTATAGAAACCATTTAAATGCATCAACTGTAAATTTTGTAACTGCATGAACGTAAATATACCTTGATTGCCAATACATGATATTAAAACCGGGATTCACACGTTTTTTATTTACATATACACGAGGTTCTTAAACGAGTACTTATTTCAATAGGCATATTGTTGGCGTTTAATAAAGCAAAACAATACTTTGGAATTGATTTGAAAATAATAAATAGCTCTGCAATCCAGTTGTGCTTGTTTTAAGCTTGTCAAGTATATATGTAGTGGAAAATACACCATCAATATTTATATTAAGGTCATTGATATATATTATATCACTATCAATCCAATGTTTGAAATACACGGTCTTACATGTACCATTGTGCATGATCAGTTCATTTCCCCATATTATATGACTTTTGACCCTTAATGAGTCGTTGATTGGTAAGTTCCTATAATCAGATTATATATTCAGATTTTTTTTGCTATGGGACTGTTTCCAAGGTCCCCTGAAGCTGTTGGGTTTTAGCATGTTTGAATGGTCGCCTGTAATAAACTTCGACTTGGTTCAGAGAAAAAAAAAGAGAGACACTATACACTAATAAAAGCCCAACATACATGATATAACTCATTTAACTTCAATCACACAGACGTTGACAATATAAAGGGTTCAACAAAAGAAAGTATACCACTTTGTTTATGTCATTTTGAGTAATTTCTAATTTGTTGTTGACCAAACAGGCTAGATAGGCATTTAGATGAATATTTTAGGCATAATTTGATACCAAATTTGCCCCCTAACAACAAAGATAAATCATGACTAGCACCATTTAAAGGAAAATATACCATTTTCAAAAGTCGCATTTCCAATACACAGCACGAGAAGATTTGGTTAATCTGTCCATGTTCTTCCCATCCATAACATTCCTTTACATTCAAATCCTTCACCCATGCATCAGTTTACATTTGAATTAGCCCGCGCATTGAGGGATATGCGCGGTGATCAGTACGGGATAAATACGGCATATGTGTGTGTTAACAATTGGCCCTAAAGTTACTCAAAATGACATAAACAAAGTGGTATACTTTCTTTTGTTGAACCCTTTAGATCACTAAGTCTACCCCTCCTCTTCCCTCCAGATTACAGCTCTTGAAATTTATTATTGGACACACACTGTACATTTTTCAAAAATCTTAAAATCTTAGGGGATGCTGTGCACCCCTTTAACAAATTATGGGCAAGCACCCCCACTTCCAACGGGCTTGGGCTTGTTTGACATGAAGTCAAAATTGTCATGCTACTCACCATAGGAGTATATTGGTTATAATGAGGTTGATTAATTATTCATGATATATTTCCAAAGTGACATTTGTATGGGTATTTCAAGAAGGCACATGTTTTCTTCAATTCCATGGAATTGAATAATGTTGCAGATGTTGTAGGAAACATGAATGTAGTAATGAGAAAAGATTCAGCAACACATTTGTTCAACTCGTAGTGAAATATTACACTCCAAATGTAATATATGGGATGATTTTGACACCATAACCAAGTGTAC
This sequence comes from Ophiura sarsii, assembly GCA_035610835.1. Lineage (NCBI taxonomy): Eukaryota > Metazoa > Echinodermata > Ophiuroidea > Amphilepidida > Ophiuridae > Ophiura > Ophiura sarsii. The sequence goes on from CM069448.1 coordinate 33,620,412, forward strand.
ATTCATATAAAGCACCAATCCACAGCATTTACAATGGACAATATAACAACAGATATTAACAAACACCGGCGAAGTCCCAACGAAAAATAAGCAAGGACATTCACCGGTGGGACCTGAACCCCCGACCTCCTGAAGTCTCTAGGCAGGCGCTTTAACCACTCGGCCACTCTTGATACATATAATTCGGCAATTTGAACCAGGGTAAGTATAGGCGATGGGTTTTACAATACATATAACAGAATAAAATGATACACACATACATCATACATTTATCACATACATTTGACGCAATGGAAGAATAAACCGGACCAAAACGTCAACAACTAGTATTACTTAAATGTTTTTCTTTAATTGATTGTTTCGGCAGACCACCTACGCTATGACAACACATGTCAAAACAACGAAGCTGCAACATACGCTGATTGTATTATGTAGGGAATTCTGGCTGGCCATCTATTGATATTGTCTGAGCGGATTGATACCTTATAATGAGTACATATTCACGTTCGTTGTCTCTTGGTAGGTTCAGCAATAGATATAATTTGACTGATTAGCATGCAAAATCACATCCCAAGTTTGACGCCTCAGAGCGCTGGTTAAAGAAGTCGGAATTCCCCAATTGAACTTGAGGAATTGCTGGCTAACCGCGTAGAGCAGAGGTGTTCGACCGTAAACGTGGATACTTTATAGATACGCCTAGCCCGTTCACAGACAAAGGTAATGTAGTCCTGTCAACACTCGGCCGTTGCCAAGAGGAAAACACATTCAATTCGTATTTTGATATACAAATTATTAGTTTACTTTTGATTCTAATTAGATCACGTATACAAATATTGTAGCATACAATACTCACTATTTATGCGTTTTAATTTATGTCAACAGCGATAAAAAATATAGTGGTTATCATTGAATATTGACATCTTGGCATTAAGATTTTCGGAGTTGTTCCGCTTGTGAATTTCTAGTATTGAGGAAGAGCTGTATGGTATAGATGACCTTTTGGGGCTAAATTATGTTGGATTTTTTACCAGCACGGTTAGGGAAGCAAACAGGTACGACGAAGACGGGCGTCTATAGGATACGCCTTGGTAAAACTGTGTGTAAATGTTCTTGCGCTACCACTTAGAAGATCAGTCCGATGGATTAGGATAAGTTGTACCGTCAGTTCTGCGGTTCGCCAAAGGTAATGGGGAATAGTCTCTCCTAGCTAGATCATCAATAATGCTGATAGGACAGCTTTGAACGTTGGAAAGGCATCAAGCCACGCATAGCAGGAAGAATTAGCTGTATTCATTTACTTTGTGTCTCTATGGCCAGGACATGCTATTATTAATATTTTACAATTTTGGTGCATAAGCATCCATACTTGCAACGTAGTTGTCCCAAGAGAGTGGCTTGTTTGTTCATTGTAGCGACCTATATAGATAGATATTATATCCAAATATTTGTTGTCACTCAGTGACCGTAAAAAAACATAATTCCATTCCTTTAACTTTGTCCTTACTATTGATCCGTATCTGCGGTTGCACACCCCGTCCATTTTTAACCAAATCTTTTATGACTAGAAACACGTCCCGCACTTATATTTCAGCTAACTATAGCCTTTGTATATAAACTGACGCATTGTGAGCATGATTACAATATCGACTCTCAAAACAAACTAAGTAACATAAACGTCTGATTCTCAAAAAATCACTTTTTCGAGACTCATGGAAAAAAATCTTAGGAGGACACTTTAGTTAACATATAGCTTTACGCAGCAGCAGAACGTCATTGATAATTTCGGATCTCCCTTGATTATTGGTAATTTGATAAGCTCTTTTAACGTAGGGGCAGAATGTTTCTATTTTGGTGTTAGTTGCGTAGATTCGTGAGCAGACATTCCCTCAGTTTAGTTTTTACACAATAGATATTTTGCCTGATCTAAATCTTTGAAATAAGAAGAAATATCATCATAAACATCAAGATTTCAGTGGGATAAAACATGTTCTCTTTGCAAGAAAAAGGAAGGTCTGTTTTGTCGGCCGAAAACCTTCTGTTTTGTCGGCCATTTTAACTCTCCATTTTCATGAATTTGAGTCTTTGGTTGGATACAGGATGCTCGGCACATGATGCATCAAAGATAAAACTTAAGACTTTTTCTAAATTTGACTTATTTTGACCTTGTCCGACATTTGTGGTCTTAAAATCAAATTAGCTTCTGCCGTAATGTGCCTCGTTTACTCATGTTGGGTCACAAATATCCAAAGACCTTTTCCGTTGGACCTACACGGACGATACAAATTTACTATTTTTCTATACCATGGTCTTGCTACTCTCGTGTATATTCTTAACAACTCTTCATTTTGAAATATCAAAGAACCATAATACAACCGCGCAGAAAATCAAGAAACAATATTTGAAATAAAATCTATTCCGCATCTTTTTTTTAAATTCATGAAATTAAAGATCTTGTGATATGGAGTTCATAAGACGACGCGATTAACGAACAATCTGAGCCTCGAAAGACAGCTTCGTACCGGGCTGAGATATTTCAATAAAAGCTTTACAATGTTATCACCTTCGTTATCAGTTTTAATGTTGCCAAATATGAATGTCAATTGTCAGTGAATATTTTTTTGCGTGGGGTTCTAACGTATATCATGTAAGAGTAAATTAATTTTTAACTCTCTTTATTGATGAAGAAAAAGATCTACTAGTGATATGAGGTCAATAAGAAAAAAACAATAATGACTGACCCGTCATGTAAAGTTTACTAAGCGAATTCCCTTTAAAATATCTCTAAAGTAATTATTTTCACCTCCAGAGCTAATCGAACTAAACCACGTAGTAGTTATGATATGGCAGATTTAGTGGTTGGATTTTACTATTGATTTGATAAAATCACGGTGATACATACATAACAGTATACATTAAACTTTACAATTATGTTCTGCTGTATCAAATCAATTTCGTCATCGACTACAGCAAACATAACGTTAACATTTATTATTATTTGATTTGACAACCAACTTTTACACGCTCGGAGAGAATCAACGTGGCCCAATTTTATGAGATGAGATTAATACACATGTCATAATATGCGCAATTTATTGACAACCAGATGATAAGATTCACATAGCGTATACCTCATGCTTTAGGCTGCACTTCAAAACTAGTACGCATGGCTCATATATATAAATGACTTTTACGATAGGCGATCATGTAATATTTGCATCGCCATACACACAAGCACTCATTAAAATTGAATTTAAACCAAACACTTCTGCATTATGATGGAAATCTTTGCACTGGTCTCAGTTTCTCAATTAAAGTTTAATGGCTGCTTGTATGTATGGTAATTAATTTATTGATTAATTAATTAATTAATTAATTAATTAATTAATTAATTAATTAATTAATTAATTAATTAATTAATCATTTATTTATTTATTTAATTAGTTAATTCATTAATGCGCAAAATTAGTTAATTAATTAATTAATTAATTAGTCAATTCATTAATGCGCAAAATTAGTTAATTAATTAATTAATTTTTGATCCCGGTTAAAAACCGGGATCCTAAATCGGGGTTAGGGTTATGATGTGTCAATTATATTAAAGAAGGAGCATAATGTAATGTCATCAGTTAAGTTTTACAAAATCTTGAGTCTAAATCAAAATAAGAGCTTACTTCGTACATACGTACAAAATGTGTGTATGCTGATCCTTGTATAATACTGATAAACGTTATGACGTGGTACCGCAAAATTTCAATTAAGTTTTTGTAAATAAATGCTCGATTCTAGGCCATTGAGCTGATCTAGCTTAACATCTCCTTCTGTATGAATCTTAGACCTACGTGATCCAAAATGTAAGTCTGTAGGGTTCCAATCTAATTTGAAGCCAATCAGTAGCGTAGCTAGCGGGGGCAGGGGGGCAGACTGCCCCCGGACACCTAAAATGGGGACGGCGAAGCGGAAAAATGGGGACGAGAAGAAGGGGAGAAAAGAGAGAAAGAAGGGGGAAGGAGAGGGAGAAAGAGAAGAGAAAGGGGGAGGAGAGGGAGAAAGAGAAGGGAAAGGGGAAGGAGAGGGGAAAGAGAAGAGAAATGGGGACGAGAAATTGTTGATGTAGTACATTTACTGTGCGATTTATTTTGACTGTGCGAATTTTTTTTGACTGTGCGACATTTTTTGACCTCGCCCAGTTAGTTTTTAAACAGTTAGTTTTTGTTTTTGCTCGTACACATTTAATAATTCAATTGATTAATGATAAATTAATACTAAAAGTATGTCAATACCTGGGCCATTATATTGAATTATTTCATTAAGTCACCATCATGTAAAAAAAACACATAAGGGAATTTCGGGAATCGAACCCGTGTTTTCCGTTTATAAAAGACAGAATCACAGAAGCACGCCACAGAGATTGGACGATAGAAGTGGCATCATGTTATTAATAAACCATTGTACTATTCAATTACACAAAACAGATTTTTATCATGAAAATTGTCCTGCTTAGTATAACATTTGTATGTGATACTCGCCCAAAATATGTTTGTAATGTCATGATAGTCCTTATTTTTGAAAAAGCGGTTACAACTTGGACATTTTTGGCCACAAAAATGGCGTCACTTTGTCCGGAACGTGGGTTTGTCCGGAACGTGGGCCGACTCAACGTGATTTTTTATTTACACTCACCTATGACCTAGCGAGTGACGACATATTTTAAATATTATGGAGGACCATTCACGTCAGAATTTTACAGTAAAGTATAGGTTAACACTTGTCATATGCGACAATTAATTTTGTAAGGGGACAATGCTGATTAAGATGATTCCTCATCTATCCCAGCCGCGCCCATGACCAAGACCAACCGTTTCAAGCAGAGCCCAATCCCTTACTTTGTGTCATTATTGAATATGCAATAAGTTGGCACATAAATTCCCCTTATTTCCTTACTTTTCGTATACCCACAGTGGTGGGCGTGTGGTTTGTTTAGGGAGGGGTGTCAAAGTTATCCATGTGTGTGGAGAGGTGACCTACTTCCACAGCTAATTTTGATGTTGTGCTAATTTGTTGCATTTCAAGCCTGGTTTTAGTTTCCCTTAATTTTCATACTTGGATCTGTGGAGTGGTAAAATAAAAATTAAATTTTACGATTGTGTGCCAATATTTTGTATTTAATTTTTTTTTTAAACCCGCCGGAGGGCTAGCTTTGCCTTTTGATAATTGGTATGTCTCTATTAAAAAACTTTTATTAATTGTATATACTCTTAAAATGTAGGCATGTATTAGTGTACATATATTATACATGTTCCATATTTATATAAAGTGTGATGATATCTATTTTTTTGTTCAAGTTAATTTAATTGTTTTAATGTTTTTAATTTGTGTGCAATTTTAATGTAATATTCCCTGTAATTTGGCCTTTGGCCACCATTGCGAAATAAATATGAATCTATCTAATCTATCTATCTAATGTGGATATTTAACTCGCTAGTTACTATTCTGGTGTTACTCGCCAGTTATGCTCTCATAATTACATCGTTAGTAAGTTACGCTACATCACAGTTAGGGCCAGTGGCGTAGCTCAGGGGGGGGGGGGGGGCAGGGGGGCAGTTGCCCCCCCCCCCCCCCCCCTGACAGAATGTTTTTGTGCCCCCGCCCCTCTCTTTGGATATAGTGTTTATATGCGGGGTAACCATTTAAAAATGACCATTTTAGCCTGGTTTTTCAAAATAAATGACCATTTTTGTTGAAAAACTGCTTAAAACCCTGAGGATTGGGCAATATTTGTTGACTACAGTGCTTTTTTGACTGGGAAACTTTGTGTCCGTGCGAAATATTTTGACCGTGCGAAATTTTTTGCCCCGATTCTTGTGTTGACATAGAAGTCAAATCATCTTGCAAATTTCAGTTTATTAATGCGGATAAATGTTCGTCTCATTATGCGACTAAATCGTGATTCGCATCATTTAGAGAATAAAATATAGTACGAAGCTGTTATACGGTGGTCTCATAGGTTGTTAGCTATAATAGGCTGTATCGTGATATTTAGATATGTGACAGGCTTATGTGTTTTCATTTAATTCAACAGCGACAAAAAACCAATAGTGGTTATCATTACACTCCCTGTCATAATGCCTTGGACATAATTCCATCAAATCATGCGTTTGTATGTGCGTAGGTGCGCATTGCAATGCGTAGGTGCGATTGTGCGTAAACCCGGAAGTGCGTACCGGCCCTTTAAACAAACAATCGCGCATTCTTATTGGTCAATCGTGAATTCGTCACACGCCGTGATTAACGGCGCGTGACCTTAGTCACGCTATTCATGAATATGCATGTCGAGATGAATATTTGTTCGCGCCTGTCAAGCATTTTGACGTCGCGCCCCGCAAACAACAACAAAATAAGCTCTCGTGAAATAACGCAAATTTATACCCAAGGAACTATGACAGGGAGTATAGATACTGACATCTTTGGATTTACATTTTAGAAGTTGTTCCGCTTCAATTCCTACTATTTTGAAAAGGAAGGGCATTTCATATACTGGCTGTAGACGACATTATTGTTCTTTTGTGGCTAAATTATGTCGGATTTGGAGATTTAACAGCACGGTCATGGAAGCCAACAGATACGAGGAAGAAGGGCGTCTATCTGATACGCCTTGGTAACAGTGTAAATGTTCTTGAGCTACCACTTAGAAGATCAGTCCGATAAAGTAGGGTAAGCTGTATCGTTAGTGCTGCGGTTCGCCAGAGGTTGAATGGGAATTAGTCTCTCCTAGCTTCCTAGCTAGATCAATAATGTTGATAGGACAGGAAAGGCATCAAGCCACACAGAGCGAGCACAATTAGCTTGTTTTCATTTACTTCGTGTCTCTGTGGCCAGGACATGCTATTTTTAATATTTTACCATTTGGGCGCAGGACGAACATTCCATACTTGCAACGTAGTCGTCCCAAAGAGAGAGACATGTTTGTTCATTATAGCGACCTATATATATAGATAGATGCAGGTATATACGAGGGGCATTCAAAAAATACCTGCAACCATTGAAAATCTCTGAACCGTGACACGTGTGGGTAAAATAAACTTATGATACTTAAACTATAAGTCTCACTCTTTTCTCACAGAAAATCTCGAACACGTAGGTCATTTTTATCATTACATTTCAGCACTGTGAATAGCGTGATCTCAGGGCACTGGTTAGGGAATTAAATGTAACAATGGCGGGAAATTTGAAAGACAAGTTGATGGCATGCATTAAGTGCAACATTGGAAACTGCATCATTTGTTATTCAAATGGCCACTGCTTCATCAATATTGGTGCTATTGTGACAAATGAGGTGTCAAATGCGCAGGAGAAAATTTCAATTCTTCCCATATTTCGAATTTATTAAGGGTCTTAGAAAATAAACACAGGGTGTCTCGAGGAAAGTGGTTACTTTATTTTTATGCAGTGTTTATATGCGTTAACAGTGTTAATATTGGCGATTTATAATGCTGATTCTCGTCAAAATTCAGTACCCAGAGACCATGATGTTTGTAATAGTACTGAAATTACATGATAAAAATGACCCACATGCTCCAATTTTTTTTCCGTGAGAAAGGGGTAAGACTTAATACAGTTTAAGTATCATAAGTTTATTTTATTGACACATGTCACGGTTCAGAGATTTTCAACGGTTGCAGGTATTTATTGAATGCCAGACTATTATTAACAAAGTCATTTATTTACGAAATGATAAATTACCTTTTTGGTGTATTTTGGTTTGCATCCAAAGATCAGCTGTGTAAAAGTGATTATCACATTTTTGAAACTATTGGCCTTCGAATATCCGCAACAAACACCAAAATATAAACATTATGCCCATCCCGAGTAAAAGCTATACTATGTGATCTATTTCAAATGTTGACGCATGTCTTTCTCCAGCGCTTTTGGATTCATAAATCTTGACTGTTTTTACCGTTAAAAAAACCCATCACAGAACTTTACTAAATCACGGAAATCTGCTATCAATTTAAGGAATTTTTCATTTCACATAATATTTGTTTCGATTTCATCGTAAAGCATTCCGTAGGGGTGTGTTCACTTGTGTACAGTTGCGGTAGTAACCAGAAACACTGTAAACGGCGTTATCACGGTGTCAAATACGAACAAAAAACACGTATATATAAATTGTCTTGATATCATGACTTATTTCAAAATCTGATTTTGTTTTTAAGGAAAGTAAGTAATTAGAAAATGTATTGCTCTGTAAATTATAAGATATTTTAGTTTCATGGTTATCAATGTAATTTGACACCAAAATTGCATTTTTAGGAATAATAGAGGGCGTTCCATAAAAAAGATATGCCATTAAAAGAGCTTATCAAATTAATGATAAAGGGAGATCTGAAGTTATCAATGACGTTTTGCTGCTGCGTAAAAGTAGATGTTGGAGAAAATTCTGCCTAAAGAATCCACGAGTCTTGAAATGTGATTATTAAGAGACAGCTGTTGTGTTACTCATAATTCTTGTAATCACGCCTAAAATGCATCAATTTAATATAAAAGGTTGTGATTGGTTAAGATAGGGACTTGTTACCACGGTAACGGCTCACAAACGAATAATAAAAGTGGGGAAATTAATCTTTCACCTTTATTGGGTAACCAAATCTTCGATCTGTCAAACTATATAGGTCGCTATAATGACAAACAGCTATAAACAACCCACTCTCTTTGGGAAGACGACACTATAAGGATATATGAAATGCTTATCTTATACGCGAATCTTGTTCACTAATATTGATGGCATATCCTGATCACAGAGACATGGAGTGAATTAACCTTTGTATCGAGTTCAAATTAAAAGTTCAAATTACATCGAAAAGCAAAGCAATAATAATAGAAATACAATCCTAATATTGCAATAATATGTAATTGTATACGTTATGCTCTTGCATACCTATTGTGGCAACGAGTATTCTCTCTGTAAAATAAAATAATGTCAAGCTTTGGCTGTCTTATTCGTCTCAAGTAGCAATTTAAAGTTATGTTTTATTGCATAGCATGCCTAATACAAAATATAACATTCTACATTGTCAGTGTTTTAAAGATATTACAAGTTCAATCTCATAGACAATAATGCTGCAAGTTCAGTTTATTAGATGATGTTATAATTAACAAATTGTTTTGATACAGGCTTATTGAAATGCAGGATAGATAATTGATTCGTTAGAAGTGCATCGTGACTTTCCCGATACTCACTTTCCACCTTGCCTTTGTGCACCACCCTCTCGTTCATGCGACGCTCGAGCAGGAATGAGCAAACGAGCAGCGAAGACAATGGCGTATCAAGACTGGTTGGAAGAGGCCGAGGAAACAACTGACGAGAAGCGGACTGACAAATTAATATGAAATGTAATTCATCAGGGCATGGATGGGGACGATGCGAATGAAAAGGCCAATATGGGCAGTAAAGAAACACTTCTTTAACAACTATAAGGACTTTCTATCCAGTTACCTACTTGTGAAAGGCAATATACTCATCAAGAAATTGTGAGAGAGCTTGAAGAAAATGTAGATAAAGGAATGGATATCAATAAAGCCTTGAATAGAGTGATACCAAAACACCATGCCAAATTTAAAGGATTAATCCACCAGTATGAAAAGGAAGACAATGATGATTAAAGTACTATTTAAACAAATATATATATTGTATTCTGCTAATACGCTAATTCTGCTAATGATCAATGCAAATCTTTCCTGTATTTATTGTAGCAGCTAAGAATAAGTTACATGAACTATTATTATGTATCAATAAATAAACGAGAAAATGTTGAAATATTTCCTTTATTTTGCATCCATATGTTCAGAGGTGTGTGTGTATTATATAGTACATACATTCTTATTTTGAAATGTGTATCTATAGATAGTTTAATTACATGATTAATACATAAGGAGACCTCCAGATCCTGTCATAGTAAACGCACCCGTGACTAGCTTTCAAATCAAATGAAAAACATAACCATATAGGGTGAAGTCTAACTAAAAGGGCAAATGGGACAACTAAACATAATATTATAATACAAAGGATGTCCAGTAATTGCAAAGACACAATGTACACACACTCCCTACTACCTATAACATAATATCACCTGGTAATAAGTAGAAACCCCAAATGATCTCACCGAAATATGACATTGACCTTGAACCGGAGGGAATCATTGTTACCTAATTGTGTAGAAATTGTAACATTGAGGGATGAGGGGTCTATCTTGTACTCAAACCTTGACCTTGAACCCGACCCACCTGACCTACCTTAAACTCCTGGTCGTAATGGTACCTACTATACTACTTAGGGTGTATCTTTTCCGACGTGGCAATATTTGTACGATAGGTTATGAATATATTACTTATCGTAATTCTCAGCGTAAAACTTTTAAATTTAAAAAATTTACTCTGGGGTACAGAGTATTCATTTTGCAACAACGCCAAATTTGTTAGTATTTCTTATTCACATCATATTTATAATGAGTTTCGTGCTTCGATATTATTATATTTGGTGTTACAATGTGTCAGTAACGTCTGGTCTTTGTTTTAATAATCCCCCATCATTTTCACCTCGGCGCGTACATTTGCATCATAAGGGATCGTGACATGTCCAATGTATTATATTAGATATTGACGTAAGGGACTACTTCCAAACGTTGAAGTAACACTTTCACATACTATTCTTGATATTACCAACTCTTTAGTAAATGTAACTCTGGATGAACAAAAATCGTTTGATATTTTCAACCCCATTCCCATAATGTTTATGCAATAATTTCATAACACCGTCTCCAAGCAAAGGTCTGAAAGGTCTAATGTCCGTGAACAGATACATCAGGTCTGAAGATAATCCTGTGAGAATTGTTTTTTTAAGCAAGACCAAAGGCAGATTGAGATGAAAAACTTACGCTTTTTCTGTTACGATAGTTTGTAGAAAAACCATCTAAACACGATTGATCACAAGTCCAATATCAAGTTTACGTTTGCGGAAAAACAGGATGACAATATATTATTTCTGGATGCTATCATTATACGGAAACCACACAACTCAGTTAAATTATTGGTGAACAGGAAAAGAATCACACAGACCAACTTGTTTTTCAACTCCCACAATTCACTTCACCAAAAGCTAGGCGTTTTCAGAACGCTTCTCGACAGAAATGAAAAAATAGTCATCGAAAAAGACGATCAACATAAAGACGAGGAACACATTAGAGAAGCTCTTGCTGGAGTTGGCTACCTCAAGTAGACAGTGGATAAACTAGAGAAACAAATGAAAGGAAAAAAAGACAAGAAACAGATCTGTATCTTGTTGCTGAGAAACAGCTATCACGAGGCTATAGGGAAAATCATGTTATTGAATGGAATGAGGCCTCAATTTTGGGTAGAGAAGAGAACAAACAGAAAGGCACGTTAAAACGTACAACTCTATTCTTTACGTCAGTGATGTAGACGTATAATGGTTTATTGCTGTATATATGTCACACATGTTTTAATACAATAATGTCAATCCTGTCAAACATGTCCAATCCAATCTCTTTTCATAAAGGTCTATAACTAGTTAAGCTGAAAGGGCGAAGGTTTAATACTTAACTTGGATACTTGGATACTTGCTAGATTACTTCTTTTCTCCAAAAGGGGTGAACTCCCAGCTGATCCTTAAAATATACCACTAAAGGTGAACAAGATAGCTGTTCTGGGCAAATTATTCCAAGGCTGGCCTAATCGATTTATTTGAGTACAAACGATTAGTAAACTCTGTTTTTATACGCCTGAATTTTAGAATGACCTCTATCTATTGGGAAAGGACACTATTTGCCAGCCGGAGTTTTGTATGTGTTGATAGGCAGTCTGTTGGACGAAGTATCACTCGTTTTTGTCATTTTATGTCTTTGCAAAGGTTGATGTATTGGTACTAGTTTAAACGCATGCAGAAGACTGGGCAGGTAATTATAACACTTATACACTAGCAACCAAAAGTATTAGGAAACCTTTTAAGAAAACACCGTGAGAGTATATTGGCTATAATGAGGTTGATTAATTATTCATGATTTATATCCAAAGTGACATGTGTATGTGTATTTGAAGAAGGCATACGTTTTCTTCAATTCCATGGAATTGAATAAGTAGATGTTATAAGGAACATGAATGTATTAATGAGAAGAGATTCAGCAACACATTTGTTCAACTCGTAGTGAAATATTACACTCCAAATTTAATATATGGGATGATTTTGACACCATAACCAAGTGTCCTAATACTTTTGGTTGCTAGTGTACATTCATATAAAGCATCAATCCACAGCGTTTACAATAGACAATATAACAACAGATATTAACAAAAAAACACCGACGAAGTCCCAACGAAAAATACGCAAGGACATTCCCCGGTGAGACTTGAACCCCCGACCTCCTGAAGTCTCTAGGCAGGCGCTTTAACCACTCGGCCACTCTTGCTGATAATACGGCAATTTGAACCAGGGTAAGTGTATAGGCGACGGGATTTACAATACATAACAGAATAAAATGATACATACATCATACATTCATCACATACATTTGACCCAATGGAAGAATACATGTAAACCGGACCAAAACGTCATCAACTAGTATAACTTAAATGTTTTCTTTAATTGATTGTTTCGGCAGACCACCTACGCTATGACAACATATGTCAAAACAACGAAGCTCCAACATACGTTGATTGTATTATGTAGGGAATTCTGGCTGGCCATCTATTGATATTGTCTGAGCGGATTGATACCTTATAATGAGTACATATTCACGTTCGCAGTGTCTCTTGGTAGATTCAGCAATAGATATAATTTGACTTATTAGCATGCGAAATCACATTCCAAGTTTGACGCCTCGGAGCGCTGGTTAAAGAAGACGGAATTCCCCAATTGAACTTGAGGAATTGCTGGCTAACCGCGTAGAGCAGAGGTGTTCGACCGTAAACGTGGATACTTTATAGATACGACTAGCCCGTTCACAGACAAAGTTAATCATGGTAATGTAGTCCTGTCAACACTCGGCCGTTAGCAAGAGTAAAACATATTCAATTCGTATTTTGATATACAATTGTATTAGTTTTACTTTTGATTCTAATTAGATCGCGTGTATAAATATTGTAGTATACAATATTTACCATGTATGTGTTTTAATTTATGTCAACAGCGATAAAAAAAACTGTAGTTATCTTTGAATACTGACATATTGGCATTAATATTTTCGAAGTTGTTCCGCTTGTGAATTCTTAGTATTAAGGAAGAGCTGTATGGTATAGATGACCTTTTGTGGCTAAATTATGTTGGATTTGTGAACAGCAAGGTTATGGAAGCTAACAGATACGACGAAGTCGGGTGTCTATCAGATACGCCTTGGTAACAGTTTGTGTAAATGTTCATGCGCCACCACTTAGAAGATCAGTCTGACGGTAAGCTGTACCGTCAGATCTGTGGTTCGCCAGAGGTAATAGGAATAGTCTCTCCTAGCTAGATCTATACTGCGGACAGGACAGCTTAGAACGATGGAAAGGCATCAACCCACGCAGAGCGGGCACAATTGTCTTCATTTACTTTGTGTCGCTGTGGTCAGGACATGCTACTATTAATATTTTACAATTTGGGCGCAGGATAAGTATCCATACTTGCAACGTAGTCGTCCCAAAGAGAGTGGCTTGTTTATTCATTATAGCGACCTATATACATGTAGATAGATATGTAGGCCTATATCCAAAATATTTGTGTCACTCAGTGACGGTAAAAAACATAATTCCATCCTTTTAACTTTGTCCTTATTATTGACCCGTACTGCGGTTACACACCCCGCCCCTTCTTAACTAAAGCTTTTATGACACGTCCCGCACTTATATTTAGCCAACCATAGCCTTGTATCAAATGACGCATTGTGAGCATGATTACAATATCGAGATTCAAAACATACTAAAGTATTCATTTTAGAGACTCATGGAAAAAAAGTATTTGGAGAACACTTTTGTCAACATAAATAAAGCTTTACGCAGCAGCAGAACGTCATTGACAATCTCGGATCTCCCTTGATTATTGGTAATTTGATAATTGATAATTTAATGTGGGGGCAGAATGTTTCTATTTTAGTGTTAATTGCGTTGATTCGTGAGCAGACATTCACTCAGTATAGGTGGATATTTTGGCTGATCTAAATCTTTGAAATAAGAAGAAATATCCTCATATTATCGAGATTTCAGTGGAATAAAACATGTTTTATTTGCAAGAAAAAGGAATGGCAGTTTTGTCAGCCGAAACCCGTCTAATATTTCCCACGTCTGCCAAAGCGGTAACAGTCACAGAAAGGACGCAACGACTATGTAATATTCTTGTCATAGAACGGCGGTCATAAGCCGAAGTCACTGTCTTGAGAAAGTGAAATAGACTTGGATTAAACCCTCTCTTCAATATTTTTGGGGAAGTGTATTTTTACCCCGTTAAAGCATTTAATACCATTGACCCCTTCATTATGAATGTAAGCTACACCACAATGAGATATCACAATGTAGGTTCTCACAATCTCACCCTACTTTCAAATCGACTTAGTTTACAAACGGTAACCATTTCTGTTATGATGACAAATGTGACCCAGTATGAGTAAATGAAGGGCATATGAAAATGGGACTTATTGATATCATGATAATATGTGTAAGTTACAGAACATTTTGCCACCAAAGTCAATGTTATAATCCATTCCTATCCAAAGTTACAGATTATTGAAAACGATTTTTTCTCTCAAAAAAATCCTTAAATTCAATTAGTCATGTTAGTTTGTTAACAAATCAATAGAGAAAATGAACACTAGATACCTTAAAATGTAGTTTAACTTTTTATTTTCATGAATTTAAGTACTTAGTAAAAGTGGAAATTTTCGCGCTACATTTATTTTCGCGCCTTTCGCGCTAAAATATTCCTTTTGTATGTAGGTCTATGTAAGAAAGCTCAAAATCGCGAAAATAAAAACTTGCAAAATTAGTTTAAAATGTGCAAAGCGAAAATTTAACACGCGAAAATTTCCACTTTTACAGTATTTGGTTGGATAGAGGATGTATCAAATATGAAACATAAGAATATTTCTGAATTTGACTTATTTTGACCTTGTCCCATATTTGTTCTCTTAAATCAAATTAGCTACTGCCGTATTGTGCCTCATTTACTCATGTCCGTCTTTACACGGACGATACAAACTTACTAAACTGCTCACAAAAAGTATCGAAACACTTAGAAATGATCCAATATATAACGGCTCGAAAAGGTATGCATTAATCGAAGCAAATAAACAAGTGCATAATTTTGTTCTGCGTATTTTGACACCTCAATCGTTGAGATACGATGTTGCGGAGCGGAGTTATTGTCATTTCAATGATCGTGGGTCCAGTTTCCAAGGTGACACTCATCCCTATTGAAAATCACGAATCTGATCATTCTAAACAGTAATGCAAACCTCTTTCTATAGGGTGATTGTCACTTTTGAAACTGGACCCACGACCATTGAAATGACAATAACTCCGCTCCGCAACATCGTATCTCATCGATCGAGGTGTCAAAATACGCGGAACAAAATTATACACTTGGTTATTTGCTTCGATTAATGCATACCCTTTCGAGTCGTTATATATTGAATCATTTCTAAGTGTTTCGATACTTTTTGTGAGCAGTTTATTTGTCTATACCATGGTCTTGCTACTCTCATGTATATTCTTAACAACTCTTCATTTTCAAATATGAAGATCCATAATACAACCACGCAGAAAATCAAGAAGCAATATTTGAAATAAAATCTTTTCCGCATCTTTTTTAAATTCATGAAATCAAAGATCTTGTGATATGGAGTTCATTAGACGACGCGATTAACAAACAATCTGAGTCTCGAAACACGGGCCGAGATATTTCCATAAAATCTCTACAATGTTATCTCCTTCGTTATTAGTTTTGATGTTGCCAAATTAAAATGTCAATTGTCAGTGAATATTTTTGCGTGGGGTTCTAACGTATATCATGAAAGTGTAAATTAATTGTTAACTCTCAGTATTGATGAAGAAAAAGATCTATTAGTGAAATTAGGTCAATAATAAAAAAATAAAATAAAAGAATGACCCGTCATGGAAAGTTTAGTTTAGCGAATTCCCTTTTAAAAGATCTCTAACGTAATTATTTTCACTTCCAGAGCAAATCGAAATATGATACCACGTAGTTATGATATGATAAATTTAGTGGTTGGATTTTACTATTAATTTGATAAAATCACGGTGATACACAAATCACAGTATACATTAAACTTTACAATTGTGTTCTGCTGTATCAAATGAACGTGGTTTTATCGGTCTTATTTCGTCATTGATTACAGCAAACATAACGTTAACATTGATTATTATTTGATTTGACAACCGACTTTTACACGCTCGGAGAGAATCAACCTGGCCCAATTTTATGAGATGAGATTAATACACATGTCATAATATGCGCAATTTATTGACAACCAGATAATAAGATATCGAGTGAATAATAGATTCACATAGCGTATACCTCATGCTTTAGGCTGCACTTCAAAACTAGTACGCATGGCTCATACATATAAATGATTCTATGTAAGACTTATACGATAGGCATTTTTCTTCCTCACATTTCCGGCTGGTATAGACAAATTTCCTCAAATTGGCGGGTGCGCAAGTACATACGCAACAACAAAATGTACTATGTAATGTATGTATGCTGATCCTTGTATAAATACTGATAAACATTATGACGTGGTACTGCAAAACGTAAATTAAGTTGTTTTAAATAAATGCCCGACACTAGGCCATTGAGCTGATCTAGCTCATCATCTCCTCCTGTATGAACCCTTTTCCTACGTGATCCAAAATGTCAGTATGTAGGGTTCCAATCTAATTTGAAGCCAATCCACCTATTTTTGACGAATTAGCACATACACTCTTAGAAGGTCAGGATCAAATATGAGACGAAAAATATCAATTTTGATCCAGAAGCGGTATCACATATGAGCTTACCCTTTCCGGATCAAAGTGATCCGACAAGCAGGATCAAAAAGTTTGATCCGAAATGGGATCAAATATTTCTGTCAAATGATACTGAAACGGATCAAAATAAGGATCCTTAATCGGATGTACCTGTAGCTTATGATCCTACTCCAGGATCAAACTGAATCAAAGAAAAAGTGAAAACATAGGGGGTCATCGGGTGACAGATTGTAAAAACAAGCATGCATGCAAGGGTCTTTTGGTGACACCGGGCCAAAAAAGGGGGTATTTTTGATGGAGCCTGGTGTGAAACCTAATATTGATTGAGTGCCCCCACCCCCGGGTGCACACTGCAGACTATATATCGAGTGCAGTAAGCTTACTACATCGTGTAGGCCTAGTACATCGCAGTGATCGTGACATTTTGTGAGGAGCATTTTGACCGAAAATCGTACTGATGGCACTGGTCAGGTACAAGAAATTTGTTCACAAGAATAGAGCATGTTCAAACATAAAAAATAAAACTACTTTACCGACAAAATCATGTAACATTTTACAGATTAGACTGGATAACTTACCGCGGTATTTCACCCTTGTTTCAACTGTGGCGACTGAATTCAAAAGATCGTCTGCTTGTCGTCTATCGGTTTGCGAAAGAGTGACGTTAGTCACTCATTGACCAATGAACTGTTTCATCGAATTGATCCGGAAATCAGATCAAAGTTGATCAAGGTGAATTTGATCCGTTTGTTGATATCTATCTGGAAACGGATCAAAACGATCCGAAAACGGATCAAAACGATCCGAAAATGATCCTTAAAGGATCAAAACAAAGTGAGCCGGAAATCTACTCATGTATTTGATCCTGACCTTCTAAGAGTGTAGGAGAACTTTTGCGGTGTTTAGGACATTTTTATAAGATCTGGAGGATACTAAAAGTGATAAATTCGCATAACAGATGAATAATTTACTAAATAAAACAGTGCAAATAAATCAACTTTTCAACGGTACAGGTTTTTTCAGTAAATTGGGAGATCTTTATGTGACTTAATTCATTTCAGATGATCTGACATAAATGTTGCGCTCTTGTGCGGATTCTCGTTGTTCAATAAATAGGATTTAGTGAATAATGACTGCCTAACAACTGTTTTCGTGAATTTGTTTTTAAATCACAGGTTTTTGTTCTGGTCTGAAGAATTGTCCCGAAGGGGCACCGCCCCTGGGGAACAATTCCGAATGACCAGAACTACAACCGAGGATTTCAAAACTACTTCACGAAAACAGTCATTATTCTCATTCATTACTGAAAATGATGCATATTTATCCAAATCGTTGATTTATACCGATATAATTGCGCTAATAATTAATTAGCGTTCTGTTTATTTTGTCCACCCCTTCTTAGTTATTGAAACAGTCCAAGTAGGGTCATCCCCTCGTTAACATTTTTATCATTCAACCAATCAGAAATAAGCTTTAATCGTGTTTCCTCATAACTCATTACACATTCAGTTTAGGGGTATGAGGCTTTAATTTGATTGGCCGGTCAGTGAGCAAAACAATCGAACACTTTGGCGCAGTACATTCGGGCAATTATTAGTAACCTGCGCTCGGTGTGCGCGTTATCATATAACGATTAATTTGATTGGAATGCACTTCATACGCAGCTATCGCGAGTATTCATGAAGTAATGAATTCCCGTTAGAAAACTCTGTACGTAATTAAATGCATTTACAACTGAAACTCAACGGTGAAAGATTTTTGGGAGAGCTTACAGCATATTCAAGTGAATGATTGAAAAGATACAAGCTTTATTAGAAGCCTCGATTATTCTTGTGTTGACCTAGAAGTCAAATCGTTTCGCAAATTTAGTTTATTAATGCGGATAAATGTTCGTCTTATTATGCGACTAAATCGTGATTCGCATCATTTAGAGAATAATATAATAGTTCGAAGCTGTTATGCGTTACGGTGATCTCATAGGCTGTACACTGATATTTAGATATGTGACAGGCTTATGTGTTTTAATTTATTTCAACAGCGACAAAAATGGTTATCATTGGATACTAACATCTTTGCATTAACATTTGTAAAGTTGTTCCGCTCCAATTCCTAGTATTTTGAACAGGAAGGGCATTTCATAAATGTGCGATTTATAACAGCAAGGTCATGGAACCAAATAGATTCGACGAAGACGGGCGTCTATCGGATACGCCTTGGTAACACTAACAGTTTGTGTAAACGTGATTGCGCTACCATTTAGAAGATCAGTCCGATCATGAAAGTAACAGGTCTGTTACTTTCATGGTCCGATGGAGAATATGGTAAGCTGTATCGTTAGTGCTGCGGTTCGCCAGAGGTTGAATGGAAATTAGTCTAGCTAGATCAATAATGCGGATAGGACAGCTTAGAACGTTGGAAAGGCATCAAGTGGGCACAATTAGCTTGTGTTCATTTATTTCGTGTCTCTGTGGCCAGGACTTGCTATTATTTTAGATATTTTACCATTTTGATGTAGGACGAACATTCCATACGTGCAACGTAGTCGTCCCAAAGAGAGTGGCATGTTTATTCATTATAGCGACCTATAGACAGATATCTATAAAAATGTGGTCACTAAAATATAATTACACAAATTTGTCCTTTTTATTTATAGTTGACCCGTAAAAAACCGCGGTTACACAATCCGTCCCTTTCTTAACCAAATCTTTTATTACTAGACACACGTCCCGTACTTAACCAACCATAGCTTTTGCATATCAAATGACGTATTGTGAACATGATTACAATATAGAGACTCGAAACATACTCAAGTAAAAACACACACGTCTGACTCTCAAAATCACCGTTTCGAGACTCATGGAAAAAAATTCTTTGAAGAACACTTTCGTCAACATCTAATTTTACGCAGCAGTAGAACGTCATTGATAATTTCGGATCTCCCTTGATTATTGGTAATTTGATAACCTCTTTTAACTTGGGGCAGAATGTTCCTTATTTTGGTGTTAGTTGCGTAGATTCGTGAGCAGATATTTCAACTCAGTATAATTTTTATACAATGGGTATTTCGTATAATTCAGTTTCCATGGTCCATCCATTGAAACCAAACATTATCACCTCTGGGAAAATGGTAGGTTCCGTTGCTAATGTTGTTGTGTCGTTGGGGGCATTACGTTAATTAAGGACCAATGAAATTGGGTTGTTTAGAAGGCAGACCAGTCAGAGGCTTTGTGGGTTAGGGCGCCATGTTTTGGTTTGGCGTAAATGTCATTCTCTGTCAAGATAGCATTGAGATTGGAGCATTAACATTTTTAGTGGAAAAAAACATGTTCTCTTTGAAAGAAAAAGGAAGGACTGTTTTGCCGGTTGAAACCCTTCCAATAGTCTCCACATCTGCCAGAACGGTAGCAGAAATGACGCAACAACAATTCTCGTCAAAGAACGGCGGCCATTAGCCGACGCCACTGTCTTGAGAAAGTGAAACAGACTAAACCCTCTCTCCTATATTGTTAATATTGTACGTATATTTGTTGCCATACGTACTGTTTTTGTAGTGTAGCCTTATGTTTTTCAAATCAAACCATCAAACACTAGTAAATAAGGCCGTTTTCATTCACACGCCGGGGAATACTGGGTTTTCTCCAGTAAAGCTGGGGAAAGCTGTGATAGCGTATGTGGAAACGACCCGCAGTGCCTTCTATGATTCGAGGAGAAAATATAACTAAGCCCAATTGCACTTGGTATTGCTGCCCCCTTTAAAATAAGTTTTAAAGGGGCACAGAGAGATTTCTTAAAAAATGAAATTCAACATTTTTACTTATTTTAGATAGATGATATACACAGAAACCCTCGCATGTAAATCAGTAAAAATGAAAAATAAAGACATTTTCTCAGTATTTCCGAAGTTATATTATTGCTTTTCACTTTTTTGTATTTTAGTTAAAATAACCACCAATTTAATCAGGGAGGTCGTGACTATGCATCACGCAACAAGCCATGGGTGGTCTTCGAGGTTACTTTGAATAAACATGACTGACAAATAAGTAAGAAGCCATCTGTGGCCTTTTAGATGAATTTGGGTAGTTTCGATGTGATTTCATCGAAACAGGAAGAAATAGGAAGAAAACTAAATATGCGATCAAAATTACAGTACGACTAAGAACTAAAATGGTATGATCGGAAATGTTCGGAAAATATCAGAGTTTTTTAATTTTTAATTTGAGATCCATATATTTTTCATACCTACCCCTATCATTATTTTTTTTACACATTTGAATTCCTCATGAAATTACCCATTAGATGATATATAATTGTCAAAGTTACTACGTCGGTATGGTAATTATACCGGCTAGTGAATATCTCCAATTTTTATTTTATATATTTTAGAATTTTCAGAAATATTTGTTTAAGGATGAACCCTTCCCTGATATAAACTGCGTTTCTGAATTCCTCTAGTTACAAGCTTTCCAAAAATGTATACTTTTGCTATCATAGGTTGAAAACTTTTTCTGTTATAGTCATTTTTATAAATCCGGTAAATTGAGGCTGATGTTGACTGTGTAGCGAATAGGAAGAACGCTGTTGATCATTGTCTTATCCATAATTAATTAGTTGTTAATAATAGTTGACACATCTGTTGAACCACATACTTAAAGACTACTAAATATTCTTTGAAATGGGACCAAAATTGTGTTTGTAACATTAGGGGATGACTAGTTATTGCAGAAAGAACAAAGCATGGGATTATCCCCATTGAGTTTGTACAGGCGGCACCCCTTCCAGCGGCACCCCTTCCAGCACCACCCCTGGTCCCCAAACATCAAACAGCTGTATCTCCGTTTCTGTATTAGCTATACCAATGCCATTTGGCAGGCAGATAGCTTGTTATTAGGGCTTTAAAATGATACCAAACTTGTTGAGATAGCTTTTGTGGATTTAGAAATATTTGAGGAAAATGACAGCATGAAGCTAAAAAATGTAACGGCACCACCCTATTGGGAGGCGAGTTCATAACGCGTGACCCTATGCATCACGCAACCAGCCATGGGTGGTCTTCAAGGTTACTTTGAATAAACATGAAACAAATAAGTAAGAAGCCATCTGTGGCCCTTTTAAATGAATTTGGGTAGTTTCGATGTAATCTCATCGAAACTCAAAACGCTATAAAATCCTAGAAATTCACATGCAACACTGCAAATTAAGCTCTATAATTTTAGGTGGTAGTTAGTATATACGTATATAACAAATTACGTGTATGTGAAAAACCCAACTTCTGAAAAAAATGAGGGCTCCCTCCATGAAGGATCTCTTAGTGCCCCTTTAAGATGTGTCCATTATATTAGATAGGAAAAATAATTTCGCAAAGTTGATTTCAATGTATTGTCGTCAGTTAAGATCATTAAAAAACCTCGTGTCTTAATCTTGATACATGTATAGATGTAAGACAACATATTTGTAAGTTGATCCTTGTTTATTACTGATAAACATTGTGGTAGGTAAAGTTTCGATTAAGTTTTTGTAAATAAATGCTCGGTGTACCTCTAATGGCGCCTTCTTTAGCAGATACGACTCTAGGCGCTTTAGCTAATCTCGCTCATCATCTCCTTCTGTATGAACCCTGGACCTATACGTGATCCAAAAATATCATCCTGTAGGGTTTCAATCTAATTGGAAGCGAGTACCACCTATTTAGACGAATTAGCACATATATCGGAGAACTTAGGCGATGTTTAGGGCATTTTTTTTTTATCATATCACGACGAATCTCTAGGTGTGTCTAAAGGTTTTCTTCGGAAATTTGGAGATCTTTATGTGACTGACTCATTTCGGCTGATCAGAAATCACGATTACACTCGTGTAACACAAAAGTTAAGTTCAAGCATAAATTTTGCGCTCTTGTGCGAATTCTCGATTTTCTATAAATATGATTTCTCGTTAGGAAACTGAGTAGGCCTACGTAACATTGATTCATTTATAACTAAAATGTCACCGGTGGAAAGTGGTTATTTTTAGAGCCTATATATATCACATTGACGTGAATGATACATGTTACAGCTCCGATTATTCTTGTGTTGATCTGGAAGTCACATTCAAATCATTTTGCGAATATGCTGTATTATTTTTTGATTTGAAGCTGTTTTGCTACACGTTGTGGTCTCATAGGCTGTACAGTTCGAATCTGTTTTGCTACACGGTGGTCTCATAGACTGTACAGTTCGAAGCTGTTTTGCTACACGGTGCTCTCATAGGCAGTACAATATGTTTTGCTACACGGTGGTCTCATTCATAGGCTGTACAATCGAAGCTGTTTTGCTACACAATGATCTCATTGGCTGTACAGTTTGAAGCTGTTTTGCTACACGGTGTTCTCATAGGCTGTACAATGATGTGTTGCTACATGGTGCTCTCATAGGCTGTACAATGATGTGTTGCTACACGATGGTCTCATTGGCTGTACAATATTTAGTTTTGTGACAGGTACTAACTATATTTTATTATCATTCTTATCTAGATGATTGGTTATTTTTATATTTCATCTATTTCATCACAAAATAATGTTTTTATGTTAGATTTGTTTTAATATCATCAAACAACAACAAATGTCCCCCTTTATAAAATCGGCAAGGCCATTGAGTTATTTACCAACTTGGCTGGGGGGGGGGGGGGGCAAAGGTATGTTGACTCGATATGAGACCATGTCGTCTCTTTCACCCCGATGATTCGTATTAAGAGCATGAAAAGAGTGGGGCATATAACTGGTCGAAACCCACTATTTTTGGTATATATTTGTTTCATTTTATATACGTGTTTTACAAGGGAAAATCGGAAAGTTGCCTAAAAAGTATGATAAAGATTTAGCATTTGTCATTTAGCAAGTGCTAAAGATAGTGAAATAATGTACTATTGTTTTAATATATACGCGCGAGGCATTGAAATTATGAATTTCTTAATTCTTACTTGCCTGTTCCTATCTATTTATCTCTTCTCGCACCTCTGACATGCTGTCATCCTGAAGTTCCAAAACCACACCCACTAAATAAGAATCGGGGATTATCGCATGAAATCTGATTGTGCCCTACTGCATGATTGTATAAACGTTCAAATTTGGTGGTCGAAAGTCGTGTGAGGGATTTGAACAGACGTCCCCTTAACATCATACGATGCAGCACATGGATACCTTGTGGCAAAGTGCTGTTAAAGAAACAGATGAAAATAGTAAAGAATATTATAAGAACTTTAGGATCCTTGCCGTTTGTAAAATATGAATAATGGGAACAGTTGTAATAGGTGATTGAGGTGTGATTTTAAAGCTCGCTAAATTCCCTAAAGCCAAAATAATAGAAAAAACATCGTCCGGCCTGTTTGCACTACATATAAGCATAGCCAGTGGCTAAAATAATTATTGTATTAAGTTTTAAGAGATTAGCGGTACTACATTATTACCAGTTCATGTTACAGCTCATTATCTATCACGACTTTGGTGTTATTGAAGTAATCTATACTGGATTCCTTATCCCCGCCAGAGGACAATTCATACTTAAAATCAACACACGACTGCTACTATATCTGGAGGTACCGCGGGATAATTTTGTTCCAAGAAAGAGTTCAATATCGCCCTTTTATCCATTGAAACGACAATAACCGGCATTTGTTGTCTACTGATACCCGCATTTTGAAACTGAATCCGGGATTCGGTGTCTCAATATTTTGGTTTTTATTTGTCCAGTGATAGAGATAAAATGCAAATTTGTCAGCTAAATTACATTTTTTTCTGCAAAAATACAATATGTTTAGTTAAAATACAAATTTTCAGCTAAAATACCAAATTTTCAGCTAAAATACCAAATTTTCAGCTAAAATACAACATTTTCAGCTAAAATACAACATTTTCAGCTAAAATACAACATTTTCAGCTAAAATACAAAATGTTCAGCTAAAATACAACATTTTCAGCTAAAATACAATTTTGTTAGATAAAATATAAAATGTTCAACTAAAACAGCTAAACATTTTTAAAAATATCAGCTAAAATACTTATTTAACCTGCCAGTTGCGTGCGTATCGAATTCCATAATTGGCCATACAGGGTGAGTCAAAATAGTCAGGACACGATTTCACCGATTTTTTGAACCAGTTAAAATTCAAAAATGAATATATTTAATGACGTGCCTAGCAAAGGTGGCATTACTAGCTATAACCTAAATGTTATTTCATTCAAATTGGTTATTCGAAACGGGAGATATGATAATTTTTCTAAATTCTGTGAAATAAAATCTGTTCCAACTTATCTCAGGGATCCATATGGATGTTAACGTTTAACGCGCGCCTTTTGAATAAGTCAATCAAAGTCGTGGTGGTTTTCACATCAATTGCAGTAGGAAAAGAGATTCGATTGTATTTGCGGTATTTGTTTTCAATAGTTTTCGTGCAATGAGAGATAGCCTATAACAAACGTTATTGAGTTTTAACAAAATGCAGACCAAACTATTTTGAAACTTGTTAATTTAATCGAACTGATATGAGAGAAGTCTGAGAGAAAACAGATCTTATATCTTTAAACAGTTTGTGCTTTGGCAACTTACCAAGCAAAGTGCATAGTCCATTTATGAATATATTTGTGCAATACTGAGTTATATTATAATATATTTAAATACTTTGTATGGAATATCGTTTAATTTATCAGAGATTCAACAACAAAACATGATATTTTGGTATAAATTGCAACAGTTATACAGTGTGTTGTGTTGTATGAATAACTTATATTACAGTAGTATTAACATCCACCACCAAACTTGGAACACTTTGGATTACGCGTCTTTTCGTAAATATGTTGTAAATCTGGCGTGGAATATGATATTGTCGTGAAAACATCACCAGGTATGAAGAAGTATGTCTACTCTCATAAACAATGAAAACCATTACCAATTTTGTACAAGAATTATTTTTCTTGATTTTTTAAAAACGGGACCTGACTATTTTGACTCACCCTGTATAAGACTACTCGCTTTTAATCACAACATTTTATTTTGTATTAACGTTTTTACCTCCCTTTTTTAAAAGCCATGGTTGTCAACAAGAAGGTTTTTTATATTGTGTTGTCAGGGGCTGAGACTTTGGTATGTCGACGTTGAGGTCACTTGTAACTCGACGTTTGGTAAGCTATAATGTGAAGATTGTGACGTGGGTGTTTTGTTGTCTTTTGTTGATGACTTGTTTGAAAGCAGAGCGGTGACACCCAAATCAAAAAGATAACCTTTCCATCCGCCTCATCCGCCTAATAATAATAATAATAATAATGATAATAATAATAATAATAATAATAATAATAATAATAATAAAACCATATTTATAAAGCACATAACACCGAGATCGCTAAGCGCATAAACATTTAGCAATACAAAAAAACCAAATATAGATAAATACAATCAATAACAAATATTAGAAAAATCCATTGTGAATAAATTAGTCTTTAAGGATTTCTTAAAGTGATTTAGAGTCTCAGAGCTCTTCAAATAGGCAAATTGTTCCATAAGGTCACGTTTTTTAATCTGGGCACCCATAAAAGGTGGTTTTGTTACATTTTAATTTTTTTTTGGTCTTTAATCTTTTGTATTTATGTAACCCTCTATCAGATTGACTTGTGTTTCGGCTTGTTTTAAAGGCAATTTAATACCCTTAAATAATCTGAAAAGAAAAAAACACTATCTCTTATGATTTAATTAATACGGCTCATTAAGCATAATTAGTCGGGGGTGGTTGAGGAAGTGGAGGAGGAGGAAGTGGAGGAGGAGTAGGGATAGCTGTGTAATATTAGGTGCAAATGGAATTTTTGTCTTTAGGCTTTAGTATTTTTGTAACCCTCTATCAGATTGACTTATGTTTGGGCTTATTTTAAAGATAATTTAATACCCTTTAATAATCTGAAGAGGATTTCTTGTTATCACTTTCGATTTGATTAATATAGCTCGTTAAGTATGATTAGTCGGGGGTAGTTGAGGAGGAGGAAGGAATTGCTGTGTAATATATGGGTGAAAATGGAGTGCTGTACTGTAATTTATAGCTTTCTTATACTTAGTCTTGATGTCATCTTGGTTCTAAATGATATAAGCATGCTTTACACCATTTACTTAAAGTATTAATTAAGCTAATTAATTAATTTTGAAATCTGTGGATGAACCACCCTGTATATTAAATTATCACGTGAAACAGTGCTTTTTAATGTCATGGTGATGATTTACCTTAATGCTAACACTCAAACCTGATCACAACTGTATCTCTTTTAGGCTCATTGCAATATATTTGATCACTTGTCTAATTTAGTGGGGTTTTTCAGTATTTGAAATTGAGTATTTTGACCACCCTGTATATATATTTCCTAATAAGCTGGCCTATTAATGTTGCATATGGCTGGATGGGTAATTTACTCAAACACAATAAAAACATCCCTAGCCTTCATATAGCTCTTGCATATAGACAGTGGAAGAAAAAAAGGTAAATCATCATTTTGTATAAAACTTCAATTGTTACACCCTGTATAATGTTAGGTCACCCTGTATATTTGATTTCTAGTTCGCATATTTACAATCCTTAGGTTATAAGCATTCTAAATATATATGGTTTCATACCCTTTAGATGTAAACATTTTGATATATTCTACTGAAACTGCAAAAGGAGGAAATTTCATGAAATATATCCATGTAACACAAATGTACCCCAGGTTAAAAAACGTGACCTTATAACTCAGTAGCAGACACAGAGAAAGAACGTTGACCATATTGAGTCGATGTCGAAGAGCAAGTTAGGCGCAATTGTGTTGAAGAGCGAATATTGCGGGAAGGAACCTATGCATATGCCCGGATCCTCTTGACGGGGATCGATGCAGTAATCAGATGAATAGATAGGATCAGGAAAGCTGAATAGATTAATGACTGAAGTGGTAACAATTGAGCACGCATATTCTTGTCTTGTCTGAATCTCTAATTATGCTGAATTTAACAAGCTAAATTTGCCTGGCGTTGGTGTGGATTGGTGTGCAATACAAATAATAGCGCAATATTAATATCAAGTATAAAATGTATTTCATAATAAAATTTCGTGAAATATTGTGTCCCGATTTGAGTATATAATGGGCACTTTGTGAATGTATATTAAACCCTAAGTTGTACGGCTTGGCTTAATAGAGATTTAAAAATAAAAATAATAAAAAAGAGATAAAAAATGCCGAAATTGCACCAAAATCATCTAAAGACACTTCCCTATGGTCGCTTTTTTAATTTTTTAATAAACATTTTTTTGAGTTTTTAATTTTAAAAACTAAACATTTTTCTGGAAAAAAAAGGTGTCTCGAGATGATTTTGGTGCAATTTCGGCATTTGTTACCCAAAACTGATTTTGTTACATGGTCTGAAAAATGTATAACCAAAAAAGTGATTTTTTTTTGGTCCAAAATTAAAAAGAATCTGAATGTTTAGTAAAATTTGATGCAAACAATGGATTCTCTGACTCCTTTCCTTTCCAATATTATATACTTTTATATACATCACATTAATAGTTCAACAGTACAGCGCCTGATAAACTTCATGTAAAAAGGGTTAACACCCCCTTCTTAATATGTGTACCTATGAAACCACGTATGACCGAGTTGCACAAGCAAAACTGTTACTGAGCGTTACCAGCCTGTGCTAAAGTGGTGCAAGTGTAACTCAAAAGGGCGGTACTTGAATATATTTTATACTAACCTGTCGTCTATGAATTCGCAGTATTAGGAGTCTCTTATTGCAGATAAACAGAATACTAGTACTTGCTTTTGTTTGGATCGTAAACAGGTGGGTTTATGGTACACCTGTTAATGGTGTTGCCTATTATTTATTTGCTAACTCAATACAATGCAATTGTCTAATTAACTTTTAAGTGTTAGAGGCACGGGTGAAATCCACCCGGTCAACCGAAATCGTGTGGATAAAATATAGAACCCGACTCCCCGGACAGCAACGTAAGGTACTAGGTTTGTGTGAAAAGAGTTAGCAAAGAGTGAAAACCATTCACGTATCAAAATGAAATAATGATACAGGGTGTTCCAAAAAGGAAGTACTCACACCTTTGTATCAAAATAAAATGATGATACAGGGTGTGAAAAAGAAAGTACTCACACCCATGTTTAAAACTATGAAGTAACACCTATGTTTAAAACTATGAAGTCACGCCAATGTTTAAAACTATGAAGTCAAGCAAGTTGTCATTATATGAACATTAAATTATGATAAAAAGATGAGACTTTATACGCAGTTCGCTCGATAATTAATATGACGTTGAAACTTAAATACTTTGGACCATATTCTCATACTAAACGCGGTTTTAGCTTAAAACCGTTACTAACTAAACTCGAATTCCTCACATGCACTGTATTTTTAAGACTACACTATCTGCCCATCATCTTGCACCGGGCGCGATTTAGTTATCATTCAAGGCATACAGTTGGTGTATGAGTTTAGTAAACGCGCGTTAAACTATCCTCATACCCATGCTTAAAATTAGACACATTTCAGTGAGTTAGAACATGGTTTAGGCCTAAGGTAAACAAATTTTC
Organism: Ophiura sarsii; assembly: GCA_035610835.1. Classification (NCBI taxonomy): domain Eukaryota; kingdom Metazoa; phylum Echinodermata; class Ophiuroidea; order Amphilepidida; family Ophiuridae; genus Ophiura; species Ophiura sarsii. The sequence continues at coordinate 33,650,023 of CM069448.1, forward strand.
GAGAATGCGTTTAGTTAAACGATGTGTTTAAAGCTAAAAAACCTGGGTTTAGCTCAAAACCGTGTTTAAATACGTACGAGAATACGGGCCTTTGCGTTTAAATACGTAATGTTAACACTTTTAAATGAAGTTAACATCAGTCAAACGCAAAATATTTAAAAGCTGAGGCTATATCTTGCTAGACGTCCCCAATACGAACCCCAAATGTACTGTCAAGTCTGATTTTCATTTTCACATTTTCATTTTCAACACGGGGACTCAGACCGGCAAATAATTGATTACTGGTAGTGGTAGTGCCAATTCACCAGTCGATGGCCTGGTTGTTGGATAGTCGTCCGGTGGCATTGTTACGGTTGATCAATACGGCACACACGCTTTACCTACCTGTCATACTCTCCCCGTGTTGAAAAGAAAATGTTAAAATGAAAATCAGACTTTTGGGATTGGGATCGCAACTTTCTCATACATCAACCATTCTTAGCGTGTAATATCTCAAATTCAAGATGAGAAATTTCTCAACAACTTTATAATTAAATATGTTTATGTAGGAGTTATACTTTTAGAGTAATCAGCATGTTTATAACCTAGTCAGTTACTTATTGTGATGACTGTATAATAGTTTGCCAAAACATTGGATTGAAAGTGTTATATCTATATACAGCGTCCTCGAATCGAACAACCTTTTAGTATTCTATAGTCTATTTGGCCATCACAAGACAGTGACATAGCTGCGTATTCTACTTATTGCAGCACATAACGCGCGCGCCTTCTCGAGCCGCTGGCGTATAATTACACACGAGTGTTGACAGACGGGAGATTATATACGCATGCGTAAATGCTGCGCCTGTAAAGTTACGTCACTGTCCAAAGGAAGCCAAATAGAGTATATAATGATTTAATATATCATTTCATGGCACCAATAATAGGTGTTATTTCTTTTTTAATATTTATATTTAGTATATGAAAATAGGGTCAGTACGCAATAGCCTCCCCTGCAAAGCACTTAAGCACAATTAAAATGACACAATTGATTCGGTAATATACGTAACACTTGTTTTCAATAATGATACACCGATAATTGACATATTCTTCAATTATTTTTGACATGGTTGAACACAATAATTGTAAATGATTTCTTGGTGCCGGCAGTCAATTCATATGCAAGACTAATATAATCACTATCTTGTCAAATTGATTCGTAACTATATCCTTATTGCTGGAAAACAATCATAGTATCTTAGAATCCTGGGAGTTTGTGGGATAGGCACATGTTGCCGTGTCTAGTGAATCTTATACAGTGACCAGCATTGAGAGTCTCGGGTTATAGAAGCATTATTGAGTCCCAACAATTTTCCATTTTTTTCCAAAAAAAACCCCCAAAATAAAAAAATCGAACATTTCCCCAAAATGGGTCGGTCGGGCCCGAAGAACTCATTTTTTGTTCATCGCCTAATGGGAAATGTTTATTTTTTCGTATGATGTTCATAGATAATTATTGTAACAGCTTGGCAGCTAGGCTAAATAAAGTGCTTAGATAGTACGGGTTCCAATGAATGGGGTGACAACAATAGAAATAGATTTTTAGGCCATTTTCAGCATAAAAAGACCATTTTTGGGCAACATTTTAATGTTTGCGTTTTTTGTGTAAATAATATGTTTGAGCAATGTACTATCCACCAGTAATCATGACCTGATTTAATTTTTTTCTAAGAAATAATCCGTATTTAAAGCTGTTAAAATATAAAGAAAATAAGGGCACAAGGGAGTATAAAAGGGCACTTTTCTCAGCTTTGTAGTTTCATTTGCCACTTATATTCGCTAGTTGCTTAATTTATCATGGGATGCTTTTGTTTGGAAGTTTAGAAATGATTCTTCTAACCTCCTCCTCAGTAACTGCAGAAAAACAGTCTAAAACCTGAGATCAGTTATTACTGTTATGACAAGAAATATTGTACTTGGGAGCGTTGTTAAAAACGTCAGCCGACAAATCACATGAATTAACACAAACAGTCGTGTTATCATAATTGCAAAGAGCATCCAGCTCAGAACGAATGTTAGACACTTTATCACTAAAGTAACGTGCAAATTGATTACTAAGAGCTATATTGGTTGGACCATGCAGGTAGTTTATGGACAGATGAGTTCAAAAGTAAGTTGAGAGTACTGTACATATTTTTAACATTTGCATTGTCTAACACATCTTTGAAATGGGAAATCTTACACTCCATAATTAATTTACTAACCCTTGAATTTTGTTCAGAGTAATTGACACGTTCAACACTGGAGAGAGTCTTTCTCCATCTGCACTCAAGCTTCCTGCGTTCACGGCGCGCATCATTTACATCATCAGAGTATCATTTTGGATTCCTGGTAAGTTTATGGGTCCGAGTTTTCTCAGGACAGTGTTTTGTCCAAAACCTCGCGGATTAAGATCGATTAAGCTTGCGCATTTGGATCGACAGTAGAAAGAATAGAATGTGTCACCTTGCCAAGTTCAGATGTATAATGTTGACACATCTAAGTTTCTAAATGACCTAGAAGTGACAACTCGTCTTTCAGGAAATGGTTTCAACCTGTTAACACTACATTGGATCATATGATTGTCGGATCCATATCTTAATGGGGATACAACGCAAGAAGCTTGAGAGATTAAGAGATCATCCTCCGGATGACAAATTACATGGTCAAGGATGTTACCTTTTTTGTGTTGAACGATTAACATATTGCATAAAAGAGATGTTAAATATCGGGAAACATCATGTTTAGTCGCCTTGTTACATGTACATATTCATGTACATGAACATGTACATATTCATGTACATGATGATCCTTTTCATGCTTTTTGATATTTCAATATAGGCTTACTAAGCTAGGGTTGAGAAGCCCTAATTATCACCATAAAATCACTAACCTATCTGCTACTCCAAATACGGTATAGTATTATATAGTTAAGGTCAAATTAGCTACTGTTGATCATATTTTAATTTTTATTTGTCAGCCAATTAGCTACTGTTGATCATATTTTTATTTTTATTTGTCAGCCATCTTGGTAATTTTTTCTGACCATTTCGTAGTTATTTCAATCAATTGGTGTCCATCTGGTAGCCTTTAAATTTGAAATGTATACCCTTGAATCATACTATGCACATGAGTTGAGTGGGTGGATAACAAACTAGCTATAGATATATTTGGCCATTTTATTGTAAAAACAGCAAATTAGAACTGCGCTACTCAACTGAATCTACAGCCCCGAGGTGCTATTACAGAAACATATCAAAGGCTGTCCCATTAACATGATTAGTTTTGGAGGTACCGTATAATTATTACATAGTATAATCATTAACATGTATAATGTAAAAAAGCGGGTGTTTTGTCATTTAACATATGTTAATTATCCGGCGCCCAAATTGGAGAGTGAAAATTGAAAGCAATACACTAAGATAGGGGGATCGTGTCTCTAAAAGCATTTGTATAGCAGTTTATATTTTTTTATTTGATGCCTGTTATGCAAAATACACTGTTATATGCTATTGTTACGTTTAATGTGGTCATTTTGGCGGCCATTTTGGGTTTAAAGTATGTTAAACAACGCAAACGTGCTGGATATAAGTTTCTAATAGTAGTCTAATGCATATATCCTATAGTTAAAACTCTACTTTCATCATATATTTTGGCTGATGTTTTTTTTTAATTTGACCCTTTTTCATGTTTTTGGCGGCCATTTTAAACGCCATCTCAGATAACCACTTAACGTACCAACATAAATTTTACTAACACCCTGAATGTTTTAGGACCATGAAAGGAAGTTCAAAACATAAAGTTGGTTTGGGAGAGTCCTGGTCCTGGTAGTACACTGAAGACCTTTCGTAGATACCCCTCTAATTCACTATTATATGATGCTATACCATCATGTTAAATAACCCATGAATACCCCTTTTTTGTTATTACTTAAGGTCAACTTACAGTGCATGTGAGTCGGTAATATCAGTGCGCCAACAAGATCCCATCAATCTCATCAGCTTTATTCTCAAGCCTTTTTGGGCTATTTTAGACGAAACTTCTCAATATCTTTCAATACTGATTATGTTTCCGCGTAGAACCAAACGATTTGAATATGTTGAATTATAGTGAAGATTATCGTTATTTCTCCAACGCATAAGGCTAAAATGACGAATGATACAACAAAGGGCCAGGATGCAAATTATGAATGTTAATTGCACGTGCCGGGGTGTGTCCAGGCCAATTCCACCGTTACGGACGTTACAGATACATGCAACTTGCAACTTTTAATTGAATAGCACATCTGTTTGCTGATAAGATAACACTTTATTTCTTAGTATGCTAGTAGTAAACACTATAATGTTCAATATAATGAAGCAATTTTGTTTTAGCTTTCTTAGTTAATTAGCAACAAAAATTAGAAACGAGCGTTACGGACGTTACCTTGAAAGGAAGTGCCTTTTTGACTATGGTACATATCCTTAAATCTCTGTTCAGTTCCCTGTTTTATTTTTTTCTGTCAACTATATTGAGCAAGCCCTGACTCCATTCTATGTTAACATGAAAAGCAAGTTTGAAATGAGTACTCCCGTATCGTCCAATGCTGTTGATTTTTGTGTTACGGACGTTACATTTTGAAGCGTTACGGACGTTACAGGTATTAAAATCAATAATAAAACAAGATTTATAATATCAAAATGAGACATTTTGTCCCTAATTTGTCATAAAATCCATGTGTTTTTCTTGTGTTACTTTGATGTTAGGGACCGTTCATTATTAATGGTGGAGGGGGGGGGGGGGGTAAACTATAGGGGGGTCATGTAACTTTCATATGTTAAAATAGGGGGGTTATGTAACTTTTTATTCTTGAACAGGGGAGGGGGGCTTCGCGCATATTTTCTTAAAACCTAACGACTTCAAAAACTTTACTATCAGACGACTTCTGGACAGCAAATTGACGATATGGTGGAAAAAACATCTATATAATCATCAATGGTCGAGACATTAGAGCCACAGGGTGTATAATGTTACAAAATCCAATTTCAGGGTGCACTACACTAAATGGGGGTATCCCCTACCCTTAAGGACGGGGTTTAAAGCTAGAATCGGAAAGTATGCATCACAAAATCCTGAATTTAAAAAGACTTGACAGTAATACAATTGCGTAAATGCCTATGATTTTTGATTAATTGTGATTATTTACGGATAACAAACACAGGATACAAAATTGACGGTATTGCTCATCGGCTACATCGAGTTTTATTAACCTTTACTGAGCACCCAAATTGGCACTCTTTTTCAATTCCAACTATGCACCACATGTAGATTCACTACAATTTATACTGGTAATTTGAATTACATCATTCATTTGTAGAATTAAAATTAACATAGTTTTCATTTATCAACTATGCCACAAATGTGGATTCACTACAATTTATACTGGTAATTTTAATTACATCATTCATTTGTAGAATTAAAATTAGCATAGTTTTCATTTATCAACTATGCAACAACATGTGGATTCACTACAATTTATACTGGTAATTTTAATTACATCATTCATTTGTAGAATTACAATTAACATAGTTTTCATTTATCAACTATGCCACAACATGTGGATTCACTACAATTTATACTGGTAATTTTAATTACATCATTCATTTGTAGAATTAAATTTAACATAGTTTTCATTACCAACTATGCCATCACATGTTGAATCACTACAATTTATACTGGTAATTTTAATTACCTCATTCATTTGTAGAATTACATTTAACATAGTTTCAATTTATTCAGGATATTTCAGTACATGTAGTAGTACCTTAATAATACATTGGATATTACATTTATCATACAATGTAGTTAGATTGAACTGATCGTCCATTTGACGATGCTTATTTGCATAATAAAATATTAATATGTCATGGAAATATAATTGTTTAAATTGATAACAGACATGTTCTCTTCATCAACAACCCATCAATTTTTTGGAAAAGTAAATTACCTAAACCTAATGTATAAACACCTAAGAGAGATATGCTCATAAGATGACACAATGATGGTTGAACTAATGAATTGACTAAGGACCATTATTATATTAGATGAGCCATAGATACATTTTTTCAGCACATGATTCCAGGGATCTGTAGATTACCAATCCCTACCCTTAGAGAGATGCTCGGAGAGATAACATTATGCTAAAACACATTGTATATTGGAACCTCAAATTTATGATATTCAACATATGATAGGATTCTGTGAAAACCTGAAATCCTGAAATAGGAGATGCCCTGGAAGATAACATATGTAAATATTTTAATGTCCTATCTGTCTAATCTGCATAATTAATTGTATCAATTTAATTAATTAATGGCAATAATAGAGTGAGCACATAAATTGCCGACTCTAAATATACACCAATTTACTAAAGTATAAAATGGGTGGGTGGGAGTGGAATTTTAGGAAGGCGACCCGTCTCGATGAAGCCAATAAGAAATATGAACAGTATAATAGAAAGGTAAAAGCACGGAACCTCTCTCAGAACCAAAACAAAGGACGAAATCGCGGGCATGAAAACAAGGCTGTTGATTGGCCCACTGAGTGGTAACCAAGACACACAGACGCACACTGCAAAAGGGAAAGCCCAGACGGTGTCTGCCCCAGTAAATAAATTGGTTTATGAAAGTAGGCCTGTCATAAACCTTATTAATGGGACATCACCTACATGCACCCTGACTATAAACTGTGAATATCATCTAGGTAAATGTTGAGAGATCTTTCAAATTTGTGCTTTTTACTGGAAACATTGGCGATTACGGCGACATTTCCAAGCTCATCAGAGAGGTAGTCAACTCCATGGGCATATTTTTGAAAATCGAGCAGGTAAACCTACCTATTTTTTTCACTTTTTGGTAATTTCGTAATTTAGTGGTCTAAAACAGAGTTTTATATCGGTGTTTTTGTACATATCCCTATGGAGCTCTATTTAGTGGTGTGACCCCTTCATGATTTAAAAATGTGATTTGTTGCATGCTTTTCACCTCATTTCTGCTTTTGCCCCATTTCTGCTTTGCTCACAAAAGTAGAACGTTTCAATGGATTATACGTTTCTGCTCAGAATGTTCTAACTTGTTCGGGTTATAAAGACTCACAAAACCATCCAATATGTATAAATATGAAGAAAAAAAATTCCAACTCGCTACGCTCGCCATTACTAATTTCACACAATAAAAAGAAGGGGCATCATAAAATTATTGGCTGTTCAGATAGGGCACAAACAAAATTTGACAACGTAGGTTATGCATGAACAAAATTCCAAAGTTAAAGACAGCCCCTTAAGTATGTGACAAGTTGATTTTTTTCGAGGAAGGGGGGGGGGGGGTTGTGTATAAAGCTACTGGTTAGCAGGGGGGTCATGTAATTTTCAGTATCTGCTGTAGGGGGGGGGGGGGGGGGGGTAGGTAATTTTAACATACGAGTCTCGAATTTGTCCCCCCCCCCTCCACCATAAATAATGAACGGTCCCTTAGTTGGTTAAAGTTGTAAAATAATGGAAGGGGTAGTCTGAAAAAATCTATTTATGTTTTATGGCATATTTACCATAGAGTATGCTATTTTTTTTCATTCACACAAAGCTTGTTTGTGTTTTAGGTATCTAAATTAAAGGTTATTAACACTACCCACTCTAACACTATCAAGTATATCTCTACCACTGAAAATGGAAAAAATGTAATTTTTCTTATGAAAAACACTTGTTTTTCGTCACTTTAGAGGGAAAAAGTTTTCATACACAAAAGATGCAACTGTCACAGAACTGTTTAACATATTTTAAACAATGCTTATCAGAAACTACTCTGGAAGTTTCAAGTTCATAGCATAATATGTGGCAAGACAACACAGTATCATAGAATTACATAGTGTTACACTCCTGACTTGTCAACTTTGCAAATGTCAACAGTACTTTTTCCTCAATTGGGCTACACTGACTGTGTAGCAGTGCACAAGTCTAAACCATTGTTGAAGAAAATGTGGTCTAATTTGTCAAATTAGACCACATTTTGGACAAATTAATATGTTCAGTGTTACAGATCACAAAGGTGTGTCATTTAGAGGATCTTGAGTAAAAGCTGTAACGTCCGTAACGATTTATGTAACGTCCGTAACGATTTATGTAATGTCCGTAACGCTCGTTAAGGTATTTCTAATTATAGTTTTATTTATTTTTTGCTCAATGATTGAACCCATCACAAACTAACAGTGAATGTGTGATGTTATTAAAATCAGCCAATTAGTTTTCTCCCAGAAGAAAAAAAAGATAAAAAATGTTACGGACGTTACGCGATCCAATGGAAAAAATGAACTTAAAAATGATAACTCGCATTGCGCCTTTCGCAAGTGATATCCCTTTTTTGCTTTTTACTTTCATTGGAAGCTTTATTTAGAATAACTAAATCACAAATAGCATTTAAAAAGCAATACTTTATATTACAAAAATAATACACTTTCTTAACTAGCTTTTTTCAAGCCAAATTAAAAAAGCATTATCCTTTTTGCGCACCTATTTTCAAACGATGATGTAATGACCAAAACGAACAAACAAAAATCAGACTTGATAAATAGAGATATACCCCTTACCAACAATAGAGGAGAAAAACTTGTAAAACCAATTTGAAATTTTGGCTGTTTTTCACATTTGGCATGGAATTGGCCTCCAGCTTTTGTTAAATGCATCGTATACCTGTTCTATTGTTGAGTGAGCAGCGCACCTTGCACACGACGTCGTATTGAAATAAGACATGCTTTTGTGTGTTTTGCATAGTATTTGTAAATTCGGGTACATATAGATGGTGTGATCGGTGACGTCATATATTTACAAATGGGACACCCTCTGTTGATTCCCTCCAGGCAGAATATACAGTAAAGTTAATGAAGACAACATGAAATTTCTTTCTAATGAATTGTAAAACTCATTTATTTTTAATTTTTTTTGTGAAATGCGATAGCTTATAGCATTCCTAAGCAAGTTTAAAGACAGTTTTGATAACAATTTGCTGTGACACCACAATCTAGTTAGAAAACCTGATCTGGCCTATGTAAACTATAGGAACTCTTGCCCGGTGTGTTTTGTCTCAAATCAACAGAGGGCGTCCTAAATGTAAACAACGGTCACCTCATCTATAGGTTTTAAAAGTGGTCATTGATAGGGTCACGTTTGGTATCAAAATAGTTCTAAAAGATTGTTCTATCTACACGTGCCAACGGTCGCTATGCAATTTACATAGTTAGAGATATGAAGAATTGAAATGGTTGGGTACCTTTTCGTACACCCAGTAGTATAGGTTTTCGACGTAGATGTTATAGGGTCTTGCAACTTTAATCAAGATGTCTGCGATTGCTTTAAAAGCTAGTTATAACATTCATCCGGAAAGAATAATGCAGTTATACGGACTGATGCCTTTGAATTGGTATTTATTTCCCACAGTACTGCTGTGTAGTCTGCTCGCGAGGGAATATTGTCCGTGTCTTCTTAAATTCTGCTCCATATTCCTCGAAAAAAATCTATATCTTCTTTTCAAAAGAAAAATAGACTAATGACTATGAGAGAGAAAATAACAAAAATTAGCCGAAGAAGCTAGCCGAGTTTTCAGTAAATCAGAAAACAATATGTTTGAATAAATTTATCAGGTTTGCAGGAACAATTATTATTATTTCAATTTTTCAAAACCAAACAATTAGGCCTATACTCACGATGGTCTACACAGTTTATCACTTCATCAAAAATAATTTGTCTGACCCGTGCTGCTTCCGATTGAGTTTTTGGTTGGGGTGAGGGGGATACAAACAGGGGCCCCAAAGGGGGAGGGGCAATAGACAAATTTTGAAGCGCGCGAAAATGTTGGCTTTTTATATGATAGTGAAAATTGCCTGAAATTAGCTTAATTGGTCTGAGATTGGACAAGGGGGAGGGGGGTTGTGACCCCATGGCCCATGCCCGCCCCCCCCCCCCCCCCCCCCCCCCCCCCCCTAGTGCCGGCACTGGCTGTTACTGTGATCAGTTGGTCGTAGACATGACTTAGACAGAGTTTAGGAGAGTAAACCACAATCACGACACAGAAACAAGTAAACGACCCACTGCTCAACTGTGCCTTCAACCTAGGTCATTCTGATCAAATATGTAGACTAAATAGCGCACGGAACTGTCAATCGTGATTTCAATTGTTTGGTTTACGTAAAAAGGCAAATATAATAACAATGAACAATGTGGCAACATGATTAACAAACACGTTTATAATTCAAAGTTGAAAGATATGTCGTTTTAATGATGGAATGCAAGTAAACACGGTGTTGTCATTATGGGCAATCCGGAGTCAATAATATTTAGGATTATAGTTCCGGGGTCAGATTAGTATCAGATTTCAAATCGAAAGACTTTCAAGACGAAGTGATTTAGCATCGTCTGCGAGGCATTACCTTCTACTGACAGTTTATTGATTCGTTGTACACAACCGCAACATCAACAAATCATACCAATAAAATGGCGACCCATCTCAGAGCAAACACAAGCAAATGGATTCTCTTACCCGGGTTTATTCGGTAATATAAAACAAATATTTATGTTATGAGATATGTTTCAAAAGTCTTATTCTTCTCAGCATCATGTTGTTACAATCCATTTATAGAATAAGTATCACCAGTTCAGTTTTTAATAGAACCTGTTAATTTCTTATGAAGTGCTCAGCAAAAGAAAGTCGTACACTTTGTTAAGGTCATTTAAAGTAACTTTTGATTATTTTTTTACCAAACAAGCTAAATAGACATTTGGATGAGTCTTTTACTTAAGGCACATGTTGATACCAAACATAACAACTAGTAACAATGATAAGCCATAATTAGCGCCATTAAAAGAAAATTAGTTACTTTTCAAAAGACACGTTTTCAATACACTTGCGGGAAGAAAAGTGGTGCGTGTGAGGTTCACCCCGTGTGTGACACTGTTTTAACCAGGATTGACCGGCGGGCAATCGATCACACAGTTCTGCGTTGGTTCGTGAGCGGGATATTTGATTCAGAACATAATATAAAGGGCATTGCATTAACTAATTGCTGGGAATTGTACCAAGCCTTAGGGATACACCTTGGTTTGATTTGGTTTGGTGTGGTTTGGTTTAGCTGTAGATATCAATAAAGCATTTCAAATAACACACATTTGCACATCCTTCACCCATGCATGACACTTTGAATTTGAATTAGCCCGCGTATTGAGGGGAAATGCGCAGCGATCAACAAGGGACTGATACGGCTTATGCGCTTGTTAACAATTGATGTTTTCTTCCGCGTAGTGTATTGACAGTTTATTGATTCGTTGTACACAACCGCAACATCAACAAATCATACCAATAAAATGGCGACCCATCTCAGAGCAAACACAAGCAAATGGATTCTCTTACCCGGGTTTATTCGGTAATATAAAACAAATATTTATGTTATGAGATATGTTTCAAAAGTCTTATTCTTCTCAGCATCATGTTGTTACAATCCATTTATAGAATAAGTATCACCAGTTCAGTTTTTAATAGAACCTGTTAATTTCTTATGAAGTGCTCAACAAAAGAAAGTCGTACACTTTGTTAAGGTCATTTAAAGTAACTTTTGATTATTTTTTTACCAAACAAGCTAAATAGACATTTGGATGAGTCTTTTACTTAAGGCACATGTTGATACCAAACATAACAACTAGTAACAATGATAAGCCATAATTAGCGCCATTAAAAGAAAATTAGTTACTTTTCAAAAGACACGTTTTCAATACACTTGCGGGAAGAAAAGTGGTGCGTGTGAGGTTCACCCCGTGTGTGACACTGTTTTAACCAGGATTGACCGGCGGGCAATCGATCACACAGTTCTGCGTTGGTTCGTGAGCGGGATATTTGATTCAGAACATAATATAAAGGGCATTGCATTAACTAATTGCTGGGAATTGTACCAAGCCTTAGGGATACACCTTGGTTTGATTTGGTTTGGTGTGGTTTGGTTTAGCTGTAGATATCAATAAAGCATTTCAAATAACACACATTTGCACATCCTTCACCCATGCATGACACTTTGAATTTGAATTAGCCCGCGTATTGAGGGGAAATGCGCAGCGATCAACAAGGGACTGATACGGCTTATGCGCTTGTTAACAATTGATGTTTTCTTCCGCGTAGTGTATTGAAAATGTGACTTTTGAAAAGTGACTCATTTTCTATGAATGGTGCTAAACATGGTTTATCTTTGTTGTTAGGTGTTATTGGTATCAAAATGTGCCTTAAAAATTCATCCAAATGTCTATCTAGCCTGTCATGCCTGTTGGGTAATAAATTAATCGAAAGTTACTTTAATTGACCTAAAAAAAGTGTACGACTTTCTTTTGTTGAGCACTTTATATAGCCATACTTAATATAGAGTATGTGGTATGTGCCCTGGTCCCTATTTCTCCTCGTCAATTACCCGAGCCTCCTACATCCAGTCGATTAGATGTTGTTTGTCCAGAATTCTGGAACATTGGGTTCAATTTGTATATTTCATTGTTCTGAGGGGTTCTGGTCACCACTAGCACTATGACTAGACTCGTGCCTCCTCATTAGCTCAAAAATGTTTCCCTATAAACCTTTGGTAGCAAAGACCCGGGTCTATTGTTAGGCGCACAAGAATATGCATCGTCCTTGCCGACACATTTTAAAGCTACCAAAGAAGTGGCCAGACTATTTTACCTTCAGGCATCAATCTTGTTGGGACGATTTCCAGCCTGAACAAAAGCCAATCACTCAATTTAAACCAGATTTTATCTTTAAATCCTCATTTCTGTATTATTTATTGATCACAATATGTTATGCCTGGCATTAATTGCACTGATACCTTGTTAATATAGTTAGAAACTGAACCTGATCAAAACAAATCTGATATTTACAACAATTTTGTACTTGTCGCAGTTACGACGAATGTTTCTTCAATTATAACAATCCTACTCCGTTAAGTACGTGAGGAAAGGCTCAACAATGTGTGATAGAGGTTTGGAAAAGTGTACGTTAGGTCCCAGATTCTGGACTGTTCTAGTAACGTCCGATACTATTACAAAATCAGTGTTCCAGTATGGGACGATAGTGGCACGTATAAAATGTTCCAGTATCGGGCGATACTGGAACATAGTTATGGACCACTCGTTCAATACTGGAACAAATCTCACTAGTATCACGTGTATCGCCCGATACTGGAACTTTGGTGTTCAAGTATCGACCGATACTGGAAAATCAAGATTCAACGATAATTGTTATTAAAGAAATATAAACAGAAGGAACTGTCTCCTGTTGCTTTACTTCGAGTTCGACTCATGTTTAGTATAATTTAACAAGTTGGTTAGCATAGCTGGGTTACAGCAACTCTCATAGGTTACACATTAATTGCTAAATTGTAGCAAAAGGCGTGACTCAGTCAGCAAAGTCAACAATTCCTTTTTCCCCCATTGGTCCGCAGGGCCCAAAAATGGAACTTTGGAGCCTAAGTAGAATGTGTACTCGTTTCTCAACAATGGGGGAACGGGCCCCTAACGTCTCTGCTTGACAATGCAATTTCCTTAAATTCACCTTTGGTATGAAAAGTCATAAAATACTGAGGTTATGTGGTTCTGGTTTCAGTCATAGAAAAGATGTGTCATGCAAGAGTACTACATTATCAATCTTATGAAGAGAACTGTTTGGGCATTATGTTGTCCTTGGTTACGTCTCGACATGATCCAAGCTATTTATTAACTTGCTACAAATGTTAAGAATTTACGCTTAAACATCAAATTCCTTCATCGATCTTGTCATCACAGACATGTTCGCTTCACATCATTGGATTTTTAATGGATCACCATGACCATTAAAACGTTTTCATGTCAACGAAAAAGTGGTTACGTGATGTCACGCAACTATATAAGCTTTAACGATGTTTTGGCAACTGAACTGATAATGATTGAATATCGTCAAATATTATATTGAAATATTATTCAAGCGCGAAAATGTCAGTGCTTTTCTGTATGACATACGCAGCCTTTCGCCACATTCTAACATGCTATTTCAAAGGTCGAAGCAGTATGATATGCAAATTGAACATTTGTCTCAATATCAAACCCGCCGAAAGAGTCTCTACTCACGGAATATTTCAATTCTTATAAGGATGTGTTCCCCCTTTGTATGTTGATTGATCTCGGGAAGGGGGGTGGGGTGGGGGGGGGGGGGGGGGGGGGAGACAACTGTTTACTGATCTCAGGGGAGTCAACTATTACACTGTGAGAATAATATTTGAGTTTGACTCCCCCTCCCCGGAAATGATCTGTCCAGTTATCGTATATAGTTTCAAAACAGAATTTCTGTGTGTAAGGATTCTATTTCGAAAGAATAGTATGGTCTGACGTAGTTTTCCAGACGGTTTTCAGGAAATGGCGGCGCTGTTCAAAATCCGGGCAACCTAGACGATGGCGGGTAGGGGGGGCTGGGGTACCGCGCCATTTTGCAATATTTTGCGAAATCGATCGTGGTTATCACGTGATACGTATCGTGGAAAAATAATGTACACTGTTTTAACGAAATGCACTGTGGGATTGTGTTACCAGCCTAAAATTATAGAGGTCGCAAACCCGGTCGCAAACTTGCTTATATTGAGCCTAGATATAACAAGCTAAAAGTGACATCTCTGAATGTATTACCAAAGTGTGAAATTGTTGGACACACTGGTAAAATGGTTTTACAACAAGTTTTGCTATCATATTATCAAACTGAACTCAAGTTAAATCACTCTATATCGAGCAATAATATAATTGTTTACGCATTTTAATTGTTTAGACAAAGTTAAATAAATCAAGGATACATTTATGATAGATAAATAAATAAAAGGAAACTATAAACGCATGGGCGGCATTTATAATTGATAAAAATTGACATAACAATGATGTTACATTAATATACCATCAAGTTTAAAAAATAGAAAAATAATGGGAATATTCGAACCCGTGATTTCCGATTGCCAACGACATGGCCAACCTACGCACGCCACGGAGATTTACGACTGTAAGTGTGATAGTTTTATCATTTAACCATGTCCATTTATTTATAACGAACGGATTTTTATTGTGCCATTTTTGCCAAATGTGTGTGTTGCTCTCGCACAAAATGTGTTTGTAATTTGATTATAATTCTTATTTTTAAAAGAACGGTAATTTATTTTGACATTTTCGAGAGAAAAAAATGGCGTAACCTGATACGGTAAACGCCAGCAGTGTGGTGTCCGTGTGGGCAAGCATACAGATGATGCTAAGCAAATCCAGCATATAAAACAAAAAGTGCTCCTAATGGGACTCGAACCCACAACCTCTCGCTCCTCAAGCGAATTTCTTTCCACTACACTAACCGTGGTAATTGAAAAAATTAACGCAAATAATTTATTTATATCATGGGTCATGGGTTAAGGCACTGTGATAAATTCTACAATCCCGGCCGCCACTCTGTTCAAAGGCACAAAAAAGTTGACTTGTTTTATGCTTTTTTTGCAATTCTGAGGTGTGCAGTTCGATTTTCTTTCTCGAATTGTTTAGAAAACCATCCATTTTAGAACATCTGAAATTTAAAATGAACTGCACACCTGGGAAAGTATGATGCCAAGGGCATATTTTTTGCACGTAAATCCAATACAAGAGTTCTGAAAATCGACAAAAATATGACGTCATAACCATTGCTTCGGGACAAAATGGCGCGGTACCCCACCCCCCCCCCCCCCCTAGATGGCGGGCATATCATTTTAATGTGGCAAGACAATTGGTGATTCCACACCACTAATGATTGTAGTCTGACGACAATCGGATTTTTGCTCTATTTTAGTATAATCATAAGTAATCAGGAAATGTACATATTGCCCCCAAATGAATAAAGTTGGAATCTAATCCTAATTTTAGGACTAATACCTAAAATCTATCTTACCACAGTGCAAAAAGAGATATTTTTAGTCCATTTGATTGGTTTTGGGGTTATTTTGATTGTGCATGTTCTGTCAATACTGCTCATTATTTTGAGGATAAATGAGAGCAATTCATCTGCTCTCCAAAATCGGGGGCTCATTTCTCGGAACTTTCAGGGTTACCCTATATAAATGTCACATGTCAATGATCACAAATATCAGGAACTTGAAGAAAAACGATAAGTTGAAAATCCAGTCGCTTTATAACACCCTTTAACATGTAAAATTATATTTAGTGGCGTGGAATCTGAAATCATTATCAGTGTAGGAGAGAAAGCAAGTAAATAGCTAGCCTAGATTCCAGGCCTCTAAAAGGCGCTATACAAGTACAACTGCCCTAAAACTCATTCCAATGGTCAGTGTAAATCTTAATTCAATTACACACACACCACTTGCCAAGCCCTTTTATAGGATTTTAATTTACCTAAATACACACCAGTCCAGTGATAGTTAATGCTACTAGGAGGTGTTTTACACTGTAAATAGCTGCCCCTTATATTATTCATCTTTTCTATAAATCTTTTGAACCAGGGGTATAAAAACTATAAGAAAAAGTTTGTTTGTAAAATGAAGCAGCTATAGTAGTATTTACCTGATTGGTACTACTTAGGCCTACAAAACCGACCCATAAAATCTCAAAAACCGATGCCTTTTCCTTTTTTTATAGATATTTAAACGGGTTTAAATAATGGTTTATATGTTGAATTATGTATTTAATGATATTTTCATATTAATTTGCCAAACTTATCAACAACACTGCACTGTAATTTACTTATTCTAACATATCCTACCTTTAAAACACCAAGGAAATGCAATTCCAAGATCTTACCACTTTTTAGTAAAAATCAGAACATGTCAGCCCCTGGGATTCGACCCCGGACCCTCCGATCACTGCGCCGCGTCCCTAACCACTCGACTAACCTGCCAACGCTGGCCCGGGCGCGATTTCTTTTTTGACTAATCAACATTTGTAAAATTTATTTATTTCATTTTAATACGGAATAATGCAAAAGTCACTGAATAAAACGATTTTTTTTAAAGCGTCTATAGCAAGAAGAAAAAAAAAGGGGAAAAAAAGTAATCGACCGACCGACCCACTTTTTTCAACTCCTTTTTTTTAGACCTTATGACAAGTTGACAGACATGACAGTGACCTCATTTTAAAGACGCAATAGTAACAGCAATGCATGGGTAAATTGCACAAAAGGAACAAAATAGAAAGCTTAAAAGAAAGGGTGGGGATTCCAGGAAAGACTTGCACAAGTCTAGTAAAAACCAAGTTAATAAAAGATACGTATGCTACGTTGCATCTCATTGTAGTTGAAAATAAAATGAGTCAAGTATTCTAGTGTTGAGATACTCAATATTGTATTACAACATAAAATATCCGACGTTTCAGTCGAGAGACCTTGTTCACGGAGTGGAGAGTGAGAGTAAAAAGCAAGGTCCTGTGTCTTAGGCAAAAAAACAACAACAATGTTTGTTTCCAGCGCGCGCATTTCTTTGGTTAATAGGAAAAACGGAAACAAGTTATTGTCAGGGCGCCATCTTTTGTCGAAATTGTGTCCAACATGTTTTGAGATGGCGATTGGCGACATACGGCAAACACGGAAGTGAAAACCCGCGACGAAAATCACATTCTAGCGAACATAAGAGTAACAAAAATGCACAGATTTGACTAAATAAAACCATTTCAAGTGAATCTCCACTGTGAATTTGCATTAAAAAGAGTGATTTAGCTGACAAGTGTTTTTTTAAGAAACTTATTAATTTTTTGTCGATCGTTTATTTTCCGGTTCGGGTGTTGTGATTTTTGTTCCCGGACTCCACATTTTCGGGCGGAACTCGATATCCCGGGACTCGCTCACACCCTTGATACCCCATTCACAATTAGCAGGAAATTGAATGTATTTTTCCTAATTTCAAGTCAAGAAAAGAAGAAGCAAAACCCTCCCCAAAATACCCGCATTTCGCATTTGCCTTTTTAGGCTTACTATTGACAACAATCTTGTTTTTGTTGGACTCATCCGCTCTTATTTCTTTTCTAGATCTGAAAACGTACACAATTTCATTTCATTCACACACACACCCCCACTCCATTATCTCCATACCCCACATACACACCCCCACACAACAAGAAACACAAGAACAACCCAATTTGACGGTAACGATATTTTTCTTTAATTGTAACATTTTATAAGGATGTTCCTTTATTTTCATATTTTTTCACATTATGCTACATTTCACCGCAGGCAACTATCATTCTATCCCCCATCTACATATCCTTGCTGGCGCAGAATATGCGTATATTACCTCTCTTAGATTGGCTATTAATTATGCTCGGTTAACTTTTTTATTCAACATAAGCATTGCAATATTTCGTTTCTGGGGCTATTAATATGCTCATCAAATAATTATGACATGTGCTCAGACAAGTGCGGCGCGTATTGATCGGCAAATTAATTACGAATGACTTCAGCACAGATTCATATTTTAACATTCGACGTTTTTATTTTTAACGTTTTTAAATAATGATTTCGCGTGCTTTATTAAAAATAAGGAAGCGTGGTATTCGATTCTCTGTCAAAAGAATGACGATAAACCTTTTAACCAATCCCTCTTGGAACATAATAGTTTTTGATTTTTTTATTTGTAAATAACTGAAATCGATCAATATTATGTCTATCGCCACACAACATAAATCCGTTCTTTGGATCCATACGCGTAAACTGAGGGATTTTTATACATTAATACATTTAAAAATGTACTACTTTGAAAATACACTAACAATCACACACTAAGTCGGTGAGACGATGTACTTTTACAAAATAGTCACAAATATTTGCTTGTGTACGATACCATGTTAACGCCATATATCAGATACGAAAGAATACGGTAACTGTTTTGTTACACACAGCAATGTTTACGCCATACTCCCAGAAAAAACACCCCGCCATGCGCTACTTTTGTAATGCTGTCTTAGCCCGCCCTTTATTACGCGACCGAAAATCGATTTCAGAGTTGTTTTTACTCTTATTGAATTTCACGTTGTGAGCCATTACTGCTAAAACCTATCAGGCTCCCTAGGCTAGTAAAGATCAAGTCTATTTGAATGGAAAGCCCAAATAATACTAAACTCATTGCTATTATTACCAGACTCTTTAGGCTGTTTATTATTAGCATTCACTGTGAATGGTGCGACAATCCTCACGGCTCAGTTCTTCATTTATATATTGAACACGCCGGTACTCGATATGTTTAAATACAAGGATTCAAATCAGACATGTTGTAAACTATCGCTCATATTCTTTGCCGCGCTATAAAGCTAAACTTGATCTTATCAGGATTCTCTTGGATATTCATTTCCAACACTACCTAAACAAAGGATCGTGGGTAAAACTTCACCATAAACTTCTTCTGTCACGTAATATTGAAACAAATAAATAATACCTGAAGAAGACCCCTAGTACTCAGCAATCAGCAATCATGGCTTTAGGTGGGCGCTATAAAGTCTTTTCCCGTGGGGAGGATTAACTTAATTAAACTATTCTTTTTTCAACAAAGATATATTTCAACATTTTAATGTGCAAGGTTCATTACAGAAAAGAAGACAAAAGCTGTTTACTAAACTGTCAATTTGAATTGGAGTAGTAATATTCTGATTTAGATCAAAAACAAGAATTTTCTCAAATCATTTTTTTATCAGATCAGATCTTAACAAGGATACCAAAGTTAATCTTATGGCTGGTTCTCAATGCTATATACATGATTATGATACGTGTTAAATCAATTGATAATTCAATCATAAAGGGACTCATAAGGTAACAGATGTCAAGAACAATTCGATTGGAAGATATTCAGCAGTAGCCGTGTAAAACGTTTCTAAATATTGAAGTTACTCTTAACTTATACATAGCCTTGGTAGCATTCCTACGCAATATTTTACACACTTTACAGGTTCTGTGCATACACGAGCTCCATGTTGATACAATGCATCTAGTTGTAACTAAAAAGATTAATGGTTGAAAAAGTGAACGAAACATAAAATATTTGACGATGCGATATCGTAGTTAAGCTTAAAATAGTAATCAAATTCATCCCAAGCGGAAAATACTAAAATGACCAATCACACCACAACTGGGCTTTTGTCGGCAGTATTTATTATAAGATATTGAGGAAATAAATCATTTAACAATCGAAAAAAAAAGAAGTTCCATCTTATATTCCACATGAAATCTGAATGCCTTGACCAAATGTATCAAGCGAGGTAATATTCTTATAACATATTCTTTTTGCATGGAAATATCATCTCATTTTGAACGGCGAAAGCCACCTTTCGATGTGACTTGGGCCATCTTGGAGGTAACACTGAACTCTAAATACGCTTGTAACTCTTGGTTAGATTGAACAAAAGATTTTCTAGCAATTCGTTGATTGAACGTTATTTTTTCAAGTAATCGTAACATTTCAAGTAGAGGTTAGGCCAAGTAACAAAAATAACATATTACTCATCCCCGCCTGCTCCGATTTTGGACGCCGCACCGATTTTGTTGTTATTTGTTATTTAAAAAAAATCAAATTCGTTGCCCTCACTCTCACACCTATAATATCAAGTGTATCCTTCATTTTTATTGACATATGTCATCATCTTTCTTGCATGAATTTTGATTTTGAGGACTTAAATGCAATCAAATCAGGTGATACATGCTCCTCATTTTGTGTGACTAATTATGTTTAGATTTAAGAATGAACAACTTTTATTGATATTGCTGGAAAGCCAGCTTTGGATACAATATTGATTTTCCCTCATTAAGGTGGGGGCTGATCAGGGATCATTGCAGTCTGCCATAGTTGTTATATTTTAAATTGGTTTCAATCGAATTAAGTGAGGTTTTTTGGGATTGCATTAAAACATAAGAATTTTCCTTAACATAGTGTTGCTTATTTGCATGCGTAATGCATGCAACATCAATTTTATAGTTGTGCAATCAAACAATCCTAATATAATTTGATCACACACTATTCATTTGTCATTCAAGCTGCAAATTATTGTTTGTGATATTAGCAACTTTCTTGACAAGTGGAGAGTATGATATATTAATCATTTGGTTGATCTACATTGAACCTTAATTAACTTAAACGGCACCATAAAACCATCTCTAATATTATGGTGGCAATCTTAGACATGGCGCCAATCTTGGAAAAAATAACAAAATAATGGAAAAAACAAATAATAAGGGCCTCCCTCACCAACTTTTTGAAAAGTCCGGATGAGTAACCTGTTATTTCTGTTACTTGGCCTTATACTAATTTGGAGGTCATTCACCTGGTTGTATTGATGAGTAGGGAGGAGGGCTGTGGGTCCGAACCGTGTTGTAAACACTTTTGAGTTGGCAGCTAATCTAAAACCAGGAAGTTCACTATTAGAGGCCTAAAAGTTGATGACACAAACATGTTCGAAACAACCAAGCATACTGTTGCTTTGTTTATCGTGACGAGATGATGGTGCACCCTGGGAATTGAATTAGGGACATAAATTGGTTTGAAACGAGTTCATTCAGCTTATTTAAGGAGGCAGGATAGATATATTATCCGAATATTTTCAGTGAGGATTTTCCCCAGCCATTAATAACATCAGTTTATAGTGTATACATTTTTAAGAGGTTCAAGTATTAACCGATATTGGTATACTGATCTTGATCAGCCGGTATCCCACGTTTAGGCGACGGAAAACTCCACTGTTCAACGAGCGGTCGGACCTCTGGGTTGGGTGGGTTGGTCGGTCGGGCGTTCTTCTTTTTCTTCTTTAAAAATAACACAATAGATCAGTAAAAACTGTAAAATGTTTGCCATTTTTGACAATCTAAAAATGAAAAATATGGGTCGATCGATATTTATATGCATGTGAACATTGTGTCCCCAATTCCAAAGAGATGGGTTTTACTGGTGTACTGATACCGCAACACAGGTATTGTTATTAGAAGCTATCAATTATTTTCGAAAGTTTCAGTCAGCGGACACATTTTTGGTAAAAGAATTGAACCAACATAAATTAAACATGAATTAAATGAGATTACACCAATAGCCTATTAGGCAAGGCAAGGCAAGGCAAGGCAAGGCAAGGCAAGGCAAGGCAAGGCAAGGCAAGGCAAGGCAAGGCAAGGCAAGGCTGTGGTTATAAATGTGTAGCAAGGCAAGGCTGTGGTTATAAATGTGTAGTACCGGCATGTTTCGTTGGTTTGACGTTGAAGAAAGGGAAATGCTGATTTTATGCATTCTAGTTGATAAATGTGTCCCGACTCCTTAAGGTGAATGTGTTATTAACTCGCGTAAGAGATTCTCAGAGATAGCGCAACAACCTCAATATGATATTGTTTGGGACTATAATATAAAAATGATGTTCTTGAGAGAAATTGGATTATACTGATAAACACGGGAGACTATTTTGATTTCACATAAGAACACTGCTCCCGCGACGTCTTCTTACTCTACTTATTAACCTTTTATAGTTATATGGGATTTTCCCAAAGATATGTTGCACTGTTAAAAGGGATACTTTGGCAATTTCAATGCTCAATGTATAAGATCTGAACACAGAACGCCATATAAACATCTATGGTATCTATATACTGATTTTCGGAACATGGCTGTATTAGATAGTTCAATATAATTTTACACTCGCGTCCCTCTTCAACTGAAAAAGCGTGGTAATTGCGCCTCTAATACACGAGCTAATTAGATAGTTCAATGCCCGTTTTTTTCCCGTTTTCAGACATGCGCAGAAAGGATCACATGTGAAAATCCGAAATGTTGAATTTCTTTACTCAGGTAGTTACTGTTCGGACACAAATTGTGGTTTTCGGAATGAGTGATGACATATGGTCTTCACCCAAAATATGTCTTCAGGGATATAGCTACATTTCTGTATATGCGGCTGTTTGTTATTCTTAAAGAACGCATTAGTAACAAGCATTTATACGGGACTATACGTCCAACAAATTAAAATATTTTACGACATTTTCTAAATGTAAACAGAAACTCTTACCCAATCTTAAAGTGACACTTTCACATTAATAACATAAATGAACGCGGAGTTTGCTAACGATAAAGAAACTGGCGGTACCATACAACCGTTGTTGTTGCTGCGCGACCGCGTTTAACATGTCGCACGCGATTCGGCGCACACGTAATGACGCAGACAAAGTGTGTACGCGTTTGTGGCGCAAACTGTACATTGTAAACGGGGCATGCAGTGAAAGCAGGCAGTCCGCACGGTTGCTCCGCGGTGCATACCGTACAGTACAATCAAATGTAACGAGAGCAAGACACAAACAAAACATTAATCATAAGCCAAGACCTTTATTTTAATAAAGAAACTGGGAGCAAGGCGCAAACCGTATCCAGGATAACATATTTAAAGTGACTGAAGTGGCTGAAGGAAAATACATTTGATAGTCACTCATGCAGTTGTAACCCATGGCTGGTCATGAAGCTATGGGCTGGTGGATCATGGTCGACCCCCACCCCACACACACCCCTCCCCCACACACACCCCTTTCATTTTCTTTGTGCGACTTATTATACAGCGGTGCGGCTTACTGTATACGATGAGGTCTGAATCTTAATTTAAGGTGCTGCCGCTTATATAGCACGTAAATTACGGGATTGTCACATCATACCCTAAGGTCTAAGCCCCCTTCCCCCACGCTTCCCTTACTTGGTGATATTGATATAGTAAGGCGGCCTTACTAAAAGGCCACATGGGTATCTGGATAAACGGAACGTGCGGTATTGCCCCATCATACCCTAAAGCCACCTCCTCCTCCCCGCACTTCCCTTACTTGATAATCTGGATATAAGGGCACATGGGCATCTGGATAAACGGAACGTGTAGTATATTATCATGATTATTATAGAGTGTCTGGATTAGTAAGGGCACCAGTGGTATCTGGATTACGGGTTCACTATAAACGCAGAAGTCTCAAATTAACTGGATATACTATGCGCAGGTGTGCCACCTGTGATAACTGGATTTTAAGGGTGTATTATATAGTATCTCGGAGGGCCTGATTTGAACACAACAAACATGACAGAGGGACTACATACGTTTAGGCCCTACATGCCTATTGGAGGAATAATATATTTAAGTAAATAGGCCAAACAAAACCCGGATGGCACACATATCAACATTTTAAAGGAGGAAAACGGGGTGGCGGGGCAATAAAAGAATCGGGGGAGACATTTTAAAGCTAATTTTAAGTTACTTTCAGTTTTGACATAAAAATACTTTTGTATTATTTGGGGTACAAAATGGGTAGGGACATGAGCTGACAGGGGGTAACTGGGGGAGGGGATATTAAGGCAATCCAGATACTCTGAATATTTTAAGTATTCCTACACCTGAATAACCATTCAGGTGTCCTTATTATCCACGTAGGCCCTAAAAGCCGCATACACAGTTATCACGGGTGCCCTTAATATTCGATTCAAGATAAACCACATAGTCCATGGAGGTCCTATATTGGATCACTAATACACAATCTTGATTATTAAAGTGCATGGGTGGTACCTGAATAATCAAGGGCACCATGTGTTATACATGCATGGTATATATGGATTATTAAGGGCACTGTGGTACCAATGTCAGTATTAAGGGCATCTAGGATACATGGAGTATCAACGACATACTCTTGCTGTTTTACAATACCCTCATCTTATACGTTTTGATGTGACTAGCCACCCGCTAATAGCTTCGGCACCTATACCTGCGCTTTCCATTATAAACTCAGGATAGTACGGGTACATTGGTATGGATATAATGCCGGCAAATGCGGTACCTGGGTTATTAAGGCCATCTGTGAGGGGTAGGACCTAGGCCTATGGCAACCGGTGTATTAAGAACACGTGGGGTACTTGGATTAAGAACATGGGTATCTGTATTATTTAAGAGCACATTGGGCCTAGGCGCATGGTGTATTAAGGGTACCGTGACTGTCACTTACATTATATCAAGGGCACTTTAGTTACCTGCCCTGGGTACCTGAATAAGGACATACTCTTGATATTTATATAAACATTTATAACGCTTTGATATTACTCACCTCTGCCTATTGTGGTATGACTATTACAGCCCGCTATCTTCGGCACCCGCGATTAATTCAAGTTACTTGAATGATACAGTAGAGGCACCTGGGCATCTCGATATAACGGCACACTGCAGTACCTGGATTATGTGGTGTCCGGTGCCATTAAGGGCACCTGTGGTAACTGGATTAGGGGTAGGGCTTATAGGCCTATGGGGTCCCTATATAATGGGACAACGGGTACCTGCATTTCAGGTCACATGGGAGGCCTCCATAGGTATCTGGAAAGACAAAGGTAGGCCTACCTACTTTAAGGCACATGTATACCTGGATTATCAAAAAGCACCTGCGATATTCGGATTATTTAGGGCCCGTTTGGAATATGTATACATGTAGGACATGTTCTTGATATTGTATCAAATTTGCTTACGCTTTGTTTACTTACCTCCCCGTGAAATCTTCTAGCGGGTCCGCGCGAAGCGCGGATGCCCGCTAGTAAGAATGAATGCTTGAAAAAGTACACTTTTTATATCCGGATAAACAGAATGTGTAACGTACTACAGCCCGGGGGGGGGGGGGGGGGCAGTCAAACATAATAGTGTACACATGCGTGACCAAAAAAAACGCGTAAAAAGGGGTGTTTTTCAGTGTTGGACGCGTCACGCGCGTGACGCGTTAAGGATATAAAAAACACTGATATTCAAGAAAAAGGGTGTTTTTTCAGTGTTGGACGCGGGTATCAAACACGCTGATATTCAAGAAAAAGGGTGGCTTAAAATACCGGTCGAACGTATTTAGGGTAACTTGTTTTGTTCCCCGTTCCCAGAAGAATGTTATTCCCGTTTTTGCGATTTCTTTTGAGCGTCTCATTCCAATTTGAGAACGCATGTGTGTCACTCGTTCCTACAGCGTCATAATCGCCATAGCAAACCGAGGATAGCAAAGACCGTCCCCCAGACCGTCGTTTTGTAGCGAAATAAATAGACAAAACTTGTTTTAGGGTCATATTCTGGCAATAACTTGTTTAGGGGTCAAAATTTGCAAGGAAAGCGCGCTAAAAACTTGTTTAGGGGGTAATTTTGCTTGCAGGGTAAAACTTGTTTAGGGGGTGTCTGGAAACAATTTGGTCACGCATGTGTACACCATTATGTTTGACTGCCCCCCCCCCCCCCCCCCCCCCCCCCCCCCGGGACTACAGCGTGGTTAAGAGAAAGTATGATCCGATATCGGAGGTTCTTATTCTTCTTCGTTGGTCTCTCCATCAGAACGCACCGGACTATCTGTCCAATATCCTCCATGGTAAGACTACGTTCCATTTCTTCTGCTCTGGTAGTGGAACCAAGGACTCACCATATCACATTTACTTTTCATGCTACGGACCTCGTCAAAGAAACAAGCTACCAGAACATTATCAGGAATGCAAATTCAGGAAAAGTGTACCAAATTCAGGAAAATGGTCCCAGATTCTGGACTGTATACTAGTATCGTCCGATACTGGAACAAAGTTAGTGTTCTAGTATCGGCCGATACTGGCACATATAAAATGTTCTAGTATCGGGCGATACTGGAACATAATTATGTACCAGTATCGTTCAATACTGGGATAAATCTCACTGGTATCACAAGTACCAGTATCGCCCGATACTGGAACGGTAGATTCGTACCAGTATCGACCGATACTGGCAACTTTTATGTTCCAGTATTGAACGATACTGGTATACCAGTATCTGGGACCTAAAGTACACTTTTTTCCAAATTCAATCAACATTTTTAAAAGGCTTCTGAAAGTGCCATCTTGTTTTAACTTACTTAGGCGACGAAAAAAAAGAAAACCTATTCGTAGGGAAACGGACCTCTCAGAAAGGGTCGGTAGGTCAGGTGTGTTTTTTCTTACTGTTTTCTTCTTGAAAAGGACCATAACAAAATCTGTAAAATCTTACCGTATTCCCCCCCCCCCACCGATTTACATACAATAAGTCACTTAAATCAGCCACACATAAAATAATTAAATATAATGTCTACTGACATGTTACAAAATGGCGTGTAAGTATTGGTATTAAAGACATTACATCACTGTAGAACTGTTTCAACACATATTGCATGCCACTAAAAAGATTCACATTTAAAAAAAAACAGTATTAGACATAGCTTTTGTGGATTGCTGTAGTGGAAGTATTAATATATTCCTTAATAAAGCTTTAATTTAGTCCATTATTATCGAAATCGGTTGTAAAAGGGGGACTCATGGAAGTTCTTTTGAATTGTGTGAGTTCTGTAATTATTGAACTATGACTCAAATGTATCTAAAAGTATACATTTTTGGAAAGGAAATGGATCAAATTTGGCATCAATTTTGACAAACTTTGTTGATTTTTTGAGAAAATCACAAAAATCACTTTTTTGACCCACACTTTTTGAACAAAGCTAACAAAATAATTTTGAGTACAAAATGCCCACATCGCTTGATTATGATGTAATGACACTAACTTAGGGACGATATTTTTTTAATTTTAAAACCTAATCTAATATTTTTTGAAATTTTTACCAAAAAGAACAACAAAAAAAGTTTCCATTTTGTTCACTTTTGTCACTTTTTGGTCAGCATTTCGAAAAAATATTAGATTAGGTTCAACAACAAAAATCGTCCCTAAGTAAGTGTCTTTACATCATAATCAAGCGATTTGGGCATTTTCTACTCAACATTATTTTTGTTAGCTTTGTTCACAAAAAATTGGGTCAAAAAAGTGAATTTTGTGATTTTCTCAAAAAATCAACATTTTTGGTCTAAATTGAAGCCCAATTTGGATTTTCTGATCCATTTCCTTTCCATAATTGTATACTTTTATATGCATTTGATTAATAGTTCAATAATTACAGCACTCACAAAATTTAAAAAAAAGTCCCGCCTTAAATAGGGTTCATTGTGTCAACTTCAAGTGAGTAAGGTATTTATTACTTTTGTGCCACAATATCAAAATGGCACTAAAAACTGATCATACAACCATCTGGGCCTATATACACTCGGCAAAAGAAGTTCTTGGACACTTAAATTAAATTAATATTTAATAGAATATATATAATTATATGATTATATATATATATAATTGTATATCAAAATAAGCAGAAAGTAATCCTCTAACAGCTTAACATGGAATTTAGACATGATCACTCATGCATGACAGATCCCATTCACTTGACAATGGCAAGAATATTGCAAAAAATTGGATAATCCCTCCATTCAAATGACTGTAAATGCTCATTTCTTGCAATTTCCTTTTACGCACCTTACCATTGCTTAATGAATGTGCTCAGCCATGCATGAATGCGTACATCTTAATTTCATACAGACATGATAGAGAATTATTGTCTGCTTATTTTGACACGCAATTGTTTAATTTATATTAAATATTTATGTGAAATATTTGAACTTCAATGAGTGTCCAAGAACTTCTTTTGACGAGTGTATATTACACAAAAGTTTTCTCTCATACTAGTTTGGAGTTTGGAATGTCAAAGGCTCATATTTGTTTGGTTTGTAGACTACCGAATTGAATGAGCTAAGATAATTACCTATCATGATCAAAACATCGAATAAAAGCAATGTCTCACATAGTTCCCAAAATTATTTCGTTAAAATCTATGCAGTGATTTATATATTCAAATTTTAGACCATCATTCAAATGTTGATGATCAAGACAACATGGGGCTTTCACAGGGTCTATACCGGTTGTCATAACAATTTATGATCTGCATCTAATTTGCATAGGCCTACTATTTTGAATTGAAATAATCAAAACATTATTTATTTGAAATAAATTCATTGCTCAATTATTTATATATTAAGGGTTTTCTTAGAAATGCATGTATGTCTCCCTAAAGCATCTCATCTAAAAATAAAATGAAAACAATTCTTTCATAATACACTCTCAGAACAAAGGTTAAAATCTTTAACCACGTTGGTTAAAATTTTAACCAACGGGAGGTTACCAGGTGAACCACACAATTGGTAGGTTAAAACCGTAACCAACAGCTGTTGGTTAAACTTTAACCTGTGGTTGGTTACAATTTTACAATATTGGCCCAATATTGATGTTTCATTGGCCCAATATTGGCTTTCAATATTGGCGCCAACCCGTGGCCAGGACCAAATTTGGCAAAGGGCGGGACAAGGGACAGGACAAGGCACAGGGAACAAGATCCTAGCTAAAAGGCCGGGAAGCGATAACTTGTAACAGCGGCGGCAATTTTTAGACCACGTCAGAATTTGTATTGAAATCAATTATGTCATTTTCCGCCACTGCTATATTGTGCCCATTATTGGACCAATATTGGTTGCCAACATGATGCCAATTGAAGAGCGCCAATGTAAAACCAATATTGGTCCAATATTGGTTGGCAACATGATGCCAATTGAAGAGCGCCAATGTAAAACCAATATTGGTCCAACCAATATTGGGTTGATAATATGCAAAAAATATTTTCCCATCATTAAAATTCTTTGGCGGGAATCGTGTTATGACCTATTGTTGGTTACAATTATGATGCCTTAACCAACGGTGAAAATTATATTTTTACTCTTTAACCAATGCAGTTTTAAAAGTAATTTTTAACCAACGCTTAATTTTTAACCAATGTAGTATACTTTTTAATCAATATTCTTTTAATACCTGTTCTGAGAGTGTACTGACAATGGATTACCAATTGTGAGCCACAAAAAATGATTTCTTATATTTTTTGTCAACCGCAAATCCATCCTCTAGCAATTCTAAACTGTCTTCTTCCATCTGTGATACATTATATGCCATGAAAGCTCTCATTATTTGTGCATGTTTCTTCTATTTTTGCATGCAAGGGTTTACGCCCTGTATTCACGTATCAAGCGTCACACTTTACTACTCACTAACATGCTCTGTGATAGGTTAATCTTTTGAGTGGTGCAACGAGGCATTACTGCCCGAGGACAAACGATTTTTTTTAAAAATATAGCATAATAGCAGGAAAACGAGAAGATGTATGACTTTGGCCTTATTGTACTAGAAAGTCCTATTCCCACTGACCGAAGCCTGAAAATACCTGGTAAATGGTATTCATGGTTTGCAAGTTATGATGATGGAAAGTGTGGAGTTGCACTGTAATAGTTAAGATTTATTTTTTCCCTCTCACGTTGCCGATAGGAAAACCAACAAATCAAGACACATAAATAGACCCATCGAATTTGCCCTCATGGTCCATCGGTACGGACGTAAGGTACAATTAATTTCCCGCCGGCATCTCACGGGAGAAATTAGTGCTATTTGCGAGATAAAATAAGAAACGCATGAGTTAATTTGGTTGGATAATTAACCACGCTTAACGTTGTTAATACGGTGTATGTCGTATAAATAAAGTCAAAATGTTAAGACTATCGTCTGGACGTTTCCGGAAATGAAAACCGATAATTTAGTTAAATTGAGGGTAGTGGTGAGGCGAATCAGTACCTAGGGATTAATACGCAATTGCGTGAAAGCGTTGGTTGACGTTTTGACCAGGGGTGGGGGCAGTCTACCAATACACTGTCTCAAGAAAAGGAGAACAATTTTTTAGTCAAAATCTTGTCGATATGGTACTGAAGGGTCATATCGGGGGAGGAAAACACTACGCTAAAACCTCATTGTATGGTGAATGGTGATAATTGGCTTCAGAGGAAATATGCGTTAAGCATGTTAAGGGGGTGTCTGGAAAATATTTGGTCACGCATATTTACAGTTTGATGGTTGACTGGGGGGGGGGGGGGGTTGGGCACACTCTATTTGGAAATAAGACTTGAATTGCAGTAAGACATTTGTTATTCACTAATGCGCAAGCTTAACCGTGAACACACTATTTTCTATTGCACCCTTCTTCATTGTCTTTAGCTGTCTAATAGAAATAATTATTATGCGGCATAACATGTGGGTTACGTCGTTCCTCTGCTACGATCTGCGGAAGGACCGGATCGGAGACGGTTGAAGGCATAATGCTAAGCCCAATTTAAAAAGAGACAAATACATCAGAACTTGATTGTAGTTGAATGTATGATGCGCTACCGAGTTACTAGTTAAACCCCCTCTCTCCTTACCAACTGAGACACCTTTCTTATACGCCTTAAGTTTCTTGATCCACCTTCAAACACAATCTACACTAACTGTCCCTTCTGTGAGTGAACGCAGATTTACTCATCTAATGAAAAGATAACACTTGTGTTAATTTTGACTGTTTTACTAAAGCAATAATGCTAATATAAACAGCATAAAATTAAAATTAAATCTAAACAGTCCGCTGTCGGTGGAGAGAGAACGATCATTGACTGAACACCCGTCTGTGCGCGCTAACCATGCATAACATGCAAACCTATAAATCCAGGGAGTCTGGCTCACAATAGAAAATGCTATTCTTTTCTCTCCAGACAGTGTGCGTCTGTTTGTTTATAATACAGGGTGAGTCAAAAAGACTGCAATAGTGGAAAGAAGCCATTTTGTTTTCAAAACCAAAATGAATTTTAAAACTCTTTAAACGTTGCAAGAATGATGTATTTAATCCTAACTTTGTGTGAAAAAATGAAGTCGATCGCATTTTTCGTTTGTCTTTGGTGACCCTCTTTGCTGCACAACCAAATTTACCTGTTTGTCCACGAGCACAGTGATTTTCATTCGAAATGGCACACATTGCATTTTCATATTTGAATATCCCGCCAAAAAAAAAAATGGAAAATGTCAGTTTTATATTAGAATTTAGAACATTATACGCTTTCATAGCATGGGTATGATTATAATTGATTATGCTAACTCATATGAACAAGAAAGGATGCATCAAGTTCCAATAACATCACAAATGAACTCAAGTTTCCAAATTTGAATAAGAGGCACAGTTTGTGATCTGGTGCATAGTTTGGGTATCTCGTGGACAAACGTGTGAAATGGGTGCACTGGTCAAAAGGTTTACCAAAGGCAAACGAAAAATGACATTGACTTCATTTTTTCACGCAAAGTTAGGATTAAATACATCATTCTTGCAACATTTAAAAAGTTTTAAAATTCATTTTGGTTTTTGCGGCTTCTTTCCACTATTCAGTCTTTTTGACTCACCCTGTACTAGGATATAAATAAAAAGCAATATCACACAATTGTAATACAGACAGCATAATTATGCATGATCATACAAACAGTGATCCATGTATTATAATACATGGAAATATTTCATGTCGTGAAATTATACCATATTTAAACAAAATACGTTACAGCAATGTCTCGTGCGCGTGGTAAACCAAGTAGACTATTAAATGAAGCTCCCAGTATGCAACGTTATCAATAATTTGCAAATCAGGTTATCGAGACAATAGAAATAGTGTGTTGCTATGTCTGTACATATGGTGAGCAAAGTTTTTACCTTGTCGAAATGTCGTATGCTTTTCGTTTTCTTCTCCGTGTTTTTCCTTTCTTTTTGGTGTCTTTTGTACCTGTTTAATAATGTTCCCGCCATTACAGTTGGGCAAGTGATCTGTGCTACTGTTATCCCCGGCTCTTGCATCCCTTTGGGATCCTGTTGCGGTTTTCGTTTGTGTGTTCTTGTTCTTTTGGGACTCCCCTCTTACCATTGTAAAACCCTTTTTTTATAACCGTTATAAGAGTTAAAATCTAATTTTTCGAAGAGTGAAAGTGATTTGAGGAACCACTCGTCAAGAGCAGACTATTGTCACGTCAAATATAATATAGGCCTAGTTTGAATCTTGTTGAGCTATTAGAAATATCACACATAAACAGAGTCAGATAAAGAATCACTCTTTTTGTAACATTTCGCTCTTTTGCTGTCTCTCAAAACATGCAACATGTTTATCAATTTCCACGCGACTATTAGTTTACCATATTCATGATATTATACAAAACAGATTTGTCAGAAATCGTTACTAATTTTCAAAGTCTTATGCATTACTGAACCAATACTCAATACTAGGCATGTTTGTACTTATTTGAATGCACATCTCATGGTGCTCCAAATATGGTGATGAAATTTAATATTGTTGACATTTTGAAATGCCGCATGTAAAGTTTCACTCTTCAATTACTGGAATTTCACTATCGAAATACTTTCACATAGTCCATATATCTATGATCAAACAATTTAAGGGACAAAAATATCTCTAAGAATAACACCATCATAACATAAACCAAATGCCTAAAAATATTAAAAATGGTGAAATATTATTTGATGATATCAAAAATGTGAAAGCAAATAATAGCTGCCAGTAGAATATTACTCTACTGTTCGGTAATATTTCCTGTATTTGAAAAGAAAATCGCCAAGAGTAATAAATTTAGTTTGCTATTCGATATTGACACGTTAGTAAAGTGAGAGATGTAATGTCCGTCCCATAAGTGAAGAGTCTACGATTTACTTATTTCATATTCCAAATATAGTTTACTGGTTGCTGTTTGAACTTAAATTTTATATTTCAAATGTCAGATTAAATATTGTTTTCAACCATTTTCGTAACCTGTTACTGACAAATAAGCACCATTCCACTGTTGGCATCAGATCATAATTGATGCTTAAAATTGCGTCAAACGAATCGTTAAGATTTTGTCAACCCTTTTCACAAAATTGTAATAAACGATGTCAAAATTACGACCGTAGTCGATTTCTTATAGCCATTTTGTTTTTCATTTGTGAGATTAGTCCTTCAATAATCGAGGTTACCTCGATAATATTCTCAATCATCAATCTAAAATATGATGGGTTCTGACAACCGTTACGTATCGTTCAAATTTTATTGCCATCAATGTAACAGTTATTTCTGCCGCCTTCTTTGCACAAATAAGCAATACCCAAGAGGAATGTTTCTTATTTTTTTTAAATATTAATTTTGTGGGTGTGGGTTTGAATGGCAACTTTGATTTAAGAGCTTTAAAAATCTCCATATGTCTAAAACTTTGATTTCAATCTCTCAGTTCTAATGTAACCTTTTGGCGATGCCAGACACTGCAAACTATCATCAGATTGTCTTTATATAGCGAGTAAAAAATAAATGGACCCTTTTAAGGCAAAAGCGTCATACAAACACGAACATTTAAAACTATATATATATCTAGTTACAATCTTACATTAAAATTATGAAAAAGTGTACTTTAGGTCCCAAATACAAAAATGTTCCAGTATCGCTGGATACTGGTACGATTTTACTGTTCCAGTATCGGACGATACTGGTACACATGTTACCAGTGTAGTTTGTCCAAGTATTGAACGATGCTGGTACATAATTTTGTTCTAGTATCGCCCGATTCTGGTACATTTTATATGACCCAGTATCGTCCGATACTGGAACACTGACTTTGTACCAGAATCGTCCGATACTGGGTGTTCCAGTATCGGACGATACTGGGTCATATAAAATGTTCCCGTATCGGACGATACTAGTGCAGTCCCAGAACATGGGACCTAAAGTACACTTTTTACTCAAATTGAATTTGATCATTGTGTTCTTATTTTGTTACACCAATCCTCGTAGGAAGACCCTTTGAATAGCGAGCTGTGCAAAATGTCTAGTTATTCATAAATGAATTGGAATATAACGTTTTTCTAATTATTAAATAAATCGATAAAGGAATTATTTAATCAAAATCCTCGATTATCTTATGCTTTAATACAATATAAAATGTATCAAATATCGTGTCCAAAATCACCATTATGCAAAATTATATGAAAACTATGTAATTAAAATTTAAAAATTTAAAGTCACAGTTCATTGTGTACCATGGTGATAAAATGTGTTGTTATTGTTACTGGGATTTGCCCGTAAATTTATTTGCAGCATCCATTATAGTTCATCCAGTCTTCTGAGTGAATTTCGCTTAGAAAAAGTACTGGTAATAAACATAACAATCGGGAATTATTTGTATTGAACGTGATAAAATGAATAGTATGTAAACCAACTCTGTCTTGATTGGATCCTCTATTTACTGAAATATGCAGCAGACAAAAATGTATTGCATCGTTGAATCTCTGTGGACCATTTTCAACCTTCATACTAGCTGAAACCTGATATGTCGTTAGAAATAATATAGAAAAAAACCTACTTCAGTGGTGCAATCTCACCTAAACCGTCATGCTAAGCAGCGTCCACAAATGTCTTTGTTTATTTTAAGCGCCAATTCACAAGGGTAAATATGACAATACAGGACATAAACTCTTTATAACCGTTCCTTGCATGTAGAAAAAAGAGAGAAAAATAAAAGGTACTTAGGTTTAATATGTTCAGACTACTCTGAGTGCTTTCGTTTGGATGGTGTCATTACTTCAACACGTATACATGATGACATCGATTGAGGCCTGCATGTATTCTCGTACGTATTTAAACACGGTTTTTAAGCTAAACACGCGTTTAACTTTAATTTTAAACTCGCAATTCACGAACATTTGTTTAACTTAAACACGTGTCTAACTCATTGAAAACTTTAAACATGGGGTAGTTTAACGCGCATTTGGTGTTAAATTTAGACACGAGTTTAGTAAGTAACGGGTTTAAGCTAGAACTGCGCTTAGTACGAGAATACGGCCCCGAATGTCTTTACTTTTAAGGTGCTTCTGTATTCCTGCTGTCATGGATTAGCGAGTCTTGTTACTTGAGAGTCATACAATCATGTTCAAAACTGTTGGAACAATTCCTGCATGTCCTGTGAAACGGTGGTCCCTCCCCCTAAAACTCAATGTTGGTCCACATAAAAGCATCGTCCAGCAACAGGCTGTGTTATATATAAGCCCCAATGTTGGTCCATATAAAAACATCGTCCAGTAAACAGGCTGTGTTATATATATCAGCCCCAATGTTGGTCCATATAAAAGCATCGTCCAGCAACAGGCTGTGTTATATATATCAGCCCCCATGTTGGTCCATATAAAAGCATCGTCCAGCAACAGGCTGTGTTATATATATCAGCCCCAATGTTGGTCCATATAAAAGCCTCGTCCAGCAACAGGCTGTGTTATATATATCAGCCCCAATGTTGGTCCATATAAAAGCATCGTCAAGCAACAGGCTGTGTTATATATATCAGCCCCAATGTTGGTCCATATAAAAGCATCGTCAAGCAACAGGCTGTGTTATATATATCAGCCCCAATGTTGGTCCATATAAAAGCATCGTCCAGCAACAGGCTGTGTTATGTATAAGCCCCAATGTTGGTCCATATAAAAGCATCGTCAAGCAACAGGCTGTGTTATATATATCAGCCCCAATGTTGGTCCATATAAAAGCATCGTCAAGCAACAGGCTGTGTTATATATATCAGCCCCAATGTTGGTCCATATAAAAGCATCGTCCAGCAACAGGATTTGTTATATATATCAGCCACAACATTTATTTATTTTTTTTTGGGGGGGGGGGGGGGGGGCGGGTGGTGCCAGCTTTACATAAATAGATGACCATCATACTTTCAACTGACAGCTTTTTACTCATTTTTGAAGATATTTCATGCGCGCCTGTATAGTGTCCCAACAGGTTTAGAACAAGATTTTAGGCTTACCGTGTCTTACTGTACGAGTTTTATACTGTACGCAAGAGTAATTCTTTAAACTAGCTTACAAGGTCGCGAATTGTGTCTTGTGAGTCTATCGAAGCTAGGATGTTCAGATAATTATGTGGGACTGTCACATTTCATTTAATTTCACAAAATATACAGGCTTACGACATTTACCTCTACAAACTTTACCTACATCAATTATAAACCGCCCATACAATCAATTATAGTTTTTGGGAATATAAAATACAACACTCTCAAGATATAGCATTCTATACTTTGAATTTCTATTTGCTCGTACGCGTCACAATCCATACATCTCGGATCTGAGCTAGTTTCTATTTTGTGTGATAGGTATAATAGAGCGGTAACGCTTGAACCTTATCATTCGGCAAGTGTTTTTGTCCATCTAATTCTGATGTAATCTGGTGTCAGTGCAGTAATTGGGTTTTCTGCACTATTGTAAACATCAAAAGCCTTGCTGTCACTCACTCCCTCGAAAGGTTGAGGAGGTCATAATCCTTTCTTGTGTTGACTTATGGTAGCATATCTCTATACGTGATACGGTTTAAGGAAAGTGGATATAGGACTAGGGTATAGAGTAAATCTGATCAGGTGTAATGCCGTACTCTATACCTGATATACTCTATTTGGCTTCTGGCTTCCTCCAGACGGGTGACGTAACTTAACAGGCAAGGGCGTCCCCAGAGGGGGGGTGTGGGGGGGTGTCACACCCCCCCATTCATCAAATCTGTCGGCAAAATTATGGTGCTGTGGGCAAATCAAAGGAAGGAGGAAGAAAAGGGAGAAAGAAAAAAAGGAAAGAGAAAGGGAAAGAAAGAAGGGGAGAAAGAAAGAAGGGGAGAAAGAAAGAAAGAAAGAGAAAGGGAAAGAAAAGAGGAAAAAAAGAAAAAAGAAAGAAAGTGAAAGGAAAGAGGAAAGAAAGAAAGGAAAAAGGGAAGAAAGAAAGAAAGCCCTATAACAATTATCGTATGCGCAAATGATAACGTTGTGTCGGCATATATGTTATGTTAACACAAATCAAATCAAAAATGAACAAAGGCAATGTAGGCATATGAATTTGTAGGCACTGTGAACGAGCCCATTTGTATGAGATTTTGTGTCGGCGCACATGAACAGCCTAGGCCCAAGTCTTTGTTTTGCTCATTGTCAAGACACACACAACAAAAATTGTATCGGAATAGTATAGGCCTAGGCTAGGCATAACGGGCAATGTGTGGGACCTTTAATTATACTAACTATATGCCTATTTCATTGTCGTTGTCAATGCAAACCCAAGTCAATAATGTCGCCAATGGCCAATCATGTTGGCACATAGGTTACGAAATATTAAATAATTCGCCTATAATTATGTACATGTAAGTTGATGTAGGCCAATTGCTCTCATTGTACTGATGGTAGACGCTGCAAGCTCACTATCAGTCTATCGCAAAAGTAAGTCCAACTCCAACGTTTAGGTGTCAATGCAAAGTAAGAACTTATAAGTAGACTCTGTCCTAACTTCGACTTGAACAATGCAAATTATCATTATAATTAAGACAATAAGCACAACTGTCGTTATTTGCGTGAGACCAGGATTTACAGTGTGTGCACCAGGGGCACAATCGATATCTCACGTAATGGTATAGGTCTATGTCGTTGTCGGACATACAGGCTGTAGGCCTATCATGCCTATACTGAACATTTGACCATGTTTTGTTAGCATTATTCAACAAAAACAAGATGGCTTCAGGAAAGTGTTCCATGACCATTTTAGTTTAAAAACGCATAATCTTTGTGCGCTTCGCGCGCATTCTTTCTACAGGTTCCAACATTATAATGGATCTCGAACCAAACCAAATATTATGGGGGACGTTAAAAACGTCATACTGGACCCTTTTAGTTTTTAGAAATGCCAAATGTTGCGCGCTTCGCGCATATTAGTTTCAAGGTTTCATTATTCAAGCTGAACAAGATGGCTTCAGGAAAGTTTTCCATGACCATTTTAGCTTAAAAACTGAAAATCTTTTTGCGCTTTGCACGCATTCTTTCTACAGGTATCAACATTATAAATGTCTCGAACCAAACCGAATATTATATGGGTAACGGTAAAAACGTTATACTGGACCCTTTAAGTGTTAGAAATGCAAAATTGTGCGCGCTTCGCGCGTATTAGTTTCAATGTTTCATTATTTAAGCTTAATTTATAGTATCTGAAGGCTTCCAACCAGTTTTCAATGACCATTTTAATTTGAGTTCAAAACATGAAAAAATTTGCGCGCTCTGCGCGCATATTTTCTACAGGTTTTAACATTATAATGGCCCTCAATCCATACGATTTGGATCAGGACTTGATATGTGTAACTATGCAATATCAAACCGTCAAAAACGTCATACTTGACTATTTAAGTGTTAGAAATTCCAATTTTTGCGCGCTTCAAGAAAGCTTCAGGACAGTTTTCCATGACCATTTTAGTTCAAAAACTGAAAAATTTTGCGCGCTCAGGCCGCATCAGTGGCGTAACCAGCGGGGGGCAGCCCCCCCCACTTTGAACCCTTGCCCCCAAATGAATCATGGAATAATGATGGTACAAAGTAACAGATGAAAAATTTTCGCGCGCTACGCGCGCATGTCTTTCAAAAATGAAATATTCTATGGTACAAGCTTGTTTAGAGCCGAAATGTAGCTCAATCGTACAAAAGGTAGGCGTAAAGTCGAAGATTTTCGCGCGCTACGCGCGCATTTATTGACACTGGAATGAAGCCCACCCATTAGGAGCCCCATCCATTTCAAGTCACTGCCCCTTAATGCCCCACCCCCAAATGAAAAAGTATAGTTACGCCACTGGCGCGCATATTTTCTGCAGCTTTTTGCGCCCTTTTTTTGTATTGGTTTTAACGTTTCAATATTTAAAATAAACAAGATGGCTTGAGGATGTGTGCCCCCTATCATTATCAAATTAGTGTCCCCCGACCATGTCTGAAAACTGATTGACGGTTCTGACCATACAGTCCATACTAAAATATGCGTGTATGAATTCCGGCGAGCGAAGCGAGCCGAAATTTTTTTTTGTCGGCACAAATGGCTCTGTCGGCAATTGATGACCTTTACACCCCCCCAATGAAAAGGGTCTGGGGACGCCCTTGTTAACAGGCGCAGCTATTACGCACGCGTATGTTTCGTTCGTCTTTCAACGCTCGTGTTTATACGCCAGCGCCTCGAGTAGGTGAACGCGTTATGTGCTGCAATTAGTAGAATACGCAGTTACGTCCCTGTCTCGTGATGGCCTAATAGACAATCGGCCGAGTGCACCAATGACGGGTAGCTGAAGAATAGCGCTACTTCGCTAGTAACTGAGGCGTAACCCAAAATTTTGAGAGCGCCAATGCGGGGTAAGCTACTAGGCTAGTAAATGGCGGGTAATTTACGCTAAATGTTATACCTGACCGGACCCAAGAGTAAGTTGGGGCATAACGTTTTATGCCACAAGTCAGTCGATTCTAGCAGTAGCGTAAATTTGTTGTGAACATTGGAGGGGATGATTC
This sequence comes from Ophiura sarsii, assembly GCA_035610835.1. Lineage (NCBI taxonomy): Eukaryota > Metazoa > Echinodermata > Ophiuroidea > Amphilepidida > Ophiuridae > Ophiura > Ophiura sarsii. Next base: position 33,690,209 of record CM069448.1, read on the forward strand.
GCTGATGCTGAAGGACCAATTGCGCTTGCATGCCCAGATGGTGTCTATTTGAAGTGGAATGTGACCCCTCATAAGCTGAAAGATTTTGTATTTTTGAAAATCCATTCATGCAATTTGGTGATTTTTTTAGTCAAAATTTAGATCACAACTCCTTTTGCCCATTTAAACACTATTCGCACCGACTTTGGGTCATATTTTAACCAAAATGTACTAATTGTCTAAGGATCTTAAATAATGACTAAATAAATAAACTTATTTTTGTTTTTATTAATTAAAAACTGATAAAGCCAAGTTTCAACATTATTTTGAGTGGAAGAAGAAAAAAAAGCATATCGTGCCGTGCGTGGTCTGGGGATCGAACCGGGGTTCTGCGTTTAACAAGCGAAGGACAAGGTATCCACGCCACAGAAGTATTTGTGTTAAGAGATGTGTTATAGTTGTATATAATTGTTTCCATCGGGTGCTTGTGTTTGTCATTAAAATTGTGCTTTTTGGTGCAATGTTTGTATGTGCCCCTCGCCCAAGATATGTTTGTAATGTCATGATAGTCCTTATTTTTGAAAAAGCGGTAAACAAACTTCGAAATGTTTGGCCATAAAATGGCATCATTTTTTTTCCAGATCGCAGGTCGACTCCACTTGATTCTTGATTTACACTCACCTATGACCTAGCGAGTGACGACACGCCTTTAATATTACGGAGGACTAATCACGTCAGAATTTTACATTAAACTATAGGTTAACACTTGGCATATGCGCCAATTAATTTGGTAAGGGAACGATGCTGATTAATGTGGATATTTACCTCGCTAGTTGCTATTCTGGTGTTATTCGCCAGTAGTTATGCTCTAAGAATTACATCGTTAGTAAGTTTATGCTACAGTTAGAGCATAACTACTAGGGAGGCAGGTAGCTTACCTCCCTATTAAGTTACCCGTCATTGGTGCACTCGGCCATAGGTACTTGATCGCTTCAATGTGCAAATGTTTATACAAACATTTGATACATCATCTTCATCTGCTATTTATTCGTGAGTTATTTTCTAGATCTATAACAATTATCAGCGAATACATATAGGCCTATATATAGGATATGGTTATTTTCTTTGAAAGATTTTAATATGCTCAATAAATTATAATGTTGCGACAAGGGTTACGTTATGCCTGCTCTTGTGAGTGGGCGATTAAAGTGGCGTTTAATAATATTAGCTCATTGGTTGCGTGAGTTTCGTGAAGATTTTAATAAAAAACCTCACCAACACGAGAAGCAACGACAGATAATATGCCTTGAATATTCAAATCTTCAGGGAATCCTCTCCTGGTAGAAATCTGATACATTGTTTTTCTATTGGTAGACTGATAACAGTGTAATTTCATCTGAACCGTCTATTAACACTGTAGCAGACTACACGGACATTCGCTGCAGTGTAATCAGGTAATTTTCCCGCCAATTCACCGGAGTAAATAATACACGTGTCATCGCCCTTTGTCACTTGTGACTTCTCTAGACCGTGTCCATGTGGCACTGTACTTATAGCTCACCGGCCAACTTCGAAAAGCCTGCTAGTTAAGGTGCAGGGGTAATTGGAAGGCTAGAAGAAAACTTTCACTTTTATGTGATAGGTTGATGCTTAGGGGTCATCGCTAGGGTGGATGTGAAAATTGAAAGTGGTGCAATATTTAAATAATGGCGAAAATGGTTAAAAAATGCCTATTTTTGTTAGTTTTTCTAAAAATTGCTATATTGTAAATTAAAAAATATGAAGGTTGTTATTTTTGACTGACACTGAGCTTCATTATATAGGTAATGGTTATATTGATCAAAATCTCCCAACAAAATTACCTTTGACCTGTAAAATGACCAAAATTGTTTTAAAATTAGCAGATTATGAGAAAAATCGTAAAATATTTTTTACATTTATAGGCTTGATTTGAAAATTTAAAAAGTTAGATAAATTGAACTTAAAAACTGCACATATATATCATACTCATTACGGCATTAATCATAAACGATAAGTAAATGCAAACTACTGAAGGAGAGCATTTTTATAAAAAAATGCTCGAAATGTCAATAAATGGGTCAACATTTGACAAATCTGTATTTTCGCCACACATCCCAGTCAAAGTTGATTGTTATTGTTCAAATGACATTGTAAATAGTCGATAAGCATCTATATGCAACATTGTGGTATAATTAGGCAGGTAATCTCTCAAATTTACCCGAAACAACTGAAAATTTTACTTTTCGTTTATGTTCCGAATAAAGGGTGGCAAAGACCCCAAATCTGTTTACTTATAAAGTAAATTCGATCAATATTGAAATGAGAGTGGAAGGTACAAAGCAGATGACCGACTTAGTCAACATAAGACTCCAACAGGCATATAAACACCTCTTTGATCCCATCAAGAAAATACCTCTAAAATCATTCGCGAGTCTTAACAAGGTCATTACATCGAAGCAGAATCAGAAGACGCTTGGATTAAACATGACCGACACATCTTTAGCCAACTTGCCGTCATTGGACAATCTCGAAATTTGGATATTCGAGGCCTGATGTGTTATGAGTTAGCACCAGTACCACTATCATTATTCAATCTCGATGGATCTATGAGGAAGACGACGAAAAGTGACACCCTTGCATGGTTGGAGAAAGATCTAGCGATACGCAACCTTCCATCATCAAGTGGGCCAACCCTAGGAGTTGTGGATCTCATGATGCTATTACGGATGGTGTGCACAGACACGACGGAATGCAAGACATTTGGAGAACTGGCAGACAAGCTGCTCACAACAATTATTGGATTACATTACCGCTATACGTTTGTTGTTGGTGACATACCAATACCGAATCGATTAAGTCCGGCGAAAGGGCACGGAGAGGAGCAGTACAGATGACTGAGAATAGGAAGATTACATCCGTTACACCGCTTCCAATTCAACGTACCAAGATGCTTTCAAACCCGAAAAACAAAGCCAACATAGCAGATTTTCTGCTTAACAATTGGATTGGAAAGTGTGAAGAACAATTACTCCGCTCAGAACAGCTATTGGGCGGCTTCCATGACATCAACCGAGCTGTGAAAGTAATGCCAGGTCAACATACCGATATACCACAGCTCGGAAGCGATCACGAGGAAGCTGATTCACGTATGTTTCTGAATGTCGCCTATGGAAAGGAAGTATATAGGCCTAACAGGGTAAATCGAGTTGTTGTGTGGAGTATCGATTCCGACGTAGCTGCAATGTGCCCGTTTTACTGCAAAGTCCTAGGATTGCAGGAATTCTTTTTCAAAACCAGTACAAAACAGAAGAAGAGATTTATTCCTATGCACAAGGTGGCATCCAACCTTCAATCAGACATGTGCACGATGTTACCAATCCTTCATGTATTTAGTTTTTTTAGGAAAGGGAAAGACCCGATGGCTAGAGACTGTTGCTGCTCATCCTGAACTAGCCGATGGCCTGAAAGGACTAGGATCAGATGCTTCACAAATAGACCTGGCAACAACAGCAGCTTATGTATCCCTTGTGATGCTCATGTATTCATGCAAGATTCTACCATCACTCGACGCAATGCGATACAAAATGTTTGCTAAGAATAATAGTGCAAATGAGAAACTTCCCCCTACATCAGATTCATTCCAGCAACACCTAAAACGGGCAAACTATCAGTCATTTATCTGGATGCATGCAACCACGCAGTATGGTATATGGACATATCTCCTATTAACAACGGATGGATGTTAGACGACAATCCCCATCTCGTCCCACAAATGATGCTGTTACAACCCGCACCAGAAGCCGTGCTGACGTTTGAAAAATGTGGGTGCAAGACAGATGTATGACCAGGATGTGTGCATGTAAAAAGAAAGAGCTACCCTGCACTGACGCTTGTGGATGTGATGAGGAGAGTTGTGACAACCGAGTGGTTTATCTAGCATCAGATACAGAGACAGTGATAGCGAGTAAACACCTTTCTTCAAGCATTACTCCAATACCGGTTTTGTAAGCCATCTAATCCTTCGTCAAGTCAAGCTTCGTGTTTATAAAAGATCTACTGATTCCTGAAAATACCTTTAAATGTCATTCTTTTCTCATCCTATATCTCAATATCCTTAAACATACTGGTGGTATATATCTTGCTCATATCATGTAATTACATATGTACCTATTTATCCAGTCTGCCTGTTTATATTCGTTTTTTCATTACGTTAACTTTCGGTCAGCATTTCTTAGAGTCCTCCATATTACTGAATCTCACTAGTGATAAGGCGAGTGATAATATTGAGTAGATCAACACGTGTCTTTCACTTTAGCTGATCTCCACGTTAGTAATTCAAGAATGGTTGTGTGTGATCTTCTTGCGCACTGACATACAGTGTTGAGTCTTATGTACGTATAAACTGCTTCAAGAACTTGATCTTATCATGCCCATTTCCTATTTGAGGCCTTCCAATTGAATGTTTGCAGCATGATGTCTTAAAGGTAGATGACCCGATCACATTCGGATTTTTAACTTGAAGTTTTCTATTCTTCATGAAAGGGCATCCTTAAAAAAGTCTTGTTCCAAAGTTTGAGTTGCATAGCTCTAATGGTTCTTATTTTAGACGCACAAGATGCTGTGAACTGTACCCATTGAGTAGTACACAAACTATATCGGTGGTTACCACCATTCGCGGTAATTCGACGTTATTTCATCGATTTCTCCGTAATTATACCGATTTAGGCCGTCAAATTTCAGTATGATGATGAGAAAAATACGAGCTTTCATATGATATGAAAATCTCCGTATGTTTGAAATAATTCTGTGTTACGAAAATGTGATCGGGTCATCTACCTTTAAAGTGGTATTGCAAGTAAACACCCAATACCTGTTTGTTTGATCTAAAAAATGGTTAAATATATTGCATTTGCATGGCGATAACATGTAATGACAATTTTTGTATAGTCATTATGGGTTCATGTCCTTAATTTGAAACATAGGAATTGTACGTACTCAATAACACTATGCAGTCATATCAAAGTATTAAAGTACGATGTTTTCATCGATTTGGCTAGGTTTATGTTTGTAACGTGTGCTCTAATAATAAAAAAAAAGTCCAACATATACAATTTCGCAATGTCTTTTTTGGTGTATTGAGGGGCCTGATAATTGATGAAAATTATATTGCATCTTAAACTTTTAATGTATTTACATTATTTTACATTATTTATTTATTTATTTAAAAAAATATGTATTTTCGTACATTTTTTGGTAAAATTGACTATTTTTTACCAAACTAGACATACACTTTGAACAAAATAAGATATATAGTATTACAAACAGGTAAACACCTTAAATTAGATAAGTAAACAGCATTTTGTAATTTTTGCTAATTTTTGGTCTTCGGGACCAATCCCTCACTAAACAATCATATTTATGTAATTTAGTAACTAAAATACATTAACTATCGACGTATGCACCATTTAAAAACAATACCATTCCTCTAGCTATTTTCAACCTAAAGAAATAAGCAAAAGTGTAACCAATTATTTCATGATTTTCCTTATTTTAGGCCTTTTTTGGTCTGTTCTGGTCACTTTTTGCCCTTAAAATTTAACATATTCAAATTAAATGAGGTGTCGTTTTATTCACTATACAGTAAGCTACATTCTAGCATTACAAACTGAATTTCAACGACAACCCCTTTAGTAGAAAACGGGGTTTTAGTTAAAATCATAAAAACGTGCCATTTTCACTCATTTTTGGTCATATTAAAAAATTGCACCACTTTCAATTTTCACATCCACCCTAGTGATGACCCAAATGCATCAATCTATCACCTAAAAGTGATGGATATCTTCTAGCTTTCCAATTACCCCTGCACCCCATTATTCACTGCTGGCCGGTGAGCTATTTTAATAGCTCACCGGCCAGCAAACTTAAAAGTTTCGATATCGAATAGCAAACTAATTTTATTACTCTTTGAGATGTTCTTTTCTAATGGGGCCCTCACATGTATCCGTGTGAGCTGAGCGGCCCATTACCGTGTGAAAAACGGGTGCGGACGGCGGCACACACAGTGAGCCGTTTGCCGTCCGTTGAACACGTTCAGGGGACTTTGCCGGCCACCGGAGTTTTGAACATGCTCAAAACTCCTGGCGGGTGAGTAAAAGCGGCGGCGAACGATGAGAGCCCGGTATGAAGACGGTATAAGGACGGCGCACCCGTTCGCACCCGTTTCGCACCTGTTTCGCACCCGTTTCGCACCCATTCGCAGGGCGGTGATGGACGGTGGTGGACGTCGACCATCTTAGCGACGGACTGCGAATGGCCGCATGCAGCCTGGTAACCGTTCGCGGAACGGACTCTCATCAGGCATGTTGCAACTCTCTAAATGTAAAAGAGCTAAAACTCACTCTTTCGAGAGCTCTAGGAGTGACAGCTCTTTTTTTGGAGTGAAGTTCACTCTTAAAAGAGCGATTTTCACTCTAAATAAAAAGAGTTAAAATCACTCTGAAAATAGTTAAAATCACTCTGAAAAGAGTGGAAATCACTCTGAAAAGAGTGGAAATCACTCTTAAAAGAGTGGCAAATCACTCTGAAAAGAGTGAACTTTACTTCAGAAGAGCCGTCCCTACTAAAGCTCTCGAAAGAGTAAAGTTTAGCTCTTTTACATTTAGAGAGTATTATAGATGTTGGTCGTACGAATTCCGGAATGCAAATGAAGCGGCGAGCTTGAGCGCTAAGCTTGAAAAGGGCGGTTTGTTGATGTAATCAAGACGTTTCGGCCGGTACCCAGGCGTTCCGACCGGTTAGGAACCGGTATGGAGGTGGTATGCACACGGTGAGGACACGGTAAGAACGGTAAGCTAGAACTGTATGAGGCCGGTGATCCCGGGACAATGCCGGTGAGAACCCGGGACAGACCCGGTGTAGAATGGTATGGACCGAGGACCCGGTGAGGAGGTGTTATGCACCCGGTAAGAACGGTAAGCTAGAAATGTATGAGGACGGTGAGCCCGGTACCCGACCGGTGAGGACTCGGTATAGACCCTGTATATAACGTTATGGACCCGGTGGCAACAACAAAAGATTAATGCGCCCGTTGACATTTTTTACTGATTGTTTGGACTCTGTTGATTTTCTATTAGACGGTAAGGTGGCCGCCTACCATTACCGCCCTGCGAACGGGCGCGAAACGGGTGTGCCGTCTTTATACCGTCCTCAAACCGGGCTCTCACCGTTTGCCGCCGCTTTTACACACCCGGCAGAAGTTTTGAGCATGTTCAAACTTCCTGCCGGGCGCGGATGGCCGGCAATGTCCCCGGCAACGTGTTCAACGGACGGGAAACGGCCCACCGTGTGACATCACCGTGTGCCACCGTCTGCACCAATTTGTCACACGGTAATGGGCCGGCCAGCTCACACGGATACATGTGAGTACAAATGTATTTTACAGAGATTCCCTGAATGTGAGCGAAGCGGCGAGCTTGAGCGCTCAGCTTATACAGGGCAGTTTGATGACGTTATCAAGGCGGTTCCGTCGGTACCCAAGCGTTTCGGCCGGTGAGGACCTGGTGAGGAGGTGGTATGAGCCCGGTCCCAGGACCCGGTATAGAACAGTATGAACCCGGAGACAAAAAAAAAATCAATGCGGCCGTTGACATGTTTTGCTGATTGTTCACCGTGTTGGACTCTGTTGTTTTTCTATAAGACGGTAAGGGGCCGCCCAGCTCACACGGATACATGTGAGGGCCCCATAATACAGGAAATATTGTCATACCGTAGAATATTTTGATTTTACATTTTTGACATCGCCAAATAACAGTTTCACCATTTTTAAATATTTTTGGGCATTTGGATTATGTTATGATGGTGTTATTCTTAGGGCATTTTTTGTACAGTGCTTGATCATAGATATTATAATTATGGACTGATGATAACAAAATAGAGCATTTCTGTAATTGATCACGATTTCTTTTGGGCTTACACTGCAAGGTAGCTGTCTGTCTGCGTAGAATTGTCGTATGTTTTCTAAGATTTGTGCATAGTATCATTATCCCAAAAATGCATTATATTTCTATGAAATTGCACGATTCCTTGCAATTGGATTCGTTCCCATGTACACACAGTGTTGTAAGTATGAAATTTGATATATTTATGAAGATATTGAAACTGCGCTGTTCATTTCGGGGAATTACGGAAGCATTTTCTTTCTTCAGTATGCATGTACATTGGACACAATATGCATACGAGCACGACCTCCCCCCCCCCCCCCCCCCCCCCCCCCCCCCCCCCCCCCCCCCCATCAAGCACTATGTCTAGAAATACATTAATATAATAGGAAATATTGTCATACCGTAGAATATTTTGATTTTACATTTTTGACATCGCCAAATAACAGTTTCACCATTTTTTAATATTTTGGGGCATTTGGATTATGTTATGATGGTGTTATTCTTAGGGCATTTTTGTACAGTGCTTGATCATATATATATATATTATAATTATGGACTGATGATAACAAAATAAAGCATTTCTGTAATTGATCACGATTTCTTTTGGGCTTACACTTCAAGGTAGCTGTCTGTCTGCGTAGAATTGTCGTATGTTTTCTAAGATTTGTGCATAGTATCATTATCCCAAACGTGTATTATATTTCTATGAAATTGCACGATTCCTTGCAATTGGATTCGTTCCCATATACACACAGTGTTGTAAGTATGAAATTTGATATAATTATGAAGATATCGAAACTGCGTTGTTCATTTCTGGGAAGTACGGAAGCATTTTCTTTCTTCAGTATGCATGTACATTGGACTAATAATGTAACGCTCCCGTTAGAAATGTCAATACGTTTTGAAATACGCATACGAGCACGACACCCCCCCCCCCCCCCCCATCAAACACTTTGTCTAGAAATACATTCATATGATCAACCGTTCTCTTTTAACAGAAATATTTTGCCGATAAAATCAACCGTATAAATTTCAGAAAAAATCGATGGATTACGGAGAAGATTGATCAGACATTTTGAAACGATGGGAAACAGATCACCACAGTCCGTGGTATTTTATACAAATATCACAAGTTCTCCTACTGAAATTGTAATAAACCAACTCGTTACAATTATGATGTATTGTCGCTAACATGAAAAAACACCCCGAAAGAAACACTCTTTATTAACACTTTCCAGGTGGTAGGCGTCTGCAGACGCCATTCCAAAATTTCAAAAAAATATTTCAAAAATATCAAAATGATTGCATTTCATTACCACATTTGAAATCACCATGAAAAAATGCATTGAAATATGTGCAAACATGCTTAGTAGTGATTCATTAATTCTTGAGATAGACCTTAAAGTTGCCAAAGGTTTTTGAAAAATCATTAGTTTTGTATATTGGTAAAACCAATAACCGCGTGGAAAGTGTTAAGAAGCAAACTGTACACCTCTTATCATTTGGAAAATGTAGTAATGATTTGTTTTCATTTGACTTCATTAACTTCATTTTTTCTCCCCTGTTTTCGATCTGAATTGTAGAAAATTGAATTATTGGTACTCAGTGGGGGACCAGCTGTGCTACTAGTAATGGTAACATAATGTCATTTATATTCATGTGATGTACTGTGTATGTAGGTTGCAGAAATTTAAGCCATATGCTATCTTACAACTTTAATATGAAGGATGTTTAAAGAAATTCGTCCAAAATCATGTGCCATGAATATGTCAGTACACAATTGAAATTATCATTTTGGGGGGCTTGGAGTATTTAGGGCTATTGTCGGTATGGTTTGTCGGACGGATTGTCTGTTAAAATATTCACTTCGGGTAGATTTATTATAATCAAATCAGTATGACTGATTACAATACCAGGCTAGTTCAAGAACTGCAAAACTAGTACACAGGGCTCATACGTATACGTCACTAGTACATAAGAATGATACAGTAGTCAACAAAGTAATATTTTACATCAGCATTCGTACAACTTACAAGCTACCGTAAACATTTGGGTCGAGACCAATGCAAATATTTGACTATCAATAGGGAAATGTTCATTGGTTCAATTCAATTTTCATTGGTGTCTGTTTTTATCGAGATACAAAATATTATTTTCGTAGAAGTCTAACGTACAAGTCACTTATATCATGGACTGCGTATGAGCCATACATACTCAGTTTGCAGTGTGGCCTTAGATATGGGTATCATGAGCACAATGATAAAACAACAGACACATACAAAAAATGTTCACTGTCTATTATAACATTAATGCTTGACGCCTTTGCTCCCAGGAGAAACAAGAAAACGTCTCCTTTCACGAATTAAGTAACAATGTTTCGTTTCATCTAAAACGTTGTTTTAGAAGCATTGTTTGATATTGGTTTGTTTGCTATTTGCATTCCTAAATTTGAGTATTGAAAACCCAAGAAACTATAAAGATAAATAAACCAAAAGTCAATTGTATTATTGAAATTTAATTGCTAGTGCGTCCGTTACTACTCCATTCCAATCAACCCATATTTGTTTCAAGTATTGCATGTAATCTATACTTTTCTGTAGGAGTGAGATTATAAAGATACCGTTGGCCTATTTTTACAACCTCATTTTGAAATATAGATGTGCTTAAGGAAAGGGCAATAATGTAAAGTTATCAATACGCTTGTATTACTGTTAATCTCTAATTTCAATCGAACGACGAATTTTTGAACAAAATGAATTAATTAGGAAACAAAGTCTGACGTCACATTTTGATATTTCGTTGTCAATGCGGTCCGATTGTTGTTAACACTCACGTGAATGACAGCGTGGATTAATACTTTCCCCAAGCATAACGCTAACGCCGTCACGATATTACTCATTTCCTAAAATAGGAGTGTCTTTTTTCACCTACTTGAAAATAAAACTAATTTGTATGGATACATATTATACAAAATACACATAATTCAAAAACAAAAACTAAATCATAAAAAGTGCTCTGGCTGTTTAATGTAGTGAATAAAAAGTATTTGACACTTTAAATGACGTGTCTGGAATTATGATTAGCCGCTCCCAATAATTGTATTGTTACCAAATATGCAAGTATTGCCAAATAGATATGTGTCGTCTATGTTCTTGGAAATGTTCTCGTGGTTTTTTTTCGTGTTTTTTTTGTGTGTGTTTGAGGGTTCTTGTTCTGTTGGGACTTCCCTCTTACTATTGTAAAACCTTTTTTGATAACCGTTATAGTGTAAGCGAACTATTTTTAAATCGTGGACTATGCGAAATGTCTTTTTACAAAAAAACCTGAAAATTAGCAAAACAGTTTTCATCGTATACAGTGGGTCGGCCGGGCTCGCTCAACGTTGCTTACAATGTTGATCAAAATGTAATCAACTTGTTTAACATTTTGAGCAATATTGTTTAAAATGTTA